>CM035344.1:10613541-11150317 GCA_020226455.1 Prunus salicina | reverse complement strand
AGAAAGCTGGAGGTGCAGCAGCTAAAGAAGAGAATGCAGCAGCCAGCACATAAAGATGATGAATATAATGATGCTTTAGTTGCTCTCATTTCCTATTAGCAAGCTGAGCACCCGAGAGGAGTGTGCAGAATTTGTGCAGAGTCTTGGCACCAAATAGAGTTAGATTAGTTCAACAGCTGGGGAGCCGAGAGGCAAGGATCCAGGGAGAGGACAAAATGGCAATACAATTGAGAGAACCTTGAAGAGCCGTGAGGCAAAGAACCAAGGGGTTGATGATGCAATTTTTCCTTCTCCTCTTTGTTCTTCATTTTTATTTTGTATTTAGTTTATTATTTTATTTATGTCTAGTTAAATTATGTTAAGGAGGAAATACCATTATGAAATGAAGTTCTAGTTTTTATCTTTCAATTTCCAACTATTATATTCTTCAATGATTATAATTTCGCCTTCACATGATTAATAAGTTAATTTTCTTTTCACCACTTCTATCATGTATTTGTGGTTGTTAAGAGTTTAAGTTAAGCTATTAATGCATCCTTGGCTTTGTATTACTAATATACAAATTTCTTTGATCCTTGTAGTTAAAAAAATCTTTTTCACATAGGATGCTTAGAATTTATAATTATGAAGGGAAGTGGAATTTATAAGATTCATTAAAATGCAAGCTTAATTGATATATCTTGAGAAAGTAGTAGATTGATTCTAGATTTCTACTCCATGGAACTATTAGATAATTAATTAGAGTTTTATAGAATAATGGTGTGGAATCTAAAACCTTAGTTTTCCCTATTTTAGTTTACTTGCATTTTCACTTCTTTGCTTTAGTTGATTTTTCTTTTCCAACAAACAAATCAACTTTGAATCAACTATTTTAGCAATTGAATTAACTTGGGTTGGATTAGTTTTCCATCTTTTTCATGCACTCCCTATGGGTACGACCTCGCACTTACACACACCTATTCTACAATCGATTCGTGTGCTTGCTAGTTTTATAAATTTAAAACAACACCTTCGGGTGACAAACAGCAATTATACACACACACATACATATACACAAACAGAGCATTGTCAACGGATAGGTTTAATAATTCAATAATGCTATTTGTACCACCTTGCAAACCACCTCTCTAATAGAGGTGAGCCATGAGTGTATGTGGGTAGTGGCAGATCCAGAAAATTTTCTCTTTGGGGGCAAAATTAAGCTCTAAATATATATGACTACAAATGCTTTCATTAGTAGCCCCCAAAAAAAAAAGTATTATCAATTATAATTATAATGTTATTATTACAGTTAATTACATTTTTATCAATGTATACAACCTCTGATAACTAAGTAGTTATAGAGAGGACACATAATATACTAGAACAAAATTTGAAGTTTGAGACTTATGACTTTTATACTAGAATTTGCTTGGCCTTGTGTGGATATGAGTAGATGTACACCTTGGGTGCTTGTATTTTGATTAACCTCCCTCTATGCTTACTGTAGTACTTCTGTATTTATATTAACTCTATATGGTTATTTGTATTTGTATTGGCCTTGCAACTGACGGCCTTTATGCCTAAATTATAAATGTAATCTATAATATTTCTCTATTTGAAAAAAAAAAATTTTAAAATTGAAAAAAAAAATGCATGCACATATTTATATATTGATCAAATTAAAATGAACAAATTTGCAGCAAACACATAAAGGTACAGTTCACCACTTACAATACTGATGAGTCGATTTTATATTATATATTTAACCTCATTCTTAGTATATTTTGGTTAATATTTTGGAAGAATTTTGATACTTTGAATTATATTTTCAATATAGGACTTTCGACTTCCTCTGGAGCAAAACATAATCAAATGGACGAATTTTTGGAGTAATTCCAGTTGGAGGACGTTCGTGAGTCGCTTAGCTTGATCGTGTCAGAATTTCAGACTTTTCCACCAAGCGATGATTTCCTGGCGAATAAAAAAAGGAGCAGTGCGCCGTGCTGGAATAGTGACGTTTTGGGCTTTTATTGCGTTTTTGGAGCCCAAGATGACCTCGGATGGGTTCGTGGCCTCCTGGAGAAGTGTTCGGAATATTTTTATGTTTAAAACGAGCTATCTTGGGCCAGATTTGGAGGAGATTTGAGACCAAAACGTGGCTGGGCAGATTTGGGCAGATTCTCCTAATCCAATATGGACTTTATTTCCTAGTCTTATTTTATTTTAACTTAGTTTCCTTGTGGGGATGGGGGTAGCTAAGTTTTAGGAGGTATTTAAGCTCCTTTTCACAGCAATTTAGAGGACTCCCTTTTTACTTCTTTTTGGCTTTTGGAGCAATTGCTAGGGTTTTGGGATTTTCGCGACTTTCAGGTGTTTTCATTCTTATTCTTCTTAATGATATTTTCTTGGATTTCAATTATGCGTATGCGTAACTAAATCGCTTTTGCTAGGGTGAAGCCTTGAGCCTTAGCATGAATATGTGATTTTTATTTAATTTCTTATGATTGAGTGCATGCATGCTTTGAATTGTTAATCACTGGTTTAAACTATCTGATTGTCTTGATGCCTGATCACCATTAGGATCTTTAGAAAAGTAATTTGATGCAATTTTGGTCGGAAGGTTCCCTGAAATTGATGCTAGCTTCTTGTGATTAATAATTGTAAGTTCACTTAAGGCGAACATCACGCTCTTAAGGGTTTGCATGGTTTTTCAAAGGGTTTTCACAAAACTTAATGAGTCTTTCATGTTCAGATTTGATCCGAACGTCCGGACGGGTTGCATGTTAGATATACGTTCTATGTTGGAGGTTTCAAGTAGAATATAAATTAGGAAAACCTAACCTTCAAAGTGGCATGTGCAAATCATAAGTAATTGGTAAAAATTCATAGGATTGCTAGGTGATGGTTGAACCCTAGTGCTTTTATAAATTGATATTCAAAACTTTTTCCTTCAATCGTATTTGTTTTTGTTTATTATTTGTTTTTAGAATCAACCAACTTCATATTCATCCTTCTTTACTTTTAATTTTAGATAGTTAATTAGAAATTGTTTTAACATAAATTGCTAAATAGTCCTTGTGGAAAACGACCTTGCATGAGCATCTATACTACAATAGCCTTGTATTCTTGCAAGTATTTTACGTGGTTTTAACCCTGTTTGCGCAGGTACTAAAAATCCTATCAAATACCATGGCATATCGGTGGGGACCTTGCCTTACTACTAGGTGGATATTTAGGTGTAGGTTGTTTGTGCAAATAATTTCCCGGGAGAATATTCACTTCTAGATCCTTCAACCTTCGATCTTCCTTGTCTCTCTTCCTCGATTCCTATAAAAAAAGACTGGAGTAAATAGACAACACCCGGGGAGTGTTGGCCAAAGGCCCTCTGATGCCTAATTTCGAGTGTTTGTAGGAAAACAATAGCTAACAAAAGGGTACGGAGATATATATATATATATATATATGGAGAGTGGAGAGGGAGAGAGCTTTGGGTATTTTTCTCGGGTATTAGGAGTAGATTTTTCGAAGTACCTTGAATGATAAATGAAGTCATCTATTTATAGGAGCCTCGGGGATAGGGTTTCGTAGAGACTAAACTCTTATTAGGAGGAGTTTATTCTTTATCCAAATTCGTAGGGACTGAGTCGAACTTGATTATATCTCCTTATTAAGATAATATATGAATTAATTATATTATCTTATTAAATAAAGATAATATCCTATTAATTAAGATATTATCCTTATTAATTAATTGGCCAAATAAATTGGTTCAATTAATTAATTTAAGGGATCTTCTTTTCCAAGTGGCGTGCTGTGATTGGAGACGAAAATATTTGCTCCCACAAATGCCCCTTAGCTTCTGCATGACACTTGTGTAGCATGTAGGAGATGAACTTATTTTTCAGGCTCTCCAACTGTGTCTAGGCTTTCTTCTGTGAGTTGGACTTCTTTTGCAAATCGGATTCCCAATTGGAGTAGGCTTCTGATTGTTCTTGGAGTTGGATTCTCAGTAGGAATGAGCTTGAGATTTCTTCTTGACCCAAGTTGTCCAACTTGTATAAATGCAGGGCTTCTCTTCACTCTTTCTCATATCGCAAACTTAACTTCTCTACTTTCTAGCTTGACATTTGTGGAAAACATTAAAGACTACACAAACCATAACCTAATTTTCCGAGTTGGCTATGTAATTTATGGTACTTGTTACAAGAAGCTTTTTATTAAGAATCTCCTTCTGGCCTCAACCTAATTCTTCCAATCATGTAATTAGTGGTCAATTAGTTGAAAGGATTAAGAACGATAACAAGCACTCAACATGTATAGATACATAAAATTAACAATATCAAAGAATTTGAGTATTCATAGTTAGGCTACCTCGTAGCCCTAGTAAAAGCAATTAGTTCATGAAGGACTTATTGAGAATCATGATGGTTGATGAAGACATGGAAGGCACCAAATTCTCCAAGTAGGGCCAAGGTTGCGTAAGCTCTTTTCGTATTCTCCTTTGGGTGTTTCAGCTATGAGTATGAATGTGTAGGAATTTGATGGTGGAAGATCCTTTGATCAATGGCCTAAACTCCATATTTATAATACTCCTATAAATCCTACCTATCTAAGGTATAATTCAATTGTTATAAAAATAGGATTCCTTTTAATATAAGTTCTTCTTTAATTCTCCTTGTTTGACTTGGTAAGACTTGAACCATCTTGAACTAGGAAATTTGACAACACTCCTTGCAAGAAAAGGAATGACTTGGTTTCTTGTTGATTAATCTCCAATCTTCATCTTCTTGCCCCTTTTTACTTCAATTTCTCATATTTCACAATTCCTTTACAAATCTCACAAAACCAATTAAAACAACCAATTTAATCCAAGGAAATTAACAAATAAATAAGTAAAGGAGGCATAAAATATATATATATATATATATATAATATAGGCTTGTATCCTCTGTTATTCAGGACCTTGGAGAAGTATTTGAACTCAAAGATATGTGAAAGCTTAAGTAGTTTCTTGGTCTCGAGGTACAATATCAAGCTAATGGAAAAGTGTTTGTTACTCAAGCTAAATATGCTCGAGATTTAATAAACCTTGTGGCACGCCCTCAAGTTTTGAAAGATGATTGCTAGCTGATCCGACACTCTATCGCAGTATTGGTGCCCTTCAATACTTAACTTTTACTCGACCAGACATAGTCTTTGCAGTTAACACACTCTGTCAGTTTATGCGTACTCCTACAGATGTACATTTTGGTATTGTCAAATGAATTATTAGGTATCTGCAAGGAACATTGAAGTATGGTATTCCATTCTCCCCTGGTTCTATGCTTCTCTTAGGGTTTTGTGATGTGGATTGGGCTGGAGACGCTAATACTCGCAGATCCACCACAGGCTATATTGTTTTTCTTGTTCATAATCCCATATCTTGGTCTTCAAAGAAGCAGGTTTCAGTTTCTCGTAGTGACAACTTATCAGCATTATCTCTTAGTGCTAATCCTATGCTTCACTCACGTTAAGCATATGGAAATAGATTTTCATTTCCTTCGTGAGAAAGTTCAGAACAAAGATCTCATTGTTCAATATGTTCCTACTGATGAACAAATTGCCGAGATTCTCACCAAAGGTCTTCATAGTCCCATTTTTGTCAAACACTGCTCCAATCTCAGGCTTGGGTCTCCCCCAGCTGCGATTAAAGGGGGATGTTAACAGTATGCTGAGGTGTCCAATTGGTTAAGATGAGATGGCACGTCTGTTAGCTTCACGTGGTAATTAGCATGTTGGTTAAGTTGTTCACGTGCTTATTAGCATGATTAGTTAGACTGTTAGCATGGGTAGCATAGTGAAGAAGCAATGTACGTTTAGTTAGCTATATAAGTCTTGGTTAACAGAAAGAATATTCCATATGAGGAAGAAGGAAACTGATCTTGGAACGGGGACATGTTCATGAATGGCTTTAGCATTCAAAGTGAAACTGAATGATCAAGCTAAACATGATTCTAATTAAAGTTAATTAGAAAAGAGCTTAGTCCTTATTCTAATTAAAGCAGCAAATACATAATAGAAGGTGTACGGCCCACCCTCATCATCTATAAACGGCTTGATTTTGATGTTCAAAATGAAGCCACATTGGACACTCGCAGACTACCACCAGCAGTTACAATACCATGGTATTTCGGTGGCCCAGGAGACGGTTTCGGTGGAGATCCTGGGTCTGGAGGTGGAGGACCAAAATGTGGGGGCGGCGGCAATTTGTGTGGAGGCGTAGGAGAATTTTCCGTACAAGAAGGATCATCAACTGTTGTATGATGGGACAAGGGAGCAGCAGAGGTTGAGGACCTTCCAAATATGATTATCCTCATGGATTGATCCCTTGGATTAGTTCCTGCAACATGCACACATGTAAATGCAGATCAGTAGACAATTTTAGTTGATGTTTTCTAGATTAAAATAGATTGCCAGTGTCAACGGAATGTTCTTTAATTTTTATTTTTCTGGATGTAGACGCCCTTAGACCTGCCTGTTATTTTCTACATTTGCTTCGACTCACAACAGTTTTGATCAATCATTAAGTTATGGTGTAAAACTTTTTAAGTTTTAAATCTCGGGAGCTTTAACCTAAAATTTATGTTATAACTTAAAATCCGTCAGTCCATGGGAAATAGTGAAAATTGCTTTTCTGGTTGACCCTTAAAATGTGGACAACTAGCGAGCAGAGCTAAATGAAAGACCAGATGTTTTTTTTTAGTAAATTTAACTTTTCCCTTTCAAACTAGTTTTTTCTTACCTACTAGCTCATCCCATTATATTTTCTTGACTAAAACCCACTTTTTCTTGCCTAAAACCTAATGACTAGGATTCAATAAATTACCTACATTTTCTTTGATACATGAGGTAAATTGTTGAACTTGCGAAATCTTGGTACATCATATACAACAAGGTAAATCCTTAGTTTAAAAAAAGAAAAAAAAGAAAAAGAAAACTAGAGGTAAATAATTTACCTATACAATCTAAGTACATTAGTATACCTACAAATTATAGGTAAATTATCAGGATATTTTGTACATTAGTATACCTACAAGGTATACTAGTAATCTTTTGCATAATTTTTCAAAGAACAATTACCTAAACAATATATTTAGGAAAAAAGACTAATTTTTATTAGGTATATTGTCATTTTTCAGCAAATGATATTATTATTATTTTATAGGTATATTACTGTACATATGTATTAAGTGCAATTATATTATTTATGCTTGTGTTCATTGGTTTTGTTTTTGGTGGAATCCTTTTATTTTTTATTTTTTTTTTATCAGGAGGTCGAATACTTTTATTACTGAATAGGTGCCCAAATAATAGGAATTAAATATAAATGCTATAAAGTAAGAATTTTTAATGGAAATGCTTTAACGTTAGTGTTGACAAGTATGAATTGAAGATGGCATAGATTGTAAATATTTCCTAAAATTAGGACAACTATTAACTACATTCAAATTTGGGTTTTTCTTAGGCTTATTTATTGTAGTACCCCTGAAATTTCGGTCAAATCTCACGTGGTTTTGTGTTCCACTTTACCCCTAATTACTGTTAACGCCATTCAAAAGACTGTAAAAAATGCTAACATGACAGGGTCATTAGGGTAAAAGCACCCACGGTGGCCAATTGCTCAATGTAGTCAGCATCCTACAAGGCATAGTGGACCCCACAGGTTTTGAAAATCCAAATCTAAGCAGCTCAATTCGTAGATTTTGCCAAAAGAAGCTTCTCAGTCAAAATAATTTGGGGATTAGGATTTGGAGTGTATAATCAGAGAGAGAGAGAGAGAGAGAGAGAGAGAGAGAGAGAGAGAGAGAGATTAGAAAATCTAAGAAGGAACAAATATTGAAAAAGAATCAAATCAGAAGAATCGAAATCTTGGCATTTGCGCGAATATTGAAGAGATTGAAAAGGACAATGACAGTGCCGAGAGAGAAAGGAGGTTCTCAACCCGAGTATGGTAAGTGGCCCTTCTCTTTTGAAATGGAATCGACGAAAGCAAGAGATTTATAGAGTGTGGTCTAGGTTTAAGCTTCTTTATTATCTGCTTGCTTTGTTGGCTCGAGTCCAAAGGTGTTGAGTTTGAAAAGCCTGGAATAAAAAAATGTTGTGGTCCCCTATGTCTTGTTGTTATGTTTTCTTTATTACTAGTTTCTTAAATGTTATTTTAATGCTTTAAAAATGTTAGTGCGTGTGAATCTTGCTCCATGTCTGTTTACTGGTAGTTTGGTGGTTGTGCAATCCTTTTTAAACTATCGTATGACTAGGCAGTGGTTAAAATGTGTTTTTTTTTTTTTATAAATGTTTTGTTGTGCAAATAACAAAGGAATAGTCACCTTTGAAGTACACCATGGAGGTAGAATGGTAAAGTCCTCAAACATCAATGAGTGGTAGTTTTGGTGGGGTCTGTTGATTATTTGGATTGGTGTCTTTTGGACTACATAAATTTGTTAGAGATATATGAGTGTGCAAAAGAGCTTGGCTATCATGACCAAGTGGTTGGGACAGGGATACAAAATGGTAAAAAAGTGTGTATAGATAGTGATGCTCAGCTACTTGAATGGTGTAATTTGGTGCCTCCTAGCTTTGGAAGAGTGATTGTAATTTACTTGGAACACCCCACTGTTATTAATATGGATGAATCCGTAGTGGCATGGAGGGAGAAGGGTCCTATTGCAAGAAACCTAACTATTGAATTTGAATATGAAGATGAGAGTGATGAACAGTCTGGTTATGAGGGTATGTATAAGGAGGATGAGCATGATGACATTGCTGTTGATAAGGCTATAAATGTGGAGGATGGGGTGATAACATTGCTATTGATATAGAGGATAAGGGTGATGAAGGTACTGTTCCTGAGGCTATAAATGTGGAGGAAGAGGGTGATGAAGGTACTGTTATTAAGGCTATAAATGTGGAGGATGAGAGTAATGAAGGTGTTGTTCCTGAGGGTATAAATGTGGATGAGTAGGGTGATGAAGGTACTATTCCTGAAGGTATAAATGTGAAGGATGAAACTATATATGAAGAGGGTGAGAATGACAAAAGGGCTGAAAATGAGAATGAAGACAGTGAAGAACATGGGGAAGAGCTTGAATTTTATGACAGTGCTTATGAGCAAAGTGAAGATGAACAATGCTTGCTGGAGAAGGATGATAAAGCATTTGACAACTATGTTGACCACAATGCTCCAGATATTGATCCAACTACAAATGAATGAGAGAAATCAGATGATATGGCTGTAAGTGATGTTAATAACTTGGATAGTAGCTCATGTAATGAGGTTGATATGTCTATGAAAAAAAAAAGGAATAGAAAACTGCCCACGTTTGATGATTTTAGGCTTGACACAAATTTGAGTAACCCAATCTTTAAGCTTGGTCTAAGATTTCCCAACGTCTATGTATTTAGGAAAGCAGTGAGAAACTATTCAATATTCAACATAAGGAAGATTAAGTTATCCAAGAATGATAAAGATAAGGTTAGAGGAGTTTGTGATGGGATCAAGAATGGAAAATGTCCATGGTTTGTTTATGCTTCAGTTGTAAATGGAAGTTTCATATTTCAAATTAAGAGTTATGAAGATGAGTACACTTGAGGGACTATTGAATGCAATGTTCATGCTAACTCATCATGGTTAGCAGAGAGATATGCTACACAGCTGTCTAGAATAATAAATTGGAATGTATGAGCTTTTAAGGAAAGGGTGAATGAAGATCTTTGTATTACAGCTTTAAGATCATAGATATAAAAAGTAAGGCAAAAGGCAACTATTGTAAGTAAGAGGACTTGCACAAAACAGTTTGAGTCTCTTGGGATTATGTTGAGGAGCTAAAAAGGACAAATGTGGGAAGTATTGTAAACATTAAGTCCAATTTGGAGGGTGACAAATTCAGATTTGAAAGGATTTATATATGCTTGGTAGCTACAAAGAGAGGGTTTATTGATTCTTTGAGGCTAGTTGTTGGTTTGGATGCATGTCACATCAAAGGGCAACACCCTGGGCAATTACTCTCTGTTGTTGGCGGTGATCCTAACAACAGCATGTATCCAATAACTTTTGCAGTGGCAGAGGCTGAGAATTATGCAACTTGGACTTGGTTTTTGGAACTCTTAGTTGTTGATCTCGACATTGAAAATAGCAATGAGTATGTGTTTATTACAAATAGACAAAAGGGCTTAATTGATGTAGTGGGTGACATGTTCCCAACCTTTGAGCATAGGCATTGCCTTAAACATCTGCATGCCAATTTTATACTTGCTGGCCATAGATGATTAGTTCTGAAACAACATATGGAGGCTGCTGCAAGAAGTACAACTATACCTTGGTTTCAAGCAGAGATGAAAAAGCTCCAAGATTTGCTAGGACCAACTTTTAATTGGTTGGCAAGGCTTGATCCAATGCAGTGGTGTAGATCTTATGATCGGTGCATAATTACATATCTTTTTTGTACCATTCTAACTTATGATTTGGTATGTTTTTGAGTTAAACTTGTGCTTTTAATAAAGTTTTGTGTATGTTTCAGTATAATAAGGTTGAGACTCATTATTTACATTTTGAAGACAAGTTAGCTCAAAACAATGTCTGCAGATCAGTCATATTTACGGATTAACCTGTACTTGCTCAAAAAGAACCAGATAATTCATCATACATCATTGGAAAGATACGGAAGTCTAGTTTCCGTAGCATTTTACGGTGCATGATTTGGAGTCTTCTAGAGGAAGTTATACATGATTTAGTAGCTCAAGGTCAAACATTCGGGCCTCAGTCCAGTTTCCGTAGGTCACTTTGCAGGCCTCCGTTCAGCTACTTGCACAGGTCAAATGGGGTGACACCCTTGATAGAAGTTGTTCCAATGGGTGTCTACTATAACATATCCAAATTGCAGCCCCATTGGATAAGTCTGGAGCCCTCAGCATGTCAAATACCGAACCTGGTTCACAGACAATCCAGGCCTCAGTCCAGTTTTCATGGGTCAGTTTGCAGGCCTCAGTTCAGCTACTTGCACAAGTCAGATGGGGCAACACCCTTGATAGAAGTTGTTCCAATGGGTGTCTACTATAACATATCCAAATTTCAGCCCAATTGGATAAGTTTGGAGCCCTCACCATGTCAAAAACCGAATCTGGTTCACAGACAAACCTTTGCTGTCACATGTGCTTAAAGCAGCCACACATGGAGCAAAGCATGGGCAGCTATTGAGCCATGTTCTTAAAGCAGCCACACATGGAGGCAAAGCATGGGCAGCTGTTGATCCATGTGATTAAAGCAACCACACATGGAGGCAAAGCTTGTGGCAGCTGCAAAGCATGAGCTACCACACATGGGAGACAAAGCACATGGGAGACAAAGCATGAGCTGCCACACATGGGCAGCTAAGAGACCAGCCAAGGGGGAGGACGAATTTGAAGCCTATAAATAGAGAGTTTCAGCTCATTCAAAGGAGGATATCATTCCATAAATTACATTTCCATTGTACACCATCAAAGAGTTGTCTACACCATCAAAGAGTTGTCTACCATCAAAGAGTTGTTTACACCATCAAAGAGTTGTCTTCTTTATCAAAGAGCTATCTTCTTCTTATTTCTCTTTTTATTTTCTGTTTTGTATGTTCTTGCTATCCATTCAAATTATGGATAGCTAAATATTTTAGTTAGGGCTCGATTGAAGCCCTAATCATGTTTCTTTAAGGATTTCGATGTCTTTGCTATAAACTACTTTTGTGATGCTTATTGATTAATTTCAGATTATATTTTACTCTTTACATACGTTATGTTATGCTTGATCATCATATGCATGCTATGTATTGAGTTTGTTACATAGGTAAATTTAGATGACCGAGTCTTGTACCTATGAAAGTAACAAAAGAACTAGTTATAAGTTCTTGAAATTAATCATCATGAATAACTAGAATAGATACCATGTTCTAGAATTTGTGTGTTTGTCGATTTCCATTGTGTTATGCATTCTTAAAGTACAACTTAGTAGATACCATGCTAAACACTTTAAGAATGAAAAGAGTTAGAGTAGATACCCATGCCTAACTTGTTGTTTAGGGAAATCAATAACTTAAAGAGTAGATATCATGCCTTTAGGTTGACAAACATAAGCATCCAAAATCTGTTTTGTAGCATTGTGCATGTCGTTTGCTTAAGGAAAAAGATTAGTGGTGAACATCGAATCCCTAACTAGTTTTCTCATTGTTTTAACCTCAATCCAATTCTATTTTTAATCAAACGCTGTTTTCAATATTTAGTATTTAAATTTTCAGTTTTCAATACCATCATAAGAAAATCATCATTTTTTAACACTTTGTCTACACCGAATGCCATTTAGTTTAAGGAAAATAAATTAAGCACAAATTAATCCAATCCTCGTGGGAACGATCTCGTATTTGCTTTCTATACTATTTATCTGATCTTGTGCACTTGCGAGTTAAAACGTGCATATAGTTGCTTAATTTTTAGGTTACTATTTGTTCAACAAGTTTTTGGCGCCGCTGCCGCGGATTGTGTAACTAGTTTGTGCTGAATTTTATTTTTTTTATTTGTTTTCTTTTACAGGTTGAATTTTGTTTATGCAAGGTCGTCGATCCCAAAATTTAGGTGTTGTTGTCTACAATCCTGAGATTGAACGAACTCTTACACGTCTTCGTAAGCAAGCTGAGAGGGAAACTGTGAACGAAATGGGGGATGAACATGTTCGAAGGCCAATGAAGGACTCTTTTGTCCCTCAAAACCTTAATCAACCATCATGCATTGCCTACCAACCAAATGTGCAAGGCAGCTTCAATTTATCACCTCAATTGCTTAACATGGTGCCACACTATAGAGGCACACCTTCTGAAGATCCATACTTGCACATTAGGGATTTCTTTGATCTCTGCAAGACTCAAAACATACAAAGCTTGACAACAGAAGGAATCAGGTTAATTCTTTTTCCTTTCTCCTTAAAAGATAATGCTAAGTTGTGGTTGAATTCTCTGGCTGCAGGTTCCATTACTACTTGGGAACAATTGGCCACTAAATTTTTGAAGAAGTTTTTCCCAGCCCAAAAGACAAGACAACTTAAAAGGGAGATTCAAACCTTCCAACAGAAGGATGGAGATCTTTTCTTTGAGGCATGGGAGCATTTCAAGGAGTTGCTTCTCAAGTGTCCACACCACAATCTATCTCAAGATGATCAGGTACAAGCTTTTTATGAAGGTTTAAATGATACTAACAAAAGTCTTGTTGATTCAGGTTGTGGAGGTGTGCTTATGGAAAAGAGTAGTGATGAAGCCATTGTGCTATTTGAGACCCTAAGTGAAAATTCTCAGCAATTCTCATCAAGAGGGAGACAAGGAGTGAAAGGTAAAGGTGTATATGAAGTTAGCACAAATGATGGAGTCCAGAGTCAAATGGCAGCAATGGAGAAGAAGTTAGATATACTAGTGAAAGCAATGTCAGCTCAGAACATCTCTCAAGTTCAACAAGTTGCTAAAATCGAGGTATGTGCTATATGTTCTCATTCTAATCATACTACTGAGACTTGTCCTATGTCTTGTTTTACAGATCATGAGCAAGCTAATTATGTGGGGCAAAACAACTATCATCCCAAGAACAATCCATATTCGAACACATATAATCCAGGATGGAAAGACCACCCAAATTTTTCTTGGAGCAACAATCAAAATGTGCTTAATCCACAAGGGCAACAGAAGAACTTCCAACAGGGAAGTAATTATCATACTTCATCACAGGTGGCACAACCAAATACTGACCAGAAGAAGAATAATAATCTTGAAGGTGCCATACTCCAATTCTTGACTGCACAGCAACAGACAAATGCTCTAACTAGTCAGAACATTCAGAAACTAGAAGCAACAACTAGCCAAGCTATTCAGAGATTGGAGGCACAAGTAGGGCAATTGGCAAAGGAGTTGAGTGAGAGGAAGAAAGGAGAGTTTCCATCACAAACCATACCTAATCCAGGGGGCCAGGAGCAGCTCAAGGCTGTGACAGTCCTTAGAAGTGGCAAGGTAGTTGACAACAAGGTGGGGACAGATAAGAAAGAACAAGAAAATGTTGAATCTTCTCCAGCCACAAAGGTAAGTGAGAAGGAGAAGGTGATATTTCCACCCTTCCCTCAAAGGTTAGTTAAGCAAAAGAAAGAAAAACATCTTCTTGATATTTTTGAAACTTTGAGAAAAGTAGAAATCAACATTCCTTTACTTGATGCAATTAAACAAATTCCTTCTTATGCTAAGTTTTTAAAGGATTGTTGCACACACAAAAGACAGTTTCAGGAACATGAGAAAGTTGCATTAACTGAGGAGGTAAGTGCGGTTTTATTGAGAAAATTACCACCTAAACTAAAAGATCCAGGTAGTTTTACAATTCCTTGCAGGGTTGGTGACCGTCTATTTGAACGTGCTTTGCTTGATTTAGGAGCAAGCATCAATCTGATGCCTTATACAGTTTATGAGGAGTTGAGGTTGGGGGAGCTCAAACCAACCTCAATTATATTGCAATTGGCCGATAGAAGCATCAGAAGACCTAGAGGTATTTTAGAGGATGTTTTGGTTCAGGTAAATGAATTTATTTTGCCTGCTGATTTTGTTGTTCTGGATATGGAAGATTCTCCTATGCCATCTGCATTACCTATTATTCTTGGTAGGCCCTTTATGATAACTGCTGATACAAAGATAAGTGTAAAAAAGGGTACTATACGCATGAAAGTTGATGGTAAGAAGATAGAATTCATGTTGTCTGACACTATCAAATTGCCACATGATAACCATGATTGTTTCAAGATTGATGTGGTAGGAAGTGTTGTGGAGCAAGTGTTTCAGGTACATAGCATTGAACCATTGGAGGCATGCATAGCCCACAGCCTCACAAGGATGAATTATGAACGTGGATGTGATGTTACAGAGATAGACCTCCATGAAGCTGTGCATTCTCTTGAGGCTTCTATGCCTTATCCAAGTAAGTATGTACCTCGCTTTGAAACTCTTGTGTCTACTAATACTACTCTTGTCCCTTCCATTGTCAGGGCACCAGATCTAGAATTGAAGCAACTACCTAAACAACTGAAGTATGCTTACTTGGGAGAGAACCAGACATTACCAGTGATAGTTGCTGCAAACTTGAGTTTGGTGGAACAAGAGAAGCTATTGAGAGTTCTTAGAGAGCACAAGACTGCATTAGGGTGGACCATTGCCGATATCAAAGGCATAAGTCCATCCAAGTGCATGCACAGGATCCTCCTTGAAGATAATGCAAAGCCTAACAGAGATGCTCAGAGACGGCTTAACCCACACATGAAGGAAGTAGTGAGAACAGAAGTTCTTAAGCTCTTGGATGTTGGCATTATCTACCCCATCTCAGATAGCAAATGGGTGAGTCCAGTTCATGTTGTGCCTAAGAAGAGTGGAATCACAGTAATAAAGAATGAAGAGAATGAGCTTGTTCCTACCAGGCTCACCACAGGTTGGAGAGTCTGTATTGATTACAGAAAGCTCAATAATGAAACCAGGAAAGATCATTTTCCTCTTCCCTTTATTGATCAGATGTTAGAAAGGTTAGCAGGTCATAGTCATTATTGTTTTCTAGATGGTTATAGTGGTTATAATCAGATTGCTATAGCACCAGAAGACCAAGAGAAGACCACATTCACTTGCCCCTTTGGCACATTTGCATACAGAAGGATGCCATTCGGTTTGTGTAATGCACCTGCCACATTCCAAAGGTGCATGATGAGCGTATTTTCAGACATGGTGGAGAGATTTATAGAGGTATTTATGGATGATTTCAGTGTTTTTGGTTCTAACTTTGATAATTGTCTTAACCATTTGCAGCTTGTTCTAAAGAGATGTGAGGAATGCAACCTAGTGCTGAATTGGGAAAAGTGCCATTTCATGGTACAACAAGGTCTTGTTTTAGGTCATGTAATTTCTAGCAGGGGCATTGAGGTGGACAAGGCAAAGATTGACATCATATCAAAATTGCCTCCTCCTACATCTGTGAAGGGTGTGAGAAGTTTTCTAGGGCATGCAGGGTTTTACAGAAGATTCATAAAAGATTTCTCTAAAATTTCTAGACCTCTTTGTGCATTATTGTCTAAAGATGTTGAGTTTATGTGGACAGAAGGGTGCATGAAAGCCTTTAATATATTGAAAGAGCTACTCACATCTGCACCCATTATGATGGCACCTGATTGGAACCTCCCATTCGAGCTTATGTGTGATGCCAGTGATTATGCTCTGGGAGCTGTTCTGGGTCAGAGAGTTAAGAAGGTACCTCATGCTATTTTTTATGCTTCTAGAACTTTAAATGATGCTCAGCTTAATTATTCTACTACTGAAAAAGAATTGTTAGCTGTTATATTTGCTTTAGAGAAGTTTAGGTCCTACTTGATTGGTTCCAAAGTTATTGTTTTCACTGATCATGCTGCTTTGAGATTTTTGTTTAGTAAGAAAGATGCTAAGCCTAGGTTGATTAGATGGGTGCTCTTACTGCAAGAATTTGATCTTGAGATTAAGGACAAGAAGGGTAGTGAGAATGTGGTTGCAGATCACTTGTCCAGGTTACTTCATGATGAGGAAGAAAACAAGCTTCCCTTGAGTGAAAACTTTCCAGATGAGCAGTTATTTGCAATTGATTTACAACTTCCATGGTATGCAGATATTGTTAATTATATAACTACTAAGGTTTTTCCACCAGGTATGTCTAGCCAAGAAAGGAAACGATTAGTGTCTATGTCTAGGCACTATTATTGGGACGAGCCCTACTTGTTCAAATTTTGTCCAGATCAAATTATCAGAAGATGTGTTTCAGAGGAGGAGCATATGAGCATTCTCCAACATTGTCATCAATTTGCATGTGGAGGACACTTTGGAGCGAAGAGAACATCACTTAAGGTATTACAATCTGGGTTCTATTGGCCTAATGTGTTTAAAGATGCTTTTTGGTTTTGCAGGGCTTGTGATAGATGCCAACGGACAGGGAATATCTCTTCTAGAAATCAAATGCCATTGCAAAACATTCAAGTGGTGGAGCTCTTTGATGTGTGGGGTATCGACTTCATGGGTCCATTTCCTAACTCCTTTGGTTATTTATATATTCTTGTGGGTGTGGATTATGTATCTAAATGGGTCGAGGCTGTCCCCTCAAAAACTAATGATCACAAAGTTGTTGTGAAATTCTTGCAAGATAACATCTTTACTAGGTTTGGGACACCAAGGGCGATAATTAGTGATGGAGGTAGCCATTTCAATAACCAAGTTTTTGCTTCCTTAATGAAGAAATATGGGATCACACATAAGGTTGGCACTCCATATCATCCTCAAACCAGTGGTCAAGTAGAGATAAGCAATAAAGAGATCAAAAGCATCCTAGAGAAGACAGTGAATACTATAAGGAAGGATTGGTCTCTACGCTTGAATGATGCCTTGTGGGCATATCGGACTGCGTACAAAAGCCCAATTGGCATGTCCCCATATCGTTTAGTCTTTGGAAAGGCATGTCACCTACCAGTGGAGTTGGAGCATAGAGCATATTGGGCTATTAAAAAATTCAATTTTGATATGCAACAAGCAGGTGACAAGAGGAAGTTACAGCTGAATGAGCTAGAAGAGTTGAGGTATGATGCATATGAGAATGCTAAGTTGTATAAGGAGCGGACCAAGGCGTATCATGATAAGCAGCTAGTTAGGAAGGAGTTTCATGTGGGACAGAAGGTGTTGATCTACAATTCAAAATTGAGACTTTTCCCTGGTAAGCTCAAGTCTAGGTGGTATGGTCCTTATGTTGTTACAAAGGTTTTCCCTCATGGGGCTTTGGAGGTTCATAGCAAAGAGAAGAATCAGACATTCATGGTGAATGGGAATAGAGTAAAGCCTTATATTGAGATGAGCTTTGAGCATAGAGAGGAGGATGTGACTCTCCAACCTGTTCAGTACATTGCATGAGAGTCCAATAGTCTGGCTAACGACTATAAACCAAGCGCTTATTGGGAGGCAACCCAATGTTTAATTTTCTTTATTTATTTATTTATTTATAAATTTATTTTTCGTAAATACTTATGAGCTTACCCCGTGCAATTTTTTTTTTTTTTTTTTTTTTTTTTTTCTATTTTGCAGCCCATTCAATTACCCATAAACGGGGAAGTCGTGACATCCAAATACATCTATGCTCAACCTAATTGCTTCAAGGGGGAGCATTCTAATCCTTTCCCTTAATTTGTTTTCTTATTATTTTAAGTTTATGTTTCTTTTTACCAAAAAAAAAAAAAAAGTTTTTTTCATATGAGTTGACTTATGGTAACTCCAATGAGCACCTCTGTTAATACAGTGTCTAGGAGTTCTATAGGCGACACCTTGGGTGTCTAAGAAGTTTGGGTTTTAAGCGGGACCATTGTGACCTCTCCAAACTTCCCGGATCCCCTGGCTGTGTTTTCTGAGGTTCTTAACTGGTAATCCATGAGTCACTTGTATATTCGTGTGTTTTATTCAAAAAAAAAATATATATATATATAATAATAATTATAGTTCATAAAATTAAAATTTTAAAAAAAAAAAAAAAAAAAAAAAAAAAAACCTTCTCTTTCTCTGAAACACTACCTACATTAACCCTAAAAATAAACTCTCTTTCGTTCATTTGATCTAGCCGCCCTCTAACCCTGAACATCTCAGCTTCCTCTTCCTCCCGAACCAAACATTCTCCAAATTGTTGTTTATTGTAGATCTTGTCAATGGAGAAACTCCAGGAGGCCGTCGGTGGAAAGCTCAAGGAGGAGGAGTCCGAATTGAGCATGGTGAAGGTGCCTAGCCCAATGGTTTTGTTGAGCTCACTGCCAGCTATCCCACCAGAAGATCCTAAGGGAGAGGACACCATTATGCAACGGGTGTTTGAGGTGATTGAGGTGCTCGTGGTTGTGTTTGCCATGGATCCCTCAGCAGTTACCATAGATGCCTTTCTGTTTCAAAGAGGTAGGGTGATAGAGGCAATTGAAGACATGGTTCCAAATTGGGATCTGGATTGTGGATTGGAAGAGATGCAGATTGCAGCGCTGGCACATTGTCTAGATACTTGGAGGGAATATCTGCTAGATCGGAGGTTTGTGGCAAGAACTGTTGTCGTGAGCAGTCACATGTACTGTACAGGTAACATTCGAGACGAGTTTGGCATTTACTTAAGTGTGCTTGACGAGTTTCACTTCCAATTAGTGTACATGACCACAAGGCTCCGAGACTTCGTGGAGCAGATGGATGAGTTGATGATAGATGGAGCCCTATATGATTCGTCTGTTTCAGACCCTTCGGAAAGTGAGTCAGAAGAAGAGCCATGGGTGAGCTCAGCCATCGATAGCATTTTGAGAAATGCTATGTTTGAAGGATGAACCGTGTAGTGCCAAGGTTACCCTTAATCCATGTTTTCTATTTTCTTATATGCTTTCACATTGGGGACAATGTCTAATTCAGGTCTGGGGGTATCAATGGAGGTTTTCAATTTTTGTTTACTTGTATTTCAATTTTTTTTGTTAATTTGTGTTTTCAATTTTCAATTTTTGTTCATTTATGTTTCCAATTTTCGTTCACTTGTTACTAATTTTTTTAGAATGTCATACAACCAATGCTATGGAGCTGCCATTGAGATTTTCATATCAAACATTTTACACTTCACAAAGCTTTTGCTCTTAGAATTCTGGTGGCTAAAGTACCATGCTCAGGTTCTTGAAGGATAATAGTGGAGACTACCCTAGTGAGCTATTTCGAGCCTAATTGCTTTCTTGAGAGGGTTTAAAGTGTTTCTATTCCTCATCTCTACTTATTTTCTTCAATTCACTCTAAAATGATCTCATTGTTCCATTTTGATTGAATACTAAGGATGATTCTATTTGCAGATATCAGGTGCATGCTCTCACTCATGAATGAACTCATTGAAATGATGCTAGGCTATGTGTGTATAACCATTCTCTGTGCTTTCTTTTCACCCTACCCATTCGTGTGTTCCATCAGCTCTCTTGTAGCCAAACACTTCAAGCCATTTTCTAATATCACCCTCATGATTCCCCTAACTTTGTATCTCAATCTGAGATATTTAAACTTATTATAGCCATACCCTATAAAGCTTAGAAATATACCAAGGTGTGCCAAGATAAAGTTTGAAGCAAGGAAGTTGCTGCCACATTCCTAAATGTAAATTGGTGTGAATCTGTGCAATAAAGTTAAAGAAGAAGTAGATCAAGTCACAAAAAAAAAAAAAGAAAAAAAAAAGAAAAAAAAAAAAAAAGAAAAAAAAAGAAGAGAAAGTGTTTCGATTTGATCTAAATGTGAAATTTAAGGTCTATGCCAGATGATCCTATGAAGTTGCAGCCATACCATTCTAAATCAATGATACCTTGCAGATCAATGAAGAATGCAACCTTGGTATGTTCTTAAGTTCATTGTGTTCCTTCCAATTCTTTCACTTCCCTTAACCTTAGCCTTTCATTACAACCTTGTGAAAGACCTAGTTGATCTTTGAGGATGTATTCATGGGTGCTGGTATGTATGTGTGTATCTCTATTCTTAGTATTTGATTCCCTTCATGAGATCTAACCAAATATTGTGCTTCTATTTCATATACTCATTTTGCTTATTTGAGAGAATAAAGCCATAGGTTCTGAGTGATTGAGTGCTATATGTGAGAATTAGAGTTGAAGCATGTTCTTCCTTCAAGAATTGAGTATGTTTACTTTGAAGCCGTGTGCCTTTGAGCTATAGCTTCCACTGTACACACTTATTGATCATCTATCTTGGCAACTCTATGGTGTTGGAGGTATGACTAAAGTTTTCTTTCATTTTCAGTAGTTGTTTTCAAAGTTAGTTTTCTAACCTTTTGTTTTGTAGAGTCAGTAAAACGTTTGTGGGTATCGTAACTGTTAAACCCTCAGGAGACACAACTCCTCCTACTAGGGATGCCTAGAGGTTTAAAGGCTTGTTGCATGTGCTCAATGCAATCGAGTTACCTACGAAAGTGGTCTAGTTCGTTTTTATCTTTATTTTCATTTTGTTTTACTCGAGGACTAGTAAAATCTAGGTTTGGGGGTATTTGATCGGTGCATAATTACATATCTTTTTTGTACCATTCTAACTTATGATTTGGTATGTTTTTGAGTTAAACTTGTGCTTTTAATAAAGTTTTGTGTATGTTTCAGTATAATAAGGTTGAGACTCATTATTTACATTTTGAAGACAAGTTAGCTCAAAACAATGTCTGCAGATCAGTCATATTTACGGATTAACCTGTACTTGCTCAAAAAGAACCAGATAATTCATCATACATCATTGGAAAGATACGGAAGTCTAGTTTCCGTAGCATTTTACGGTGCATGATTTGGAGTCTTCTAGAGGAAGTTATACATGATTTAGTAGCTCAAGGTCAAACATTCGGGCCTCAGTCCAGTTTCCGTAGGTCACTTTGCAGGCCTCCGTTCAGCTACTTGCACAGGTCAAATGGGGTGACACCCTTGATAGAAGTTGTTCCAATGGGTGTCTACTATAACATATCCAAATTGCAGCCCCATTGGATAAGTCTGGAGCCCTCAGCATGTCAAATACCGAACCTGGTTCACAGACAATCCAGGCCTCAGTCCAGTTTTCATGGGTCAGTTTGCAGGCCTCAGTTCAGCTACTTGCACAAGTCAGATGGGGCAACACCCTTGATAGAAGTTGTTCCAATGGGTGTCTACTATAACATATCCAAATTTCAGCCCAATTGGATAAGTTTGGAGCCCTCACCATGTCAAAAACCGAATCTGGTTCACAGACAAACCTTTGCTGTCACATGTGCTTAAAGCAGCCACACATGGAGCAAAGCATGGGCAGCTATTGAGCCATGTTCTTAAAGCAGCCACACATGGAGGCAAAGCATGGGCAGCTGTTGATCCATGTGATTAAAGCAACCACACATGGAGGCAAAGCTTGTGGCAGCTGCAAAGCATGAGCTACCACACATGGGAGACAAAGCACATGGGAGACAAAGCATGAGCTGCCACACATGGGCAGCTAAGAGACCAGCCAAGGGGGAGGACGAATTTGAAGCCTATAAATAGAGAGTTTCAGCTCATTCAAAGGAGGATATCATTCCATAAATTACATTTCCATTGTACACCATCAAAGAGTTGTCTACACCATCAAAGAGTTGTCTACCATCAAAGAGTTGTTTACACCATCAAAGAGTTGTCTTCTTTATCAAAGAGCTATCTTCTTCTTATTTCTCTTTTTATTTTCTGTTTTGTATGTTCTTGCTATCCATTCAAATTATGGATAGCTAAATATTTTAGTTAGGGCTCGATTGAAGCCCTAATCATGTTTCTTTAAGGATTTCGATGTCTTTGCTATAAACTACTTTTGTGATGCTTATTGATTAATTTCAGATTATATTTTACTCTTTACATACGTTATGTTATGCTTGATCATCATATGCATGCTATGTATTGAGTTTGTTACATAGGTAAATTTAGATGACCGAGTCTTGTACCTATGAAAGTAACAAAAGAACTAGTTATAAGTTCTTGAAATTAATCATCATGAATAACTAGAATAGATACCATGTTCTAGAATTTGTGTGTTTGTCGATTTCCATTGTGTTATGCATTCTTAAAGTACAACTTAGTAGATACCATGCTAAACACTTTAAGAATGAAAAGAGTTAGAGTAGATACCCATGCCTAACTTGTTGTTTAGGGAAATCAATAACTTAAAGAGTAGATATCATGCCTTTAGGTTGACAAACATAAGCATCCAAAATCTGTTTTGTAGCATTGTGCATGTCGTTTGCTTAAGGAAAAAGATTAGTGGTGAACATCGAATCCCTAACTAGTTTTCTCATTGTTTTAACCTCAATCCAATTCTATTTTTAATCAAACGCTGTTTTCAATATTTAGTATTTAAATTTTCAGTTTTCAATACCATCATAAGAAAATCATCATTTTTTAACACTTTGTCTACACCGAATGCCATTTAGTTTAAGGAAAATAAATTAAGCACAAATTAATCCAATCCTCGTGGGAACGATCTCGTATTTGCTTTCTATACTATTTATCTGATCTTGTGCACTTGCGAGTTAAAACGTGCATATAGTTGCTTAATTTTTAGGTTACTATTTGTTCAACATCTTACATCAGAACACACTGAAAGTGTGACATTCTCTTGAATAACATGTGTGAGGCATTCAACAAGTCTATCTTTGATGCTAGAGACAAGCCTATTATAACAATCCTTGAAAGGATCAGGTATTACATCATGTTGTGGATGTCAAGTAGAAGAGAATCTATGGAGAAATGGGCTCAGGGCTCATGATATGCGACAAAAGGTTTTTGCAACTCTTGAGAAGCTTAAGAAGCAGTCAGCCTAGTGCATTCCAAGGTTTGCTGGGGAGAGCAAATATGAGGTTAAGTATTTTGGAGACACTTAGGTGGTAGTTGATTTGAGAAACAGAAGTTGTTCATGTAGGCAATGAGATCTAACTGGGATCCCATGTAAGCATGCTTGTGATGTCATTGGGCAGTTAAATGGAAATCACATCAGCTATGTGCATGATTATTACAAAAAAGACGCCTTCATGAGAGCTTACAAACCCATGGTTCATCCAATGGCAAGCCAAGACTTGTGGGCTAAAACAAATTTCCCACATTTGCCGCCACCTAAGTATCACAAGCAGCAAGGGATGCCAAAGAAAAGCAGGGTAAGCTCAGCCACTGAATCATCTCCAAGATCTAATCCTAAAGCTAAACACTTGCAAAGGTATAATTTGGAAACTAAATGTTCCATATGTAATCAAGCAGGCCATAATAAAAGGAAATATCCAAGGGTAAATGAAGCAGGGAGTAGCAACTAGGTATATTCAAAGCATCTGATTTTAGAAGTTCTGTAAGTTTGGCATTCTGATATGGATTCATATGTGATGTTTGTTAGCCAGGTACCATCACAAAGGCAAAACAAGACAGCCAGGGACGGACCCAAGATTTCAGAATGGCGTAGGCTAAATTTAGCTTATGTACAAACCTATTGAAAACTCAACGGTACAAGTAAATTTCGTTGATAACAACAACAAAAAATACATAGGGGGGACATAATGAGCCTTACCCCTCAAATAACACTTATATAAGTTGCACTCTTTGAGTCTTCACAACATTAAAATCACTAATTATTGATTCATTATCTATATTATCAGCTAATTCTCTTTCAATATGAAGTAACATATCAGCAAGAAACTCATCACCTATCTTATTCCGAAGTCTATTTTTAATCAGTCTCATACATGAAAATGCTCGTTCTATTGTTGCTGTAGACACAGGAAGAGTTAGCACCAAACGAATCAATTTGTCAATCAAGTAGTATGTTTCTGCTAATTTTGTTTCAATTAAGCGCTCAAGTAATATAGGGATGGAATCATTATTCTTGAAGGCTTGAATGCAATCCATATCAATCTTATAAAATCGAAATTGCTGATTTAAAGCATGCAACTCAGTTGTAGTGAACTCTAAAGGGTAAAATTTCTCAGCAAGAATGCATATATCATCAATGTTAAGTCTCTTAAAAGCATCACGAGGATCTAATGCTGAGCTAAGAGAAAGGAGTTCACAGTCTCATTTGGAAATCTAGTATTTAACTCCCATAACTGATAATCTATTACCTCATTGAATACATCAATATGATAATAATGCTCAACTATGATACAATCTCTTTGTTGACAAGAACGGCGAGTGCCTATTGTATGACGGGCACCCATATCAGGCATGTTAAGATCATGTTCTTCACAATGTCTTGCAACCAAATTCATTCCACCCATTATTTCTCAACTCATTGAGCTCCATTTTTGTACTTGCAACCAAATTCAAAGCATTTACAATGTCTTGAGATTTTCTTTGAAGTTCTTGACAAAGAAAATCAGTGAATCTCATAGTTTTGTCCAACAATTTTAAGGCAAAAACAAAGTCAAAAGATAACATAGATATTTTAATACCTTCTGCTTCGCCACGAAATTGTGAGGTGGGTCCATTATGACTGATATCCATTAGAAGTGTCTTGGTTGCACCAAATAAATCAATCAAACTCCTAATAGAATTAAAATGTGACCCCCAATGAGTACTTCCAGGTCGTTGCAAACAACGAATTTGATTAGCCCCTTTAGCTGTCCCAAGTCTTCCAGCAGCTAGTAATTCTTCAATCTTAGCTTGTCGGGTTAATTTTAACTCAGAATGGCGTTTGGCAAAAGCACTAACAAAATTCACAATGTTATTTAACATTGAAAAAAATCTCCAAACGAGTCCTACCTCTTTAGCTGCCCCATTTAAAGCTAATTGAAGACGATGAGCAAAGCAACATTAATGTATATAATATGCATATGGACAATCATTGAGAAATAACGCTTGTAAGCCACTCCATTCACCACGCATATTGCTAGCACCATCATATCCTTGACCACACATATTGCTCACTAAAAGATTATCCTTGCCAAGAACTTTACAAATATCACTTTTAAGAGTTGAGGAGTTGGTGTCATGAACACTCACAATATCAAAAAACCTTTCTTGAATATACCCATATCACAACCAACAAACCTTATGATAATAGTCATTTGTTCCTTCTTAGAGTCGTCTAGTGCTTCATCAACAAGAATACAAAATTTTCCATCTTCCCCAATTTCATCGCGTATCCTCTTTCTCACTTTGGTAGAATAGATACTTAAGATCTCCTTTTGTGTCTTATGTGAAATATATTGGGCATTCAAGGGAGCATTTTGTGACACAACTTTTTCAATGTTTACATTCATTCTTGCAAAAGCCTTCACCAACTCAATGAAATTGTCTCGATTAGAGGAGTCATAAGATTCATCATCACCTCTAAAAGCCATTCCTTGATTTGCTAGATACCTAAATCACCTATATTGTGGTTGTAAGCCTCAATCGGTTTTTTACAACTTCTTGTGGGGTTTGCACTACTCTGTCAATATGGTGAGTCTGGTTTATTAAATCCATCCACTTTTGCATAGCAAAATAATGTGGGGAATTTATATTGCCTATATGAATAATTAAAACACACTCTTTTCCACCAACTCTTCTCCAACTTCTAAATCCCTCTACAGTGAATGCCTTATGTAAGTGATCAATGTCAAAAAGAAAGCATGGAAAGCAAAACACTTTGTCTTTATGAACACTACACTCAAGCCAATGGTATTGCTTATACCAACTACCAACAAATCAACGCTTTTGTTTCCCTTCTAAGTGTGATGGAGATTCCTTTAATTGTGGTTGACATGGTCCTAAAAGAATATATGCTCTTCGAACATTATCACGTTCATTAAGTGGTTATGTATCTATTTGAGGACGTAATCTGGGATCACGCTCGAGAGAATTGGTATTAACTTCTTAATGAGACTCGACTCTTACATTTTCATCTTCAATTCTTTGAGGTTGAGAAGGAGGTTGCTCCTCATAAATTGGAGGAGACAGAGAAGGATCCGAGGCATGCTAGTTGATGATTCATCATTGTTTCTCTGAAAAAAATCTTGAATGGTCCTTGATCTCTTAACATTATGATGTTGACTTGACATTATAAAGTATAGCCTATTGAATAATATATAGAAGATGTAAACATATAGACCAACAAAAATTTCAAGAAAAACATTACATACTTAAATAGTTAAATATCTAGTTAAAATCCCTAATTAACAATTCATACAAGCAAGCAAGAACACCAAAATAAAAAAAAACTAATTGATAAACCTTAATTGTAAATCCCTAATTGATACTTCATAAACCCTAAATAATCCCCAAAATTTCAAAAGAAAAGAAGATGAAGAATGGAAGATTACCTTAGTTTGCTTTAATTAAGTCCGAGGACATGCATAATTTTCCTTCTTGTCAAAGAGCAGGAGTTAGTCGCTAGTGGATGCAATAGAGAGAATTCTTTTTCTTTCTTTCTTTTTTTTTTTTTTGGTAAAGGAGAGAAGGAATGACTATGGTGGGAGTCTAATTTTTTTCATGTGGGGTGTGGGGTTTAGTTCTTTTTATTTATTTGTTGGTCAACCTAGTTCTAGTGGGATTAGTCAACAATATTTTATTTGGATAGCTGGCATGAGAAATAACTAACGCACAAATTAAACCCTATATGCAATCGTAGTACGAGTAAGTAGGGATCGTTCTATTCCGGGGATTAGGAGGGATGCTAATCAACACGAATTAAATTTATTAAACTAGAACTAAGTGAAGGGAACAATGATTGGGGGGGGGGGGGAGTTGGATGATTTGGACCAAAGTAAAATTGAAAGCAGCAAATAAATAAGATGTGAATGAAATATGGATTAAGGGATAGCTAGAGGATTCTTCTCCACACATGGAACATATGCATACAAATTGATCTCCAGTTACTCTTTCTATAAAGTATGAATGTCAAAGCCCCAAATTAATTGTGAACTGCACTAATTAACTCTCAGATTTTCCTAAGTTCATTGAATTGGACTCAGCGACTCAATCAAATTATTCTTATCAAGTTCCCTATATGAATAGCATGATAGAGATACATATCAAAGATCATTAAGTTCTATGAAAATCATAAGCTTTGACAAAGCATTTGTAACTATGAAAAGCTGTTTGTGCCTAATAAATCTCGGCCGCTGTGGCCGAAGAGTACCCTTCTCGGCCGCCGCTTTACCCATAAGCTCATAGAAACGGCCACGTTTCGACGTCCTCTGTTTGTTGACAACAAAGGAGAAAACACTAAGGCAAGGTTTTCTCGGCCGCTCGAGTGAGAATCACGGGCCGAGGCCGAGGAACACACAGGGCACGGCCAAGGGAGATATTGACCAAATCATCACGTGGCTTCAGGGTCCCACGCCCCATTTAATGAAGTAACGCCTCTGTCCATCACAGCAAATCCACTAGGGCACGAAGCATTTAATGCACGAGGGCAGAAGTGAGTTGATTGAAAGCAGGATTTGGTAATCAGAGTGGTTAGGAACAAACATTCCATCAGATGTTCTTGCAATGGGCAGTCCCTTCACCAACCACTAAACCAGGGCATTTAATGCGTTCCCACGGCCAGAGACGCAGAGACCTCGATCAGAGCGGTGGCCGAGATTTACCGAGATTTATGGGGGTCACACCACCATGCTTCACAGTCCCAAATGCTGAGCAGACCCAGCCATGCTTGCCCTGATCAGACTCCACCATGCAGGTCTTGTCAAGCCTCGATTGCCTCTCCCGAACTCCTGCTATATAAACCAAGCTCAAGACCACATGCAAGAGGTCCAACACCAAAAACCAAAAGCCTCCCACGGAGCAACTTATTTTTTCTGTCATGTACTTTCAATATCTTTACATGCTTTCTTAGGAGTAGTGATAGATTGTAAGAAACTTCCATTCATCAATATATCATACGACCCTTGATTTCTCAAGGCGCCGGAGCACCACCCTTGTTGTCGCCTCACTCACCCCATATATCATACGACCGTCGCTCTCCGAGCAACGCGCCGGAGCACCACCCATAACCCACCACCTACCACCAACGGCCTTGTAGTTCAGGCCGTGAACCTGACGGCCGAGACCAGTTCCTTTCTCGGCCACAATCGTTTGATAAGAAGTCCAGACCAAACAGGCGCAATATTCCAAACACCTTCTAAACCAAACACTCCACCGAACTCGACGCACGGTAGACCGTGCTGGCACGCCCGCGCACAAACCGCACCGCATTCCAAAAGTAGGACTCCGTGTTATACGCACGTCCCCTCGGCCCGGTGAACCAGGTCGAAGAGATTTGCGCAGGCAACACTTTTGGCACGCCCGGTGGGACCACTTTTCCCGGTAAAACTCTTGTCAGCAGACTCACCATGACCTCAGGGGATGGGCAGGTCCTCAGGACAAAGACGTCTTTCATGGCCAAATTCTCTATGCAATTGCGGACGATGCCCCGGACAGGGACGCCAGGTGCGCCCGCTGACATTCAGGTATCAGGCGACGGCTCATCTTCCCAGCCGAAAAACTGGGGGCAATCTCGGCCGACGCAGGCAAAACCCCAGCTCACTGGCCACATAGGAACAACGCACGGCCCAATCCATGCCTTGGCCGTAGTATTGGGAAACGGCCGCCCGGAATATCCCGCGGCCCAGCAAGGTGGCCCAGCATGTGTTATGTCCGTCCACGGCCAGACTGGCCCAGCCGACGCGGCCGCAGCTTCAACGCAACAACGCGGCCAGAGTAGTCCGGCCGTTTTGCTATCACAGGCGCCGCTGCGTCTTCCGGAAACCTGCCGTCACATTGATTCGGCCGTCGCAAAGGCAACTCACGCACATCTCGGTCAAACCTGCGGCGATGAGCTAAAACCGCCCGGTTCGGTTGCCACAATCCGAGGCCTTGTTCAAGACGCCCGGCGGATTGGGTCACTAAATGGAGGACAGCCGACCTAGCCGCCGCTCCTAACGCGGCCAATACAAAACCCTCAGGATCCTGCGACCGAGGGAGCCCAGCGCAGGACCGAAAACGGCTCGACTCAGAAGTGGCCGGGGGCACCGAACGCTATGGAGTGGTACCCATTGGGAACGTTGGGAAAGCCCGAGACTAGGCATGATTTGTTTTCCAGATCAGCTTGGACATGCCGCGCGATGAAGGTCTCGGCCATGGGGGCACCGTATGCCTACACCCACGGCCGTTACATTCATATACTAAGGAGGCCGAGTTCCCGGCCCAGTCAGTTTTCTAAACGGCCTAAGCAGAAAATGGACCATGAGCTGGCCGTACCTCCGGACTCGGAGAACATGGGGCAGTCAGGGCTCGGCGCCCACGCCTCGACGCAAGTTGAAAGTAGAATGGCGCCGAGGGCCTATGATAAAAAAGTCAAAAAGAAAAAAAGAGAAACGAATAGGTAAGTACACATATATATATGTATATATATATAAAAGGGGTCTGTCCCTTGGAATCCATTCGGCCCCAACCCAGACCGCGGCCGAAGGATCCAGGGACAGGGGGGCAATGTTTGTGCCTAATAAATCTCGGCCGCTGTGGCCGAAGAGTACCCTTCTCGGCCGCCGCTTTACCCATAAGCTCATAGAAACGGCCACGTTTCGACGTCCTCTGTTTGTTGACAACAAAGGAGAAAACACTAAGGCAAGGTTTTCTCGGCCGCTCGAGTGAGAATCACGGGCCGAGGCCGAGGAACACACAGGGCACGGCCAAGGGAGATATTGACCAAATCATCACGTGGCTTCAGGGTCCCACGCCCTATTTAATGAAGTAACGCCTCTGTCCATCACAGCAAATCCACTAGGGCACGAAGCATTTAATGCACGAGGGCAGAAGTGAGTTGATTGAAAGCAGGATTTGGTAATCAGAGTGGTTAGGAACAAACATTCCATCAGATGTTCTTGCAATGGGCAGTCCCTTCACCAACCACTAAACCAGGGCATTTAATGCGTTCCCACGGCCAGAGACGCAGAGACCTCGATCAGAGCGGTGGCCGAGATTTACCGAGATTTATGGGGGTCACACCACCATGCTTCACAGTCCCAAATGCTGAGCAGACCCAGCCATGCTTGCCCTGATCAGACTCCACCATGCAGGTCTTGTCAAGCCTCGATTGCCTCTCCCGAACTCCTGCTATATAAACCAAGCTCAAGACCACATGCAAGAGGTCCAACACCAAAAACCAAAAGCCTCCCACGGAGCAACTTATTTTTTCTGTCATGTACTTTCAATATCTTTACATGCTTTCTTAGGAGTAGTGATAGATTGTAAGAAACTTCCATTCATCAATATATCATACGACCCTTGATTTCTCAAGGCGCCGGAGCACCACCCTTGTTGTCGCCTCACTCACCCCATATATCATACGACCGTCGCTCTCCGAGCAACGCGCCGGAGCACCACCCAAAACCCACCACCTACCACCAACGGCCTTGTAGTTCAGGCCGCGAACCTGACGACCGAGACCAGTTCCTTTCTCGGCCACAATCGTTTGATAAGAAGTCCAGACCAAACAGGCGCAATATTCCAAACACCTTCTAAACCAAACACTCCACCGAACTCGACGCACGGTAGACCGTGCTGGCACGCCCGCGCACAAACCGCACCGCATTCCAAAAGTAGGACTCCGTGTTATACGCACGTCCCCTCGGCCCGGAGAACCAGGCCGAAGAGATTTGCGCAGGCAACAAAAGCATGATACTCCTGCCAGGAATTTACTTAACACAATCATGACTAGTGACTTTTACTACTTGTGAATATAAGTTCATAACGATTAGGTGAAATTCCCTTTTATCCTAGCATCAAATCCCTGCATGCAAACTAAGTATGCATCCTTAATAAACATGCAAGAATAAGTCCTGAATAAAACAGAAAAGTAAATCACATTCATTCTTTACGAAACCATAACTGGGAGTGATCAATTCATATAAAACATATGTCCATGGCTTCGAATTCACCTCTAACTAAGAAGAAATTTAGTTACACATATTTAATAATTGAAAAGCAATATAGAATAAGAAATACATAGGATAGGATAAAGAGAAAAAAAGAACTAGATGATGGTAGCAAGGAATTCCCAAGATAGCTCCAAGCTTTGCTCCTTTTGCAACTAGCTCTCTCTCTCTCTCTCTATATATATTTGAATGTGTATGAGTAATGGATGAAGTGAGTTGATGGATTGTTGAATGAATTGTGTTTAGAATTGGAGTGCTATTTATAGGGAGAATGGAAGGGGAATATTTGAATTGAATATGGTTTATGCCAATAGCACTTGTAATTAGAAACTCATTCTTTTGGCTAGTGCACTTCACCAACAAATCCCATTGTAATTAGAAACTCATTCTTTTGGCTAGTGCACTTCACCAACAAATCCCACTAGATAGTCATGCATGACATAGTCAGCTTGTGGGCCGATTTTGGGCTTGTTATTCACTCCAAAAAATTCTGGAAAAATATGGATCTTCAAGCCCTTTGTCTTATCTTTCCATGAATATACAGCCCAACTCAAGGAAAAATAGGAAAGACCTTCAAATGTCATTTTTGGCCCAGTAACGCAGATGCTGCCAAATTTTGACCTTGAGCTGCTAAATCGTGGATAACTTCCTCTAGAAGACTCCAAATCATGAACCGTAAAATGCTACGGAAACTAGACTTCCGTATCTTTCCAATGATGTATAGCTCATTATCTGGTTCTTCTTGAGCAAGTACAGGTTAATCCGCGAATGTGACTGATCTGCAAACACTGTTTTGAGCTAACTTGTCTTCAAAATGCATGTAATGAGTCTCATCCTTATTACACTGAAACACACACAAACTTTATTAAAAGCACAAGTTTAACTCAAAAACATAACCAAATCGTAAGTTAGAAGGGTACAAAAAGATATGTAATTATGCACTGATCAAATACCCCCAAACTTAGATTTTGCTAGTCCTCGAGCAAAACAAAATAAAATTACAACTTAGGAAACAGGAAATAAGCAACTAGCCTTCCAAACAATATCCTCAAAGAATCACCAACGTATATGGTTCCAAAGAAACACAACAGTACAATCTAAGTTCCACACATGATTCACGAGAAAGCAAAGCTCACAATGACACCCTTAAGTGTAGTGTGTGAATGCCAAATCAGAACAACCCCTGCCACTCAAATAAGTATATGCGCACACACTTAGAGCAAAATCAATAATTCTGAACCCCATAAGCTCATTATCCAATCTGCTCTCCACAGTAATACCATGCAACACCAAGGATCAAAAGGACTTTACAAGGGTAGTAATGAGGTTCAGGGTAGTGGTAGAATGAAAGAAGGGATATGATATATACAATATTTTTAGCACAATTAAAGCACAGGTAAGAGCATAAGAGATTTTTTTTGAACTTTGTAACAAGTAAGGAACACATACATGAGCAGATTTTCAACATAATTTCAGCACCTTCAAATGTGTTTATTTGGCCTAATTTTGTGGCTCTTTACCCTAGATCACCATGCTCTTCTCTTTTATAACACCCTAGGGCCGTGACTACATTGGTCACACTTCATTACCTCTTTTGATTAGTTACCAATACCCCCAAACTTATTTCTTTTCAACATTTGGGTAATGGCACTAATGATTCACTTTTGCTCCAAAAACCTTGCATTCTTTATAACTCTCTTTTGAAGATAACTTTAACTGCTCATAGAATAAGTGAGAATAAGAAAACAGAAGTTCATTATGGTAGGAATGGTTTACACAAAGAAAGGCTTAACATTGGCTCAAATGGGTTGACTAGGGATGAATACATGTAGAGGGATGGTTAGAAAGGCTCAAATGGTTCAAACATGGCCTAAATCACTTCCTAAGCATTGTATGGCAACAAAATGTCTCAAGAGATATTCAAATAAGTTCTAGAGTACAAAACCAAGATCATGAGATAAGTAGAATTGCATAACGTCTCTAAGTAACAAGAAATTGGACTAACTTGGCAAAGTGCTCAATAAGTGCAAGGGTGGCATGCAAGACAGAGTTAACTCAGAACCACACAAAGTCCTTAAAAAATGACTCTCAATTTCTGATAAACCATATTAGTATTAAATCCAAGTCTTATCATAGGTGTTTGGAAGGATAACGAAACAACACACAAAATCCTGCGTTTTTAGACGCTAAACACACAAAAAAATAAAAATAAATAAATAAAAATAAATAAATAAATTTAAAATTTGACAGTAAAACAACATAACCAAATCCTTCCCCCCAAACTTAAATGAAACATTGCCCTCAATGTTTAGAACGTAAGAACATGTAACGCCTCATAAATGCAAAGAAAGACGAGAAGGAAAAGACATAACCAAATGTTTAGAGTTTAGAAAAACTCCCCTTTGAAGCGATTAGGACGGTTCATCTTTCAATCCGACTCACTTTCCGAAGGGTCTGAAACAGAAGAATCATATATGGCTCCATCTATCATCAACTCATCCATCTGCTCCACGAAGTCTCGGAGCCTTGTGGTCAGGTACGCTAATTGGAAGTGAAACTCGTCAAGCACACTTAAGTAAATGCCAAACTCGTCTCGAATGTTACCTGTAGAATACATGTGACTGCTCAACACAACAGTTCTTGCCACAAACCTCCTATCGAGCAGATATACCCTCCAAATATATAGACAACGTGCCAGCGCCGCAAGTTGCATCTCTTCCAATCCACAATCCAGATCCCAATTTGGAATCATGCCTTCAATTTCCCCTATCACCCTACCTCTTTGAAACAGAAAGGCATCTATGGTAACTTCTGAGGGATCCATGGCAAACACAACCACGAGCACCTCAATCACCTCAAACACCCGTTGCATAATAGTGTCCTCTCCCAAAGGATCTTCTGGTGGGATAGCTGGCAGTGAGTTCAACAAAACCATTGGGCTAGGCACCTTCACCATGCTCAATTCGGACTCCTCCTCCTTGAGCTTTCCACCGACGGCATCCTTGAGTTTCTCCATTGACGAGCCCTACAATAAGCAATAATTTGGAGAAGGCTTGGGAAGAGAAGGTTTGGTTTCAGGGGTTAGCGGGCGGCTATATCGAATGAAATATGGAGAGTTAGGGTTAATGTAGTGTTTCAGAGAAAGAGAAGGTTTTTTTTTTTAAAAAAAAAATTATTTTAAAATTATTTTTTTTATTTGTTTATTATTATTATTATTATTTTATTATTTTTATTTTTTTGAATAAAACACACGAATATACAAGTGACTCATGGATTACCAGTTAAGAACCTCAGAAAACACAGCCAGGGGATCCGGGAAGTTTGGAGAGGTCACAATGGTCCCGCTTAAAACCCAAACTTCTTAGACACCGAAGGTGTCGCCTATAGAACTCCTAGACACTGTATTAACAGAGGTGCTTATTGGAGTTACCAGAAGTCAACTCATATGAAAAATCTTTTTTTTTTTTTAAGGCTTGCAAGACATTGAACAAAATTATACTAAGCAAAACAAAGCTCACACAACTTAACTCTACCATAAAACCTAACAAAATTGTCAATCCCTAATAAATGTAAGGAAAGAAGATAAGGAAAAGACATAACCAAAGGTTAGAGTTTAGAAAAACTCCCCTTTGAAGCGATTAGGACGTAAGCAGCTCCTTGCAGGTTCTATCTTCTCCTCATCACCTTGGGTTGCCTCCCAAGAAGCGCTAAGTTTTATGTCTTCAGCCGGACGATACCTCCCTTTAAGCTTCACTAGGGCCAACGGCATGGAGGGGTATATCCTCCACTACATGCTCCTCAAAACACTCATAGTATGGCTTCAAGCGGTGTCCATTCACTTTGAATTCTTGTCCTGTCTTTAAACTTTGAATTTGGACTGCACCATAGGGAAAAACATTAGTAACAACAAAAGGACCAATCCATTTAGAACGCAACTTACCTGGAAACAAACGAAGCCGAGAGTTGAAAAGTAACACTTTCTGCCCCACAGAAAACGTTTTACTACGAATCATCTTATCATGGGCAGCCTTTGTTTTCTCCTTATAAATATGAGCATTCTCATAAGCTTCAGTCCGAATTTCCTCAAGCTCATTTAATTGCAATTTCCTATGAAGTCCAGCTGCATCAATGTTCATGTTGAAAGTTTTGACTGCCCAATGTGCACGATGCTCCAACTCAACTGGAAGATGGCATGGTTTCCCATAAATGAGCCGAAAAGGAGACATTCCAATTGGTGTTTTGTAGGCAGTACGATATGCCCACAATGCATCATTCAAACGCAAGCTCCAATCCTTTCGAGTTGGTCCAACTGTCTTCTCCAAGATCTGCTTGATTTCCCGATTGGAAACTTCGGCTTGTCCACTTGTTTGGGGATGATAAGGTGTTGAAACTTTATGTGTGACATTATACTTCTTAAGCAGTGCCTCTATGGTCCGATTACAAAAGTGAGAGCCCCCATCACTTATAAGTACTCGTGGCATTCCAAATCTTGCAAATATGTTAGTTTTAAAAAATCTGCAACCACTTTGGAATCATTAGTACGGGTGGCTTTTGCTTCCACCCATTTCGAAACATAATCCACAGCAAGTAAGATATAATTAAAACCATGTGAGGAAGGAAAAGGGCCCATGAAATCAATACCCCAAACATCAAAAATCTCAACAGAAAATATAGGAGTTTGTGGCATTTGATCTTTTGCACCTATATTGCCCATTCTTTGACAACGATCACAAGTCATACAAAAAGTTCTAGCATCCTTAAAGATAGTAGGCCAATAAAATCCACATTCTAAAACCTTAAGTGCTGTGCGTTGTGTACCAAAGTGACCCCCGCATGCATAAGTGTGATAGAAGTTTAAGATTGAATTAAACTCGGAATCATGCACACATCTACGAATAATTTGATCAGGGCTATATTTCCACAAATAAGGGTCATCCCACACATAAAACCGTGCCATTTTTTTAAGTTTATTGCATTGGTGCTTAGTTATGGTGCTTGGTACTTGTTTAGACACAATATAATTCACAATATCAGCATACCATGGCTCACTTACCTCAATGGTCAGCAATTGTTCATCTGGGAATGCCTCTGGAATAGGTAGAGGGTCTTCTTCATGTACCAAACGGCTCAAGTGGTCAGCCACTACATTTTCACATCCTCTTTTGTCCCTAATTTCCATGTCAAACTCCTGAAGAAGAAGCATCCAGCGAATAAGCCTTGGTTGGCTTCTTTCTTTGTGAGTAAATACTTCAAAGCTGCATGGTCAGAGTAAATTATTACTTTAGTACCAAGTAAATAAGAACGAAACTTATCTAAAGCAAACACAACAGCAAGAAGTTCTTTTTCAGTTGTGGAGTAATTCAATTGAGCATCATTCAAGGTTCGGGATGCGTAGCAGATAACGTGTGGCTTCTTGTCCTTCCGTTGCCCCAAAACAGCCCCTAAAGCATAATCTGAAGCATCACACATAAGCTCGAACGGAATGCTCCAATCTGGTGGAACAATGATAGGTGCCGAAGTTAACAATTCTTTGAGGTGATCGAACGCCTTCTCACATTCGTCATCAAACACAAACGGCACATCCTTTTGTAGAAGTCGACACATGGGTGTTGAAATCTTTGAGAAATCTTTGATAAAACGTCTATAGAATCCTGCATGTCCAAGGAAAGAACGAACCTCTCTCACCGAAGTGGGAGAGGGTAAGTGGCGTATAAGACCTATTTTTGATTTATCAACTTCAATTCCCTTTTCTGAAATTATATGTCCTAAAACTATGCCTTGTTTTACCATGAAATGACATTTTTCCCAATTTAAAACAAGGTTAGTTTCAATGCAACGTTTTAATATCAACGTGAGATTAGTTAAACAGCCATCAAAGGAGTCACCAAAAACACTAAAATCATCCATAAAAACCTCAATAATCTTCTCAACGAAATCAGAAAAGATACTTACCATGCATCTTTGAAAGGTGGCTGGCGCATTACATAAACCAAATGGCATTCGTCGATAAGCAAAAGTACCAAATGGACAAGTAAAAGTAGTATTTTCTTGGTCATCTGGGGCTATAACAATCTGATTATATCCCGAATAGCCATCAAGAAAGCAATAAAAAGAATGACCAGCTAACCTTTCAAGCATTTGATCAATGAACGGCAAAGGGAAGTGATCTTTCCTTGTGGTGGCGTTGAGCTTCCTATAGTCAATGCAAACTCTCCAACCTGTTTGGATACAAGTCGGGACAAGTTCATTCTCTTCGTTTTTTACCACAGTGACTCCTGATTTCTTTGGTACAACTTGAACTGGTGAAACCCAACGACTATCCGAAATTGGGTAAATGACCCCACAATCGAGAAGCTTAATGATCTCCTTTTTCACAACTTCCATCATTGGAGGGTTGAGTCGGCGTTGAGCCTCTCGAGTTGGTTTAGCCCCTTCCTCTAGAAGTATACGATGCATGCATGTTGTAGGACTAATTCCCTTGATGTCGGCTAAAGTCCATCCAATCGCTGTTTTGTACTTTTGCAACACCCGAACTAGTTTTTCCTCCTCCACTGCCGTGAGTGATGAGGAGACTATGACGGGCAAAGTCTCTTTATCTCCCAAGAAGACATACTTCAAATGATTCGGTAACGGTTTAAGCTCAAGAGTGGGTGCCTGAATCACTGAAGGTAACAACTTGTTAGCAGAAACGGGAATTGGAATTGGGATTGGAGGCTTACCAACATATTTTGGTAATGACTCAAGGGTAGCCATCATCTCGCAGATTTCTTCATGATTAGGTTCGGCCCCATTGGTGATGAGTTCAATTCCTTGAACAATGATGGTTTCAAGGGCATCCCTATCCAAGAATCAAATGCATCAATAGAGAAACAAGAGTGATCATCAATAGGGTACCTTAGAGCTTCAGAAATATTGAAATCAATGATATCGCCATCAAATTCCATTGTCAATGTCCCTTTGAATACATCGATCTTGGTTCGGGCTGTTTTCATGAAAGGTCGTCCAAGTAAGATTGGCAATGGTGTAGAGTGGGCCGAATCCTCCATCTCAAGCACATAAAAATCTGCTGGAAATATCAAGTGGTTAACCTGCACCAAAACATCTTCCAAAACTCCTTTCGGATATGCATTAGAACGATCGGCTAATTGAATTATAACTCCATCATTTTTAAGTTCCCCTAAGTTCATAGATGCATAAATAGAGTATGGCATGACATTAATGGAAGCACCTAAATCTAACATGGCATGTTCAAACTTGGTGTTACCAATAACACAAGGGATTGTGAAACTACCTGGATCTTTGCATTTAGGTGGCAGTTTTCGTTGCAAAACTGCAGAAACATTCTCACTTACCCTTACCACTTCTTTGTTCGAATTCCTCCTCCTTGTTGTACAAAGCTCTTTCAAGAATTTAGCATATTTTGGAACTTGCTTTATTGCGTCAAGAAGTGGGATATTTACTTGTACCTTCCTGAAAGTCTCTAAGATGTCTTTTTCATTCTCTTCTTTCTTAGACTGCATAAACCTGCGAGGGAAAGACACATTTGGTGGGATAGGGTTAGAATGAGTTGAATTTGGAACAACCTTACCTGAGTTTGGTTGTGCAGAGCTTTGGGGGACTGCAACAATGGTTGTTCTTCCCTTGCCGTAGCTTTGTCCTCCTCCTTCTCTTTGAAGAGCAACTTTTCATTCTCTGTTGGGCTTTGTTTGGACATTTTGGGATTGGTTCCAATCTCTTTACCACTCCTCAAGATGATAGCTTTAGCCATTTCAAAACCTCCTTTTGGGTTGACAATGGTTGAGCTAGGTAGTTTGCCTTCTTCTCTAAACTGTCCCATGAATTCTGCCATCTGCCCAATTTGCTTCTTCACTTCGCTCATCTCTTTGGCTTGATTTTGTAAACCCTGAGTCAAAGAAGTTAGTACTTTAAGCATTTGATCATTATCCATTGGGGAACCTGAATTTGATTGGGCAGTTTGTGGTTGAGGTTGTGGTGGTGCGAATGGCTTTTGATAGAACCCCGGAGGTGGCTGTCTATATCCGCCTTGTTGTTGAGTTTGTTGAGGCTCCCTCCACTTAAAATTTGGATGATCTCTCCAGCCTGGATTGTAGGTGTTTGAAAATGGGTCATACCTAGGTTGAGTTTGGCCTTGATAACCTATGGCATTGGCACTTTCCCATCCACCATTCGCTATTAATTGAGGACATTGATCAGTGTGGTGTCCATGCATAGAGCACACGCTACACGTGGCTGCACTTTGCACTTTGGGTCCTTCAACAACCTGCGAAATAAGAGTAGAGAGATTAGCCATTTGAGATTGAAGTTCTGAAATAACACTTACCTCATTAACTTGACTTGGCTGCGCATGATCTCTCCCTCCAACTCCTTCATATTGTTGTGCATTCAAAGCTCGGTTTGCTATTAAGATCTTTGCAGCAACTGGTGTTTTGTCAACCAAAGCACCTCCTGCTGAAGCATCAAGCATTTGTCTCTCCAGTGGAAGTAGCCCTTCATAGAAATATTGAATTAAAAGCTCTTCCTTCATTTGATGTTGTGGGCAGGATGCAACTAACGTCTTAAAACGCTCATAGTACACTGAAAAGGATTCTCCCGGGCCTTGTTGAATTCCACTAATTTTCTTCCTCAAAACAATGATTCTTGAAGTTGGGAAGAATTTCTCCAAGAATGCTTTCTTCATACTTTCCCAAGAAGTAACAGTTCTAGGTGCTAGTTCATAGAGCCAATCCTTAGCCTTGTCCATAAGAGAAAATGGAAAGGCTTTCATCTTCAAAATATTTCCATCCACGTTAATAGGTGTCATACTTGAACATACTACTTCAAATTCCTTCAAATGCTTGTTTGGATCTTCCATGGACAGCCCATGGTATCTGGGAATGTGATGTAGCAAACTTGACTTCAATTCAAACACATCGGTGTTGCCTGCAGCAGCCCCGGGGTATTGAATGCAAAGAGGGACTGCATTGTCCAATTCAGAGGCTGAAAGTTCCTTGATTGATCTATTGTCTACAGCCATGTCTTGTTCCTCTTCCAAGTCCGTTTCTGCTTCATATTCGGGTTCGGAACCAGAACTAGAGGGACTGAGTTCTGGCTGTTTCCTCTTCCTTCTCAAAGTTCGTTCGAGATCGTCGTCAAAGTCCAATATGTGCGCATGAACACGGTGTGAACTTCGAGTCATACACTTGTACCTAAAACAAAGAAAATAAAACAAAACAAAATCAGAAACACAAGAACAACGAAAACGCACGGAAGATTAGCAATTTTGCTAATCCCCGGCAACGGCGCCAAAATTTGGCGTGAGAAATAACTAACGCACAAATTAAACCCTATATGCAATCGTAGTACGAGTAAGTAGGGATCGTTCTATTCCGGGGATTAGGAGGGATGCTAATCAACACAAATTAAATTTATTAAACTAGAACTAAGTGAAGGGAACAATGATTGGGGGGGGAGTTGGATGATTTGGACCAAAGTAAAATTGAAAGCAGCAAATAAATAAGATGTGAATAAAATGGATTAAGGGATAGCTAGAGGATTCTTCTCCACACATGGAACATATGCATACAAATTAATCTCCAGTTACTCTTTCTATAAAGTATGAATGTCAAAGCCCCAAATTAATTGTGAACTGCACTAATTAACTCTCAGATTTTCCTAAGTTCATTGAATTGGACTCAGCGACTCAATCAAATTATTCTTATCAAGTTCCCTATATGAATAGCATGATAAAGATACATATCAAAGATCATTAAGTTCTATGAAAATCATAAGCTTTGACAAAGCATTTGTAACTATGAAAAGCATGATACTCCTGCCAGGAATTTACTTAACACAATCATGACTAGTGACTTTTACTACTTGTGAATACAAGTTCATAACGATTAGGTGAAATTCCCTTATATCCTAGCATCAAATCCCTGCATGCAAACTAAGTATGCATCCTTAATAAACATGCAAGAATAAGTCCTGAATAAAACAGAAAAGTAAATCACATTCATTCTTTACGAAACCATAACTGGGAGTGATCAATTCATATAAAACATATGTCCATGGCTTCGAATTCACCTCTAACTAAGAAGAAATTTAGTAACACATATTTAATAATTGAAAAGCAATATAGAATAAGAAATACATAGGATAGGATAAAGAGAAGAAAAGAACTAGATGATGGTAGCAAGGAATTCCCAAGATAGCTCCAAGCTTTGCTCCTTTTGCAACTAGCTCTCTCTCTCTCTCTCTTTCTCTCTCTCTCTCTATATTTGAATGTGTATGAGTAATGGATGAAGTGAGTTGATGGATTGTTGAATGAATTGTGTTTAGAATTGGAGTGCTATTTATAGGGAGAATGGAAGGGGAATATTTGAATTGAATATGGTTTATGCCAATAGCACTTGTAATTAGAAACTCATTCTTTTTGCTAGTGCACTTCACCAACAAATCCCATTGTAATTAGAAACTCATTCTTTTGGCTAGTGCACTTCACCAACAAATCCCACTAGATAGTCATGCATGACATAGTCAGCTTGTGGGCCGATTTTGGGCTTGTTATTCACTCCAAACAATTCTGGAAAAATATGGATCTTCAAACCCTTTGTCTTATCTTTCCAAGCATATGCAGCCCAACTCAAGGAAAAATAGGAAAGACCTTCAAATGTCATTTTTGGCCCAGTAACGCAGATGCTGCCGAATTTTGACCTTGAGCTGCTAAATCGTGGATAACTTCCTCTAGAAGACTCCAAATCATGAACCGTAAAATGCTACGGAAACTAGACTTCCGTATCTTTCCAATGATGTATGGCTCATTATCTGGTTCTTCTTGAGCAAGTACAGGTTAATTCGCAAATGTGACTGATCTGCAAACACTGTTTTGAGCTAACTTGTCTTCAAAATGCATGTAATGAGTCTCATCCTTATTACACTGAAACATACACAAGCTTTATTAAAAGCACAAGTTTAACTCAAAAACATAACCAAATCGTAAGTTAGAAGGGTACAAAAAGATATGTAATTATGCACTGATCAATAGCCTAGTCCTAATGGGAATAGTTAATAATACTTATTTGGATGAAAGTTTGTTTGAAATTGAAAGTAATTATGATAAAATTGGTTGCCATTTGCAGCCACTGATTGACGGCAAAGAACCAATATTTTTCTTTCCTTTTTTTCCCTTTTTGTATTTGTGTGTTTTCTGACCTAAGCTAGAGTATTAATTTAACTTTTTTTTTAAAAAAAAAAGGTTACCTGGGTTAAGCCCAGGTTAGCGTGCTAGTGGGTACATCCCTGAATACAGCACCTCAAGGCAACACTTCAACTCAGTGAGTTACAAGACAATCAAGGCAAAAACAACCAGTAAGTTGGTTTTCTTTTATTGAAGTAGCATCATGGAACTCTTCATTTGTTTATTTTAGTAAAAGCAATCATGTTAATCTAACTTTGCCACAATTTTCAAATCATATCAAAGGCTAAAAAAATGACCAATCATCACCAAGCATCTTCTTAGTCTAACCAAGCTCCTCAACCTTCTCACCAACCAGCTCAACCGTCTCACCAACTAACTCAACCATCTCAACCATCTCAAGCTTCTCAGTTTGAGCAAGCCTCCCAGTCTCAAGAACAAATTCGTCTCAGCCTTTACAAGCTTTTGAACAAAGGAAAGTTAGGTTTAAGTCTCCAGTTAAGAGGAAAGCATTCTTGGCAAAGTTTCAGCCATGGAGATATTGAAAAAGCTATGCTCTATTTTTATGTTTTGATGTGTCTTGGTAAACACATATGTTTTTGGGTAGAAACTATCTGTTTGGTATTTTATTGTCTATTTTGTTGTTGGGTACAAACTATTTGGCATTGCCATGGAAATCACAGGTGCATATTCAGTCTTTTGTATTTTTTTTTTTGGCATTGCCATGGATTAAACTTGTGCTTACAAAGTCTTTCTTTTGAGTTATGTACAATTTATGTACAAGTAATTAATCAATGGTAGTTCAAAAGTTCTGAAATGTTTCAAGAATTCTTGGTGCATACAAAAGTATTTAGTCTTAACTATTACAAAAGGGCTTTGAAACCATTACATTTGCAAAATGCTACAGCCATTACATAAGCCTCTCATCTTACTAAATTGCCATTTTACGAGGTACATTACACCACATTACCTAACTTTCAAACATACCACATTGCCTAACTTTCAAGCATACCACATTGCCTAACTTATATTACATAACATTGCCAAACCAAACCATAAAAACAAAGGCCCGAGAAATAAACAAAGCAATCCACAACTTCTTCTCTCTTGCTCTCGCATGCCCAATCTGATCTTCAACTTCTCTCATGGGGAGGCATTTCAATATCAACCCATACAAAAAATCCACAACTGTTTTTCCCCTCTACATTCGAACAACAATTCCATCACATTCTCACAGTTTATTGTCCAAATTTCAATAAATTAGTATCCAAAACCTACTTATGACTTTGGACACACAATGAACCTCTAAAGTGGGCTAGACTCTGTCCAAGAAATCTGCAACTGAGCAAGCCTTCCACAGTAGCAATGAGGTGCAGCAACGGCTAGCTCTTCTCCTTGTGGAGGTTCTTTTCTCATCTTCACACCCTTTAATTGAAGAAAGATGGATAAATTTTTTTCTGGGGAACCTTAAATCCTTCAAATGGTGGTAAGTAATTTTTCTGGGTTTAGAAACCCTTTTATCGAAGAAGAAGAGAGAGGATTGTTAACTGGGGTCCACTTCACCCCTTCAACTTCTTAGATTTAGATTTTCAAAGCGCGTGGGGTCCACTATGCCACTAGGATGTTGACTACGCTCAGCAATTGGGCACCGTGGGTGCTTTTACCATAATGACCCCTGCCACGTCAGCATTTTTGACGTTATTTTGAATGGCATTAACGGTGGGGGGTAAAGTGAAACACAATATCACGATCAAGGGGATTAAGTGTTGGTGTGAGTCAACATTCCTATTTGGAGTAAAATTTGTTCCTATTAGGAATAGAATTTCTGTTTTATTGTAATTATCTAATTTGAGTAGAATTAGGAGATTTTGTACATATTTCCTATTTGTAACCACTTTGTATGTAGTATATATATTCCTCATTGAGAGAAGAATAAACATATCAGTTTTAAACCCTAATTATTTTGAGTTGGTATCAGAGCGGGTTCCGATCTGTCTCTACAACATCAAAACCCTAATCCTAAAAATACCTATTTTCGCTGCACCTAGCCTATACACCTAAGCCTGTGCTGTCTTATATCTCTTACTGTCGTCGTCGTCACCTAATCTTTTGTTGCCGCCGCTATTTATCACCATGTCAGATGCCACTGACTCTTCTTCTTCTACTCCTATTGTGATGGTTCATACCGAATCGTCCACCAACCTACCTATGAGATTCAAATTGAATGGATCCAACTATGAGATATGGGCTTTGATGATTGAACTCCATGCTACTACACAAGGCAAATTGGGTTACCTGACTGGCGACACTGATGCCCCTAATTCCAAAGACCCGAAATTTGGGAAGTGGAAAATTGCTGATGCTGTTGTGAAAAGTTGGATGCTGCGAACTATGGAACCCAATTTGTTGAATATGTCTCATACTCTAACTACTGCTAAAGGAAATTTAGGATGCTGTTAATCAGATGTTTTATGATGGCTCTGACATATCCCAGATCTATGAACTGTGGTGCCAGGCTACCCGTCTCAAGCAAGAGGGTCGTCCTGTCTCTACCTATTTTGCAGAACTTAAGGCAATCTGGCTTGAATTGGACAAGAGACGTCCTTTTCAGATGAAGTGTGTTGATGATATGAAGACTTTTTAGGCTGCTGTTATGGCAGATCGTGTGTATGATTTTTTGGCTGGCCTTGACGATACTTATGACAAGGTCCGAACTGATATTCTACGAAGTGATAAAGTTCCAAATATCGAAAATGTATTTTTTATGGTTCGTCGAGAGGCTCAACGCTAGATTACTATGCTTGGATCCAGCACCAAGATTGGGGAACCTGCTGTTGTGTTTGCTTCCAAAAACACTGCTTTGGTTTCTCAGCGTACAGGGTCTGGCTCTTCTGCTGTTCCGCCTCGTCACCTGACTTCTGCAGAAAAAGACAAACTGAAGTGTAATCACTGTGGTGAAAAAAGACATACTATCGACACCTGCTGGGCATTACATAGGGTACCAGATTGGGAGAAGGAGCGAAGGCGTTTCAAAAAGGAACAACTGGATAGCAAAGCTCGTGTGGCGGTTGCCCCCACTTCTGTGGCTGACATCACCACTAGGCACGACCACCTTACTGCTACTCCTCCTCCGACTTTGACCGCCATCTCAAGCACTCCAGCATCTCTGCCTCCAGGTAACTTTGGCAAGGCTTTCCATGCCCATGATACTCGAGATACAGGTTGGATTATTGATTCAGGAGCTACTGACCATATGACGTATAATTCTGCTTTATTCTCTACACTCTTCCGCCTCATCGTGATCATGTTCTGATTGCTAATAATGTTGCTGCTCCTGTCACGGGGGCTGGTTCTATACTCTTGACACCTGCTTAGACATTGCACAAAGTGTTACTGGTTCCATCTTTGTCTAGTTATTTATTATCTGTACCGCAAGTTACTGAGCAGTTAAACTGTGTTGTACTGATGTATTTGTCTTTTGTCTTACTATAGGATATCCAGACTCGAGAGATCTTTGGTCGTGGTACTAAAAAAGGGGGTGTCAGGACCCCCCCCCCCCCCCCCCCCCGAATTTCCCGGAACCTGAGACGAATCCTGCGGAGACCCCGGCATCACGCCCATGCCGGGTTTACTCCTTAAAACTATGTCCTTTTACCAAAGAGGATTAAGGGCACGAGACTTTCTGCCGAAATTTCGGCAGTCTCCCCTGTAAAATGAACATTCCCCAAAATGTTCACCTGCATAAAACACATTTAATATAACCCAAACGGCAGCACGCACAATATAGCAACATGCAATTTACATAAGTGGCCTCCGGCCTTCTAATATTCCGAAACCAAACTACCAACACATTCCTTAAGCCAAAATAATATAATTGAACGCACTTAAGTAAGCCAAAAGTAATTTATATCATTTAACTAATCTAATCCGCGGCTGCGCCTAGTAACTTCAGGCTGCCTACGTACCCTTGCTGAGGGATCAAGCCACACGTAGTTCTTTCGTATCAAAGACTCCCAAAAACCAACAATTATTCATTCTCAAGTCAGGACAATAATCCTGGCTCCTAATATCAAACAAACCATCACATCCATACACATTTATACATTCTAGGATTTATCCATCACAATTCACCAAACACAATCACTTTGGGCCTGGCTACATTCTCACCAGCCCACACACAATCATATAACCTTCCCATACGTCGGGACGTACCCGGCCACGTATGGGATCTGTCAACACGCCGGCTACTTCTACGACACGTGCGACCTCAACACAATAACAATATATCTCCCCTCATACGACGGGACGCACCCGGCCTCGTATGGGGTTTGTCAACACGCCGGCTACTCCTACGACACGTGCGACCTCAACTCTGGGCCTAGCTACATTCTCACCAGCCCGCACACAATCATATCTCCCCTCATACGTTGGGACGCACCCGGCCACGTACGGGGTCTGTCAACACGCCGACTACTCCTACGACACGTGCGATCTCAACTCTGGGCCTGGCTACGTTCTCACCAGCCCGTACATAATCATATCTCCCCTCATGCGTCGGGACGCACCCGGCCACGTATGGGGTCTGTCAACACGCCGGCTACTCCTACTGACAGGATCCGCCCCGAAATTTCCCCCAAACCCGGGACGGACCCCGTCTTGGTGCCGTCATCTCCCCGATGCCGGGCCCACTTACTAAAAACCAGAAACATCCTACCAAAAATTTGGTAGAGTCTCCCCTGTAAAATGCTCAAACCCAACAACAGTCAACCTGCATAATTTACATAATATAAATCCCAACTGCCAGCATGCTTTCAACATACAACAATCCAAACCAAAGTGGCCTCCGGCCTCAAGTAACAACCTAACATGGGCGATAACAGAGCATCTAACAGAATTGGTTTACAACAAACAGTTGAGTAGAAGGAATTTACATAAGTCCTATCTACGGATGGAACGATTTGAGCTCGTACACTGCTCGAACACTTCCAAAAGCAACTACTGCCTGGGGGGCGCAAAACAAAAATATGTGAGTGGACAAAATAAGGTTTGCATTTAAAACAACATAATAACCCCACTGTGTAAAAATAATGCTCTAGCATGCAGTTTCACAATTCTTAAACCAAATACTCGAAACACAAAATCTCAAAGTCCAATAAATCTCAAAATCTCAAACCACAACTCCATTCCCAAAGATATGCAACACTCACCAACCCATACATACATATATATATATATATATAACTATAATATAACGTATACTTCTCTCCATACTAATGTACCGGGGAAACAATCCAACCGGGGGATTGTTTGGCTGGTACGCAGGGTTTCCAGGTGCTACCCTGCATCCAGGGATGAGTAGTCCAACCGGGGGACAGAACCCCATAGCTCACACGCCGGCACTGCCAACGACATGTGTAGCTCACATATCATATCCGATAACAAGTCCTACGCGCGCACACGGTATCATCACCCCACCGGCACTGCCAACGACGTGTGTGGGAAGCCTAGTAACTAGGGAATGGCACTCACCTAACATACTCATACATCTCATCACCATCCCTCAAACTCATATCCTTCCACAATCACACAACAACAACTCCCCATACTCTATACATAGGCAATATAGATAGACATCCCAAAATCCATATAAACATATCCATAATACTCAAATATAGCCATACCCAGAATATATTGCCAATACGTATAAGTATATCCAAATCCATCAACCAAATAATTATTAAATCATAATCACCATTTAAAACATATGCACAAAGCTTTTATCAATAAAACCATGCGTATGCTTAAAACAAAGTCCACTCACAGGTAATCCCAAGCTGCCCGACCTCGATGCGTATGATCACCCGAAGTACCTATTGTTTGTGCCTAATAAATTACGGCCTTTGTGACCGAGGAATCCTCCTCTCGGCCGTGGCCTTTTCTCATGGACTCAAAGAAACGGCAACATTTCATTGCCTCCTGTTTTCTGACAACGAAGGAGAAAGCGCTAAGGCAAGATTTTCTCGGCCTCTCGAATAACCTCACAGGCCGAGGCCGAGGAACTCGCAGGACACGGCCAAAGAGGTTATGGTCAGATCACCACGTGACCTCAGGGTCCCACGCTTCATTTAATGAAGTAATGCCTCTGTCCACCACAGCAAATCCACTAGGGCATGAAGCATTTAATGCATGAGGGCAGAAGGGAAGTGATTGAAGTCAAGATTTTGTAAATCGGGGTGGTTAGGTACAAACATTCCATCAGATGTTCTTGCAATTAGCAGTCTCTTCACCAACCACTAAACCAGAGCATTTAATGCATTCCCACGGCCAGAGGTGCAGAGCCCTCGATCTGGGTAAAGGCCGAGATCTGCCGAGATTTATGGGGTCACACCACCATGCTTCACAATCCCAAATGCTGATCGGACCCAGCCATGCTTGCCTTGATTAGACTCCACCATGCAGGTCTTGTCAACCCTCGATTGTCTCTCCAGGGCTCCCACTATAAAAACCAAGCTCAATACCACATGTAAAAGGTCCAACACCAAAAACCAAAAGCCTCCCACGGAGCAACTTATTTTTTCTGTCATGTACTTTCAATATCTTTACATACTTTCTTAGGAGTAGTGATAGATTGTAAGAAACATCCATTCATCAATATATCATACGACCCTTGATTTCTCAAGGCGCCGGAGCATCATCCTTGTTATCGCCTCACTCACCCCATATATCATACGACCGTCGCTCTCCGAGCAACGCGCCGGAGCACCGCCCAAAATCCACCACCTACACCACCACTAACGGCCTTGTAGCTCAGGCCGTGAACCTGAAGGCCGAGACCAGTTCCTTTCTCGGCCACAATCGTTTGATAAGAGGTCCAGACCAAACAGGTGCAACACTCCAAACACCTTCTACCCAAACACTCCACCGAACTCGATGCACGGTAGACCGTGCTGGCATGCCCGCGCACAAACCGCACCACATCCAAAAGTAGGACTCCGTGTTAAACGCACATCCCCTCGGCCCGGAGAGTCAGGCCGAGAGATTTGCGCAGCCAACACCTATTTCGAGATATGAACCCTTGATTAATATAACGCACTTCAAAATGGAAATTCACAAAAGAAAATACTTAAATCCCCAAGTTCCCGGTGCGTGTACGTCTAATAGGATACCTTAGGGTCTGATTACAGGTTTGGGAATCGCTTCCAATCGTACGGTTATCGCTAATCCCACAAACTTTGAATTATTGAATCGGAGCATCCGGGGCTCCGATTCACGATCCGCGAATTTCTATAGGCTTCTAAGAGTACCTAGATCAACATACTTCAATTTGGAAACGATCTAACGGTTAGAACCTATCGAACCCAGCTAACGCACAATATGCGAAGATCCGTTCGATAGTCAAACGACGTCTGAATTGAGATCCGTAAAATCCTACGCACTCGTGACAACCTAAGGATCTCATCAGGATAAAAAGCTACTTCACTAGCCTTCCCACGCGCCACCACACGCGCTGGCAGCACGTGAGTGTGTAGAGAAATTTCCGGCGACGGAAGATCTCCACACCAACGCTTACCCTTCCTACCCTAGCTTCTTCTCAAGGTCAGGATCACTTTCTTCAACTACCACGAGGTCCAATTCGCACGGGAACCGGCTGGAATTTCACAATGAAATCCGGCCAAAAACCTAGCTTTTTAATTCGGATTCTACACTACAATTCGATAAATTCCTATGCAATAAACAGCTAGACCAAGGAGAAAGGAGAAGAAACCTCACCAGTTTCGCAGGAAAAAGGCAGCGAAGACGGTTGTGCACGATCGGGAAAACTCCGGTTCGAATCAGTCAACACAGTCGTCGGATTTCCAAGTTCCCGGCGGAGAAATTGGGTGGGTTTTGATCGGGACTTCACGACGAGTCGATCGGGACCGGTCTCGAGGGCGGTTGTGGACTGTGGCGGCGGCGGCACGGTGGTTTCCGTTAGGTTTGCACAATGACGGGGGAGAACTATCACACGCAGAGGGAGGGGACGCGGGAGAGAGAGAGAGAGAGAGAGAGAGAGAGAGAGAGAGAGAAGAGAGAGAGAGAGAGAGAGAGAGAGAAGAGAGAGAGAGAGAGAGAGAGAGAGAGAGAGAGAGAGTGAGGGGTAAAAGTGAAAAATCTGATTTTACTCTAAATTACTTTGAAATAATTACGGTAGCACCACTAAACTTAATTTGATCACCATTTCTTCGTTACAACTCCGATTCAAGCCTACCACATGTCTACGGATTCATCTCAGTACCACCTACGCAACCAAACCACTCGTGGTCCCAAAATCCTTCCGGATAAGAAAATGACCAAAATTACTCTTAACCCTAGAGTAAATTCATAATTTCTCTTAATTTAATTAAAGTAGGAATTAAATTGGAGTCGGGTTGTTACACCTACAACACGTGCGACCTCAACTCTAGACCTGGCTACATTCTCACCAGCCCGTACACAATCATATCTCCCCTCATACGTCGGGACGCACCCGGCCACGTATGGGGTCTGTCAACACACCGGCTACTCCTACGACACGTGCGACCTCAACTCTGGGCTTGGCTACATTCTCACCAGCCCGTACACAATCATATCTCCCCTCATATGTCAAGACGAACCCGGCCACGTATGGGGTTTGTCAACACGCCGGCTACTCCTACGACACGTGCGACCTCAACACAATTACAATATCACCCCTCATACGACGGGACGTACCCGGCCTCGTATGGGGTCTGTCAACACGCCGGCTACTCCTACGACACGTGCGACTTCAACACAATAACAATATTACCCCTCATACGACGGGATGCACCCGGCCTCGTATGAGGTCTGTCAACACGCCGGCTACTCCTACGACACGTGCGACCTCAACTCTGGGCCTGGCTACATTCTCACCAACCCGTACACAATCACAGGGGTACGTGGGGTAGTACGTATAGCACTGTAAACTAACATTTGATCGCTTTATACCTTTATACATCCACACATATTAAATATATAAATAATTTCTCAACTTATATAAACCTTAACCAATATAGCATCCCATAAACTCCCCCACTTAAACTCATCAATTAGTATCCTGATCCAACCTAACCAACATACAATCAAGGCCTGTCACTATGGCCGTTTTCATCTTCCTAGGAAGGTAACACTACCCAGGAAGTCTCACCGTCAATCCAGGGTCAACCTATCCAAATTGGGTCAACCAGGCCCACGGGGTCCACGACCTCCAATTTCCAATCCGACTGTTCCTATAGGTCCTACACGGTCTAGGACACACGTCCTGCAAGTTTGGTCCAGATCGGCCGGTCGGATCGCTCACGATCGCACGATCGGACGGTTACTTAAACTCTAGCCCTAGGGTTCGCATTTTCGGAGTATCCGGGACTCCATTTTACGATCCGTCAGATCCTACACGATCCTAGGAATACCTAGATCAACATATTATAAATTCAGGACCATTCCAACGGTCCAAACAAAGCAAACCCGGAAAATACGCGATATGCGATATCCGTTCGGGACTCTAACGGTATCCAGATTTAAATCCGAGCACACCTACGCGCTCGTGGCATCGAGAGGATCGCATTGTTACAAAAATGCCCCTCAGTTACAGTGCCCACGCGCCAGCAGCGCGTGGGTGTCCAAAGCGATAATCCATCGCCAGAAAATCTCCAAATCGAAAGCCAAGACTCCTACCCTAGGTAATACCCCTAATTTGGAGTCACTTTTGTTCTTGGGCATACCCCAAAAACTGACCGGAAGTGGCCGGAATCGCGATCACAAAACCAGCTGAATTTCAATTCGCAAATCGAACTATCAACGCTCAAAATTTATGAAATCCTACCCAACCATCAGCTAGATCATGCAGAAAGGACGAATTTCCATACCTTGATCGCCAAAAATGGCGGCCGGAGGAGGGAGATTTTCTGTCAAAATTGGTGCGATTCCAATCTTTTTCCGGCGGATTCCGACAGTTCCAAGGGCGGAGCTGGTCAGGGAAGGAAGAGGGAGGCTGCCTGGTTCTTTTCGATCCGGTCCCGTGGCCGGAGACGCCATGTGGCGGCGGCGGTGGCTTGGAGAAGCCACCGGCTGGAAGAGAAAACGAAAGGGGGGGGGGGGTTCTGCTCGCGGGGAAGAGAGAGAGAGAGAGAGAGAGAGAGAGAGAGAGAGAGAGAGAGAGAGAGAGAGAGAGAGAGAGCTGAGGGCAAATCTGACTTTTAACCCAAAAATCCCTTTTTCAAATATTTACAATTATCCCATTGATGGTATTTTGCTCTTATCTCTCTCGTTACAGCTCCGATTTAAGCCCACTACGTCTCTACAGACTCATCTCGCCACGCTTTGCGCAACAGTACAAATTGGAATTCCCAAATCCCTTCCGAATAAAAAGACCAAATTATTCCTATCCCAAGGGCAATTTTGTAATTTCACTTAAATCCATTAAAATGGGAATAAATTTGGGGTCGGGGTGTTACAGGGGGGCTTTATTATGTGGATGCTGTGGCAACTAGTCGGGTTCTTCATGCTGGTAGCGCCGAAACTTCTCAGCATCGTCGGATTTGGTTGCTACATTACCGATTTGGTCATGCCTCATTTGGATATTTACGGCATTTGTTTCCTGCATTATTTAGTGGTGTCAACGAGTTTGATTTCCAATGTCAGACTTGTATTTTAGCTAAGAGTCATCGGGTATCCTACCCTCCAAATTGTAATAAACGGCTTATGCCATTTGATTTAGTTCATTCTGATGTTTGGGGACCTTCACCGGTTTCTACAACCTTGGGAGTTCGTTGGTTTGTGTTATTTGTGGATGATTGCACTCGTATGATGTGGTTATATGGGATGAAAATAAAAGTGATGTGGTTGAAATTTTTCAGCATTTCTATCAGATGATTCAGACTCAATTTATGCTCCCTATCAAGGTTTTTCGATCTGATAATGGTGGAGAATTTGTTAATTCGGCGTTATCCCATTTTTTTCACACTAAGGGAGTACTCCATGAGACTACTTGGCCTCAAACACCATAACAGAATGGGGTTGCTGAACGTAAAAATGGGCAAATCCTTGCTCTTGGTGCGTCAGTTCCAAAGCGGTTCTGGATGGATGTTGTTACCTATGCAATCTATCTCTTGAATCATCTACCTTCACGAGTTTTGGATTTCCAAACTCCTATGCAGGTACTGACCCATCATGTCTCTGCCTCTTCTATGTTGACTCTGTCTCCAAAGGTGTTTGGTTGTGTCGTCTATGTTCACCTCCATCAAAATCAAAGGAGTAAGCTGGACCCATGTGCTCCCCGTTGTGTCTTTCTGGGTTTCTCTCCTCATCAGAAAGGTTACCGATGCTATCATCCTGCAACCCGACGTCTATATGTCTCTATAGATGTTACCTTTGTTGAGGATGAAATGTTCTTCTCTGATACACCCGAGCAAGTCCATCAGGGGAGACTAGTAGTGAAGGACATAGTTGGCTAGATTTACAAGGGGGAGTAGTATTGGATAGTTCGATACAAAGGGAAGAACCGACCAAACCTACTGAACCTGCTACACCGGCAGAACCTGCTACACTAGCTGAACCTGCTATTTTAACTTATGTCACTACTGTCACTGAATCGATTGCCCCCCATGAAACTTCTCTAATAGTACCCGATCAAACTCCCCTGGATATTCCTGAGGTAAGTGCTTCTACTCATACTTCTGATAATTCTTATGTTTTAACCGCCTAGAAGGAACCGTGGGGTTCCACCTGATTGTTACTCACCAAAAGGCAAAGCGAGATATGCTATTGCCCATTATGTGTCTGATCACAGGTTATCTCCTGAGTGCAAAGTGTTTGTGACTATAATGGATAATATTAAAATTCCAACCCGTGTTGAGGAGGCATTTAATGATCCAAAGTGGGTTGAAGCCATGAATATTGAAATGGAGGCGTTGCAAAAAAATAATGCATGGGACATTGTAGATGGGTGTTTACAGTTAAATATAATGCAAATGGTACTGTGGAGAGGTACAAGTCAAGATTAATAGCTAAAGGGTTCACTCAGACATATGGAGTTGATTATCATGATACTTTTGCACTTGTGGCTAAGATGAATACTGTCAGAGTTTTGTTGTCCTTAGTAGTAAACTTGGATTGGACCCTGAGGCAATTTGACGTAAAAAATGCATTCTTACGTGGTGAATTAGAAGAAGAAGTGTACATGAGTCTTCCACCAGGGTATAGGGTTACCGTGAAACGGGGAACATGTGCAAATTGAAAAAGGCGATGTACGGGTTAAAACAGTCTCCTCGGGCATGGTTTGGCAAATTTACCACAGCTATGAAGAAGTTTGGTTACCAACAGGCTAATACTGATCATACTCTATTCATTAAACATAGGGCTGGTAAGGTGACTTTGTTGATTATTTATGTTGACGATATGATTGTGATTGGTGATGATACTGTAGAAATCGAGGAACTGCAAAAACGTTTAGCATCTGAATTTGAGATGAAAGATTTGGGCAGTCTGAAATATTTTCTAGGAGTGGAAGTCACTCGATCTAAACATGACTTATTTCTTTCACAAAGGAAGTATGTCATGGACTTGCTAGCAGATACTGGAATGCTTGATTGTAAACCAGCTGATACACCTATTGTTGAGAATCATAAACTTGGTGTTTATGTGGATCAGGTCCCAACTAACAGAGAAAGATATCAAAGGTTAGTTGGGAGATTGATTTATTTATCATTGACACGCCCTGATATTGCCTATGTTGTAAGCGTTGCGAGCCAATTTATGCATTCACCTAGTGAGGATCACATGGCTGCTGTGATGCGTATTCTGAGTTATTTAAAGTTTGCTCCTGGGAGAGGTTTATTATTTAAGAAAAAAGGTCACTTGGATTTGGAAGGTTACACTGACACAGATTATGCAGGGAATATTACAGATAGACGTTCTACATCAAGTTACTTCACCTTTGTTGGTGGTAACCTAGTTATGTGGCGTAGCAAGAAGCAAAACGTTGTGTCTCGGTCCTCTGCAGAGTCTGAGTATAGAGGGATTGCCCAAGGGGTTTGTGAAATACTGTGGTTGAGGTGGCCTGTTACTTGCTGAAATTGGGTTTAGACCGAATGCTGCTACAAAGCTCCACTGTGATAATCAGTCTGCATTTGAAATTGCTAACAATCTGGTGCAACATTATCGAACTAAGCACGTAGAAGTTTATCGGCATTTCATTAAGGAGAAGCTGGAGCATAAGTTAATTTCTATACCTTTTGTGCCTTCTTCAGGCAGCTTGCAGATATGTTGACCCATGCTGTGTCAAAACGCCGATTTGAAGACTCACTTGACAAGTTAGGCATTACTGATATCTATGCACCAACTTGAGGGGGAGTGTTGGCGTGAGTCAACGTTCCTATTTGGAATAGAATTTGTTCATATTAGGAATAGAATTTCTGTTTTATTGTAATTATCTAATTTGAGTAGAATTAGGAGATTTTGTACATATTTCCTATTTGTAACCACTATGTATGTAGTATATATATTCTTCCTTGAGAGAAGAATAAACATATCAGTTTTAAACCCTAATTATTTTGAGTAAGTGGGCTATTTTAACTTGGTGGGGGTGGGTGGGGGGGGGGGGGGGGGGGGGGGGGGGGGGGGGGGGGGGGGGGGGGGGGGGGGGGGGGGGGGGGGGGGGGGGGGGGGGGGGGGGGGGGGGGGGGGGGGGGGGGGGGGGGGGGGGGTAAAGTGAGATTTGACCGAAATTTCAGGGGGTACTATAGTAAATAAGCCTTTTTTTTCTTTTGTTTTTTTATAATGGTTCAAAAATAGATGAGTTCATGTCTAGAATATAAGAGTTATAAGGGTCTATCTCTTATGAACCCTGTTTTTTGTTTGTTTGGACAAATGAAAGACTAGATCTTAACTTAACGTTAATAAAATAGAAGAATTATATATACATACATAGTACGTATCTGTACAGTGCAGAAACACTCTAAAGCTGAATAATGCATGTTTTTTTAGTATCAAAGCATATATGGTACCACACACTAATTTCGTGTATTAAATAGTGGGAATTTCGGAAATAACAGTGGTCCAATAAATGATGAGAGTGTTTTTTTTATTGTTTTTTTTTTTATGGTTAATAAGAAATAAAAAGGGATATCTTTGGGGGATAATATGGGCATTAAGAAATAAAAAGGGATGTTTTTTTATTGTAATTAGCATGTTGGTTAAGTTGTTCACGTGCTTATTAGCATGATTAGTTAGACCGTTAACATGGATACCTTAGTGAAGATGCAATGTACGTTTAGTTAGCTATATAAGTCCTGGTTAACAGAAAGAATATTCCATGAGGAAGAAGGAAACTGATCTTGGAACGGGGACATGTTCATGAATGGCTTTAGCATTCAAAGTGAAACTGAATGATTAAGCTAAACATGATTCTAATTAAAGTTAATTAGAAAATAGCTTAGTCCTTATTCTAATTAAAGCAGCAAATACATAATAGAAGGTGTACGGCCCACCCTCGTCATCTATGAACGGCTTGATTTTGATGTTCAAATTGAAGCCACATTGGACACTCGCAGACTACCACCAGCAGTTACAATACCATGGTATTTCGGTGGCCCAGGAGCGGTTTAGGTGGAGATCCTGGGTCTGGAGGTGGAGGACCAAAATGTGGGGGCAGCGGCAATTTGTGTGGAGGCGTAGGAGAATTTTCCGTACAAGAAGGATCATCAACTGTTGTATGATGGGACAAGGGAGCAGCAGAGGTTGAGGACCTTCCAACTATGATTATCCTCATGGATTGATCCCTTGGATTCGTTCCTGCAAAATGCACACATGTAAATGCAGATCAGTAGATAATTTTAGTTGATGGTTTCTAGATAAATATAGATTGCCAGTGTAAACGGAATGTTCTTCTTTTTTTTTTTTTTTTGGGACGTAGACGCCCTTAGACCCGCCTGTTATTTTCTAAATTTGCTTCGACTCACAACAGTTTTGATCAAGTTTTACGACTTTTTGATTTTATTCTTGGCAACGTGCATTAAGTTAGGGTTATAACATAAAATCTGTCAGTCCACGGGAAATAGTTAAAATATCACAAAAAATATATTTAACAGAAGAACAGATACAATTATTGCATGTTTTCTGGCATCAAATGATATATGACAATTTACCTATCAAAGCCCTTGCATGAACAGAACTGATCCAAGTTCCCACAGCAAACATAAGAATTATTATGAACGTGCCTCTCATCATTGAAACATACATATGTGTCCCTAGCTGGCTAGAATTCATGGAATCGAATTGAAATAATGAAGTTATTTATAGACCAATTAATGTACTACAGTACTATTTCTATTCGGTATAGGAATCACGATACTGGTAGTTTATACTTAGCAGTCAAGGGCGGTCGTAAGACTTGTAGGATCATGTCACGTCAAAGCTTAAAAGGAGTAATAATTAGGGGAGTCATGAAGTAATTAATGTGTTTCCTAAACTTAGTTCTCATCACTGCAGATCCTACTGCAAACTGTCAATTTCGAGAAGCTCGAATTTCCCACAAAAGAAAATGACTTCACCATCCTCTTTCAATATGAAGCAATTATACATACGCACATACGTATCTGTACACAAACAAAAGCAGAAAATGTTTGTCAACAGAAAGGTTTAATAATTCAATATTGCTATTTGTACTGCCTTTATTGACCACCTTACAAACCACCTCTCTAATAGAGGTGGGATCCACATTTATTAGAAAGATGGTCAGTAAGATGGTCGGTAAGGTAGTCAATAAAGGTGATACAAATAGCAATGCCCTTAATAATTAGAAATTTGTCATTTTGGAAGCTGTAGTTAGAACATTAAAAAATGGCTTGTTACAGCTCTCCAGCCGAATATGCATGGTTACTACATATACATTTTAACAGAAGAATACATATAATTATTGCATGTTTTTTGGAATTAAAGCATATATGATAATTTACCTATCAAAGGCCCTCTTATCATTGAAAATATTGGACTATATAGACTGTTAACGCTCCTGTAATTAATGTAAAGTAGGTTGGCTGTAATTAATGTAAAGTAGGTTGGCTGTAATTAATGCAAAGCTTGAATAGCAAGCTCTAGAGTGGCTGTAGGTTAACGCTCCTGTAATTAATGTAAAGTAGGTTGGCTGTAATTAATGCAAAGCTTGAATAGCAAGCTCTCTCCTAGTATATATATTCTGCTGTAAGAATCACAAAGATATGAAAAAGGAAATATATTTTCAACATGGTATCAGCCTAACCTAGGGTTTTCTCCCTTATTCGATCCTCTTCCCTCTCCCTTATTCGATACTCATGGCTTCATCTGACTCTACCATTTCCCTCCCAGGCCCCAACTCTTCATTTTATCAAACTTACTGACTCCAACTATCTTCTTTGGCTTCGCCAACTCAAACCCTTTCTAGTCGGTCATGACCTCTGGAAATTTATCGATGGCACTCATAAACAACCTTCTGCCCACACCTCTACCTCTACCACCGAAACATCCACCACCACCACTCTTCCCCAACCCAATCCCACCCATGCTCAGTGGTACCAACAAGACCAACTTATTGTTAGCTACATCACCAGTACCCTCTCTGAGTCCATTCTCTCTCTCACTATCGGTTGCACCTCTGCCCAGGATCTCTTGGAGTGTCTCCAACGTCACTTCTCTCAATCTAGTATGACCAGTGAATCTGCTCTTCGTTTTCAACTCATGGATTTGCAAAAAGGCTCTCAACCCATTGATGCTTACCTTCGTCATGCTAAATCCCTTGCTGATTCATTGGCTGCCATCAATGAACCCGTCTCTCCGAAAGAACTTGTCACTGCTGTACTTCGGGGTTTAGGACCCGATTACAAAATGCTCGTCACTGCAATTCTCAATTTCCCTCCGCTTCCTGACTTTGCTGATCTTCGTGCTCGTTTGTTAGCTTTTGATGCACATACTCCTCGTCTCTCTCCTGCTCAAAACACACAGCGCTCATGGCCACCCAATCCTCTCCTCACACCTCCGGTCATACTTCCTTCCCTTCTCACCGTGGTGGTGGCTCTTCCAGCAACAGGCGCGGTGGCCGTGGTAGCTGGCGCGGTCATGGCCGTGGTGGCTGGCGCAACTCCTCCTCTTCCTAGAACAACCTGTGGAATGGCTTCCAGCAGCCCCAATGGCCTACTCAACCGTGGCCTCCTTCTTCTCCACGTTCTGGATCTCAGAGTCACTGGCCTTCCTTTCAGCCTTCTTGGGCCCAATCTCCCACTTCTAACCAACAGTATGTTCGACCCCAACTCAGCTCCTGGTTTCTTGGGTCCAGCTTGGTGCATCACCTGCAATACCAATCAACATACTACTTTAACATGTCCTCATCGCTACAATGGCCCAGAATCTTTTCCTTCCTTTGCTGGTGCTCAATTTATGCATCCACCTGACTCTACTTGTTACCCTGACACAGGTGCCACTCACCACATGACTGGTAGTCCTTCTAATCTCCAAAATCAACAGCCATATCAGGGTAATAATTCTGTATTTCTTGGTAATGGAGATTCTCTCTCTATCTCATACTGGCTCTCTTCCTCTTCCTTTAGGTTCTCACCAATTTTCTATTCAAAATATTTTTTGTCTTCCATCTCTTCGTACTAATCTTCTTTCTGTTGCCCGTTTTACTCGTGATAATTTAGTTTTCTTTGTCTTTACCCCTGACTTTTATCAAATCTATGACTTACACACTGGTTCATTACTCTTTCAGGGCCCCTCTAAAGATGGTCTTTACCCTCTTTCCCTCTCCTCCCACTCATCCACCGTCCCTCGTGCTCTTACCACCGTGCACTCTCCTGCTTGGCATTCGCCTTGGTCATCCATCCCATCCTGTGCTCTCTCATCTAGCACCCTCTTTAGGTTTTAAAGTTTCCAATGCTTTCTGTAAGGATTGTGCACTTAGCAAATCCACCAAACTGTCATTTCTTTGTAATAAAACATTTGCCCCATCTCCCTTTTATTTGATTCACTCTGATGTATGGATGTCTCCCGTCCTCTCTGTCACTGGTATCGCTATTATGTCTTGTTTACAGATGACTTTTCTCGTTACTCCTGGATCTATCCTATGCACCGTAAAAATGAGGTTTTTTCTCACTTTCAAGCCTTTCTTGCCATGGTTAAAAATCAATTCCACACCACTGTCCAAATTCTTCAAAGTGACAATGGCACTGAATATGTTAATAATGCTTTCTCTGATCTTTGCAGTCAACTAGGCATCCACCAACGTTTCTCATGTCCCCACACTCCCCAACAAAATGGCCTAGCTGAACGTAAACACAGACATATTGCCACCATGATCCGTACCCTCCTTACCACTTCTCACACTCCCCACAATCTCTGGGTTGAAGCTGCCCTAACTACTGTTCATCTCATCAACCTCCTACCCACTCCTACTCTTCAATGGGACACCCCATACAATCGTCTCTTCAATCATCCTCCATCATATTCTCATCTTCGGGTGTTTGGGTGTTCTTGTTTCCCTTACCTTGGACCCTATACTGAAAATAAACTCACCAACCGCACCCTTGAATGTGTTTTCCTTGGATATAGTTCTCACCACAAAGGTTACCATTGTTTACATCCCTCCACGGGTCGTGTTTACACGTCCCGTCATGTTTTATTTGACGAAATGCATTTTCCCTTTGAACATTTGCAGGTACCGTCTTCTTCTGAGTATGTGGATATTGACTTCCACCCAATTCTGCCTTCCTCCACACATGAGCCCATATCGGTTCCTCCTGCCGCAGCCTCAGCCTCAGATTCATACTCACACCCTCACGATACCTCCCTAGTGCACACCTTTCCAGCTGCTAGAGTCTCAAGCCACACCGACACTTTTCTGCTTCGTCCCAGCCGTTGCTCCACACTTATTCCAGACGCCCTCGCATCCAACTTTCTCCGCTTGCGCCTACCCCGGTTCCAGCGGCTCCGAACCCACCAGTTCCAGCAGCTCCAACCTCCTTGGTTCCAGCAACTTCGAACTCAACAATTCCAGCAGCTCCTCAATCCTTTGCCCCAGTTTCCCGCATGCGCACTCGCCTTCAGGATGGCATTCACAAGCCCAAGCTTCATACTGATGGCACTGTCAAATATCCCCTTCCTCGTGCCTTATTAACTGTTGTTGAGCATACTGAACCTACTTGTTTTTCACAGGCCACTAAGCATACTGAATGGCGTGACGCTATGACTGAAGAGATCAATGCACTTCTCAAAAATCATACATGGACTTTGATCCCTTCCTCTCCATCTCAGAACTTGGTTGGCTGCAAGTGGGTTTTTCGGATCAAGCATCACTCTGATGGCTCCATTGAACGCTACAAAGCTCGTCTAGTTGCCAAGGGTTTTCATCAACGTCCGGGCATAGACTATGCTGAAACATTCAGTCCTGTTGTCAAGCCTGCCACCATTCGCACTGTTCTCAGCCTTGCAGTTTCTCGTGGTTGGTCCCTTCGTCAACTTGACGTCAAAAATGCATTTCTCCATGGGTTTCTTCAAGAAGATGTCTACATGGCTCAACCCCCTGGTTTTATTGATCCCACTCGTCCTACTTATGTTTGCAAGCTCCACAAAGCACTATATGGCCTGAAACAAGCACCTCGTGCTTGGTTCCATCGCATCAGTACTTTCCTTCTCTCGGTAGGCTTTACAAGGAGCCAAGCTGACACTTCATTATTTATTTTCCAGTAGGCGTCTCATACCATATTTCTCCTTCTATATGTAGACGACATCGTGGTCACTGGCAGTGATTCCACTCACCTCCAACGATTCATCTCTCTTTTAAGTACCCACTTTGATATCAAAGACCTCGGTCCACTCAGTTATTTCTTGGGATTACAGGTTCTTCATAAAGATGGTACTCTCCACATCCATCAACTCAAAAATGCCATGACCTTTTAAATAAAGCCAATCTTCTTAATTCCAAACCCGCATCTACTCCATTGGCTGCCAAGGTTCTCCTCTATGTCTCTGATGGTGCTCTTCTCTCCAACCCAACCGAGTATCGTGAGCTTGTTGGCAGTTTACAGTATCTCACTCTTACTCGCCCTGACATCTCTTTTGCCGTCAACACTGTTGCCCAATTCATGAGTGCTCCTCGCACCCCTCACCTTGTTGCCGCCAAACGGATCCTTCGGTACATCAAGGGCACTATTGATCTCGGCCTCTCCTTCACTCCTCAAACTGCTGCCGCTCGCCTTTCTGCCTACTCTGATGCAGATTGGGCTGGGTGCCCCGATTCTCGTCGGTCGACCACTGGATATGTGATTACTCTTGGAACTAATCTCATCTCATGGTGTTCCAAGAAACAACCCACAGTCTCGCGCTCTAGTACCGAGTCAGAATATCGTGCCCTTTCTCATGCTTGTGCCGAAACCAATTGGCTATGCTCTCTTCTTCATGAACTGGGTGTCCGTCTTCAGTTCCTAGTCCAACTCTTTTGTGACAATCTCAGCACCACGTACATGGCTGCCAATCCAGTTTTCCATGCCCGCACACGTCATATTGAGTTAGACTATCACTTTGTCCGTGAAAAGGTGGCTCTTGGAAGTCATCAAGTTTGCTTTATTCCTTCTGTCGACGACCAACCTGCGGACCTGTTCCCCAAAGCTCTTCACAAACCACGTCATCAGCTTATGTCTTCCAAACTTGTGCATCCTGTGACGCCCAGTTTGCGGGGGGGTGTTAACGCTCCTGTAATTAATGTAAAGTAGGTTGGCTGTAATTAATGTAAAGTAAGTTGGCTGTAATTAATGCAAAGCTTGAATAGCAAGCTCTGGAGTGGCTGTAGGTTAACGCTCCTGTAATTAATGTAAAGTAGGTTGGCTGTAATTAATGCAAAGCTTGAATAACAAGCTCTCTCCTAGTATATATATTTTGCTGTAAGAATCACAAAGATATGAAAAAGGAAATATATTTTCAACATAGACCAATGTCAAGGGCGTAATAATTAGGGTAAACTTAGCAGGTAAACTTTTCGTGTAGGTAAACTTAACAGGCAAGCTGGCAGTACACTGACTGACTGGTAGTAGGTAAACTTAGCAGTCAAGGGCGTTCCTAAGACTTGTAGGATGTTGTCACACGTCAACGCTGGTCTACTGAAAAGAGACTAGAAATACTACAAAAGTTTATCAGTCAATGTCATGTCCCATAGTACTTTTCGTGTTCTGTTTTTTATAGAACAGAGTACTTTATGCATATCAGAAACACAGCACAATGATGAGATGAACTTAGCCATTTGACTTGATCTATTTCACTTGCTCAAAAATAAATCGTGGGTTTGAAGCACAAGTGGCAATTTAAATTCTGAAAAATGGCAGTTTGTTGCTTCCTCTCCAACTCAGTATTTTTGTATAACCTACTTAAACTAGTATGAACGTAGTAACATTTGGATATAAAACTAGTACGAATGTGTTTTTGTATAACCTAATTTCCATTCAAACCTGTCATGGGCACGAAAAACTTACTTCGAATATTTTCTATACCAAGGAAAGAAGACATGGGATGCTTGGAAGAACTTTGGTCTGAATATACACACAAAAAAATGGTTGGCATCAACAAAACCAATTCTATCTTCAACTATATGTGATCAGCAATGTCATCGATTTTTTAAAACAAACCCAACTTCAAAATCTCATAAAAAAAGACCAAAACACTCAATAGGACATCAAAGTAATTTAATAATCAAAATTAAATTCAATAGGATTAGCTGTCATTTTTTGGGTTTTTTTTTGTTTGTTTATAGAAATTAAATGGTGTAGACATCTATAGAGTGCTACTAAACGAACCCTAAAATTAACTGAGTACACCCTACTACAAAAGTATATATTGAATTACTGATTTACCCTAATATAAAATGACCAAAAAGGATATATGGAATTGTGAAATAAATATAATTTTAATAAGTACATCCTACTAACCGTATTCAACCCTAAGGAGTTTCAAAACCTCTGTTGTACTTTTGAAATTATGCAGGTTTTATCTCAAGGCTAACTGTACTTTCTTGGTGCATCTTAGGCTGTTGTTCAATACATGACTGAGCTTGTCGTGAAAAGAGAAGTTAAAGCACAACCTGCTAAGCACACGAAGACTCAAATCTGCTTCTTCTCGCGGTCCAATGATTCGGTTACCAATGATTCTTTCTACTCCCTAAACAGACTTCTAATGTTTCCTAAAACAAAGGATGACTCTTTTCATATTCCTAAGTAACTTCTTAGCATTCGCACTCCCTATATCCCTTCATAAGAAAACAAACGGACTCTGACAAATGTTATAAATGTTTTGTATCAGTATCAATAGTGAAGACAAGATGTTGGCCATTTGCATTAATGACCTCAATAGATGAAATGGTGTCCATCACTTGTGAAAAAAGTACAACAAAGGAATCTTTATTCTTCTGTATGAGAACAACTAGACACAAAAGCATGCCAAGAATTCACCATTAATCAAAAAGCAAAACTCTCTTGCAATTTGCAAATATGCATGCATGTCCTGCCTCAAAATTCAACTAACATATCTCAATCAATACCAGCCCCAGCGCTGCTATATGCACCAGAAATCTGAATCCTTAGAAACTCCAATTCCGTTTCCTCTCCCTCTCATGCTCCAACTCCACCCTCAGCCTCTCAATCACTTGCCCCATCTGCTGCTCTCTGATCACCTGCCAAGATTCCACCCTTCTCAACATGCCAAACAATGTCAGAATTTTCTGCCTCTGCTGATCCAAGCTCCCTATGAAATCCTCCAGCTTACGGATGCAAGGCGGAAATGTGGGCGGATGAGGAAGCCCTGGTGGGTGCCCTGAGTGGAAATGTGGGCGGTGGTTTGGATAGGGAAGCACTATTGGGCGGTGGTACTTAGATTTCACAGTAGCATAGTAGTATATAACTGAAACATGCATAAAAAATCACTATTAACGAAAGTGGTGGTGATTGCAAGAACTTGGAATTGCAAAAAAAGTGTCAACAATTTTAGCAGAAGCATAAATCTATATGAAAAGTCAAAGATTTATAAACACTATTAAAAAAATCAAGCTGAAAATCAACTATAAAATAATGCTACAAGTATTAGGGTGTATCAGGGGTATTTTTGGTAGTTTTATAGGATGTACTTAGTTAAGGTGTACTTAGATCATATGGTGTACTCAGTTAATTTTAGGGTTCGTTTAGCAGCACTCTATCTATATCATTAATGCTAAGAATGAATATATGACTAAATATCTCATAAATAAAAAAAAAACTTAGGGATATTTATCATGTTGATTTTACCAAAATATTAATTCCTAGAGTGGTACACCAAATAGTAGGTAAACTTAGCAGTCAAGGGCCCCCTAATGTAGTGAAAAGATTCGAACAAAAAAATAATTGTACTGAAAACAGACTAGAAAACTACAAAAGTTGATCAGATGAGTCAACGTCGTGTGCGAGTGAAAAGACACTAATACTTAGTTTTTATAGAAAAGAGTCTAATACTTCATGCATATCACACAAACACATCATAATTAGATGAAGATGAACAAATTTGACCCATCTACCCGGTTAATTTCATTAAATCCCTCTTCTCATTTCTCCATAAAAAAAACCCTTCTCGTTCTCCAACTACTATCTCCTTTGATTTCTCAGCTAAAAACCCGCCACATATTTTTTCTGATATTGATCAAGAGGAGAATGAGAATTTGCTTTAAACTTATTCGATGGTAGACTTTGGGTATATTGATGAGATAATTAAGCTTATCGTCAAATTGCGCTTCTATTATTATAATTTTTTTTGTCTTGGTGTTCTGTTTCCTTTTGTTTTTCTTTGGTTGGTGGCCCTGTTGTTCTTGTCTTGTTGGCATTTTGTGCCTTTTGCGGGTGCCTAATGAAGCTTTATTGACCAGAAAAAATGGAAAAAAGGCATGTATAACCTTTTATGTATTTAATTGCATGTGTAGTTTTTATTTTTTTTTGGTGGTTACTTTATTATATGGGTAATGCTAGGTTTACCACAATTTATACCACATTGTGTACACCTCTCTAAGAGCCCACCAATACAATGGGACCCACCTCTATTAGAGAGGTGGCACACAATGTGATATAAAAATAGAAATTTTCTATTTAAACCTCACACTTCTCTTAGTTCACCCCAACTTTTAATTTAAATTTTCACAATTTCTAAGAAAACCCAACTATCTTTCCAAAATACCCTTAAATACACCCCAAATTGAAAAAATAAGAACTAAAAGAGCTTTTCTATTTAAACTCCACAATTTTTTTTGTTCCCAACAAAAAAAAAACACAAACAAATGAAACCCCAAATCCGAAATTTAATACTTTCTAGAGAAAGAGAAAAGCTTTACTTCTCTCCAAGAACTGTAACTGGAATTCTAACACTTAGGTATTGTTAAGAGAGAGAGAGAGAGAGAGAGAGAGAGAGAGAGAGTTTATAAACAAAAAGTTAGAAGGAGGTTTCTATAACTTAATATGAAGAGTGGTGGGATGTGTGTATAGATGTATTATGGTTAATTATTAAGTTGGATGATTTTTTTTTTTTTTACACAATAATAAAACATATAGCTTAATGATTTAAGTATTGGGGGTGAACAAAGAGAAGTGCGGAGTTTAAATAGAAAATCTCTAAAAATATGTTATGCTTAGCATTTTTCTTATTATATTAGGGAGAATCAAAAAGAAAATAATCTTACTTTTATTTCTTCTTGCGTGCTACCCAAAATTCAGATCTGGACCTAGAGACATGGTATGAACGTACCCATACGCTATTAATTAGCAAGAATTTTTTTTTCTTTATGTGGGCTGTGCAATGCTTAGCTCCATTAAGCTTTCTAATTAACCCATATAGCGAGTGTTAGGCTAGCAACTCTCAAACCAAAAAGGCTTTAAGGCACTAGGTGTAGAGACACCCCTAAGAGCTTACTAACTCGAGTTAAAAAGGCTACGAAACTAAACTAGCCACACAAAATTATTCACACCCAGAACTTTACCGTTTGACACGAACACTCACTGCTGATTAAGCAAGAGGCCCAGTTACTAAGTAGAAGCTTGAGTAGAATACTATTATTTCGTAAACCTTTTTTCTTTTTTTTTTCTTTTTTTTTTATAACCAAGATGAGTCAAAAGCAGGGTCGTCCAAGTTTACCGAAGACAAAAGATTAAGCACAATTGGTTTTTAACTGTATACCCCACAAAAGGTGTTGGTGTGCTTGTGTAAATTGTCATAAATCTATGTGCAATGCAATCTTGTCACAGACAGACTATGAAAAACAAACAACATAGTGCACTAACCTCATAAACATGTTTTTTCTTCACACTTTTCAGTTTTTTTTTTCAAAATAAATTACGAAAATAAATGCAAATAAACCAAATAAATGAATAAATAAATAAAATACAAAAACAAACCCAAACCCAAACCAAAAAACAAAAAACAAAAACAAAAATAAAAACGAAAGGGAAAACTAACATGTTGCAACAAGAAAATAATACAATAAACACATCTTCTCCACCCCTAACCAAAGACTGACATTGTCCTCAATGTTTAAACATATAAGCATAATAAAAAGAAGAGGGTAGCGTTACCTGAGAATTGACATCCAGAGTGAAAGCTTGCAATGTGTCAGTGTAAAAACAAAACCAAAAAAAAAAACAGAAATGTTGAATTTTTTTTATTTTTTTTTCAAGTGAACAAAAATGTATAAACTAATTATATACAACAGATGGACTAAGGGAAGTCCAATCAATCCTGGTAAACAGGTTCGTTCAAAGAAACTGTCTCATCTTCTGGAACACATCTCCCCAAGTAAGGTTTAAGTCGTTGGCAATTAACCTTAAAAATATTTCCATTCTTGGGATCCTCAACTTCTACAGTCCCATATGGGAAAACTTTTTTAACAATGAAAGGCCCTGTCCTTTAGTTCTTAATTTTCCAGGAAACAAATGAAGTCTAGAATTATACAAAAGAACAAGTTGAGAAGGCTCAAAATTTTTCCTCAAAATATTTTTATCATGAAAAACTTTAGTACGTTCTTTGTAAATTCGTGAGTTCTCATATGCGTCATTCCTTACTTCCTCAAGTTCATTCAATTCGAATTTTCTCAAGGTACCTGCATCTCCAAGACTAAAGTTAAACAATTTGATAGCCCAATATGCTTTATGTTCTAATTCAACAGGTAAATGACAAGGTTTACCATAAACTAGCCTATATGGAGACATACCAAGAGGTGATTTGTATGCAGTACGATATGCCCACAAGGCATCAGTTAGTCGCAATGACCAATCCTTCCGGGTTGGATTCACCGTCTTTTCCAAAATTTGCTTGATTTCCCTGTTTGCAAGTTCAGCTTGGCCATTTGTCTGTGGATGGTATGGAGTGGAAATCTTATAGGTTATCCCATATTTTTTCAACAAAGCTTCAAATGGTCGGTTGTAAAAATGGGATCCTCCGTCACTGATGATCGCTCTAGGAGTACCAAACTTGGACAATACATTTTCTTTCAAAAATTTCAAAACAGTTTTATGATCATTCTTCCAACATGGTATGGCCTCAATCCATTTTGAAACATAATCCACAGCAACAAGGATATAAAAGTAACCAAAAGATGGAGGAAAAGGACCCATAAAATCAATGCCCCAATAGTCAAAAATTTCAATAATTAAAATTGGGTTAAGAGGCATCATATTACGTCGAGTAATTTTTCCCAACTTTTGACAACTTAGACAAGTTTTGCAAAATTCAGACACATCTTTAAAAAGTCTAGGCCAATAAAAACCACATTGAAGAATTTTGGCCGAAGTCTTTTTGGAAGAAAAGTGACCTCCACAAGCCTCAGAATGACAAAAAGATATGACACTAAATATTTCATCATCAGTAACACATCTACGGATTACCTGGTCGGGACAATATTTGAAGAGATAGGGGTCATCCCAAAAGAATTTTCTCACCTCAACCATAAATTTCTTTTTCTCTTGTGAGGTCCAAGGAGGTGGGATAAGACCTGTAGCAAGAAAATTCACAATGTTAGCAAACCATGGTAATTTAGAAACACCAAACAATTGTTCATCAGGAAATGAATCTTTTATAGGCAAATATTCAGAAGGCTCCTCAAAAGATATCCTAGAAAGATGGTCTGCAACAACATTTTCCACTCCTTTCTTGTCCTTGATTGTAAGATCAAATTCTTGGAGAAGCAAAATCCATCTAATCAATATCGTGATTTGGCTTCCTACTTTGTCAATAAATACTTCAAGGCCGAATGATCTGTAAAAACAACAATTTGTGAGCCCAAAATATATGACCTAAACTTTTCCAATGCAAAAACTACAGCAAGCAATTCTTTTTCAGTTGTAGTGTAATTTTTCTGTGCACTATTCAACGTTCTGCTTGCGTAGCAGATGACAACAGGCTTCTTGTCTTTTCTTTGGCCTAGCACTGCCCCAATAGCACCATCACTAGCATCACACATTATTTCAAATGGCATGGACCAATCTGGGGGCTGCATTACAGGAGTTGATGTTAGCATTTTAATCAATTTCTCAAATGCTTCTTGACATGCATAATTCCAATCAAATTTAGCATCCTTCTCCAAAAGATTATTCAATGGCCTTGCAATTGCACTAAAATTTTGTATGAATCTCCGGTAGAAACCTGCATGTCCTAAAAAAGATCTAATATCTTTAACAGTTTTAGGAATAGGCAAATTAGCAATTAAATCAATTTTTGACTTATCCATTTCAATTCCTTTGTGAGAAACAATGTGTCCAAGTACTATGCCAAATGTGACCATGAATTGGCATTTCTCCCAGTTAAGCACCAAATTTTTCTCTTTACACCTGAGACATTCTCCAAGTTAGATAAACAATCAGAAAATGAATCACCAAACACAGTAATATCATCCATGAAAACTTCTAAATATTTTTCTACCATGTCACTAAATATGCTTATCATGCAACGTTGGAATGTAGCTGGTGCATTGCAAAGACCAAAAGGCATTTTTCTAAAAGCGAAAGTTCCAAATGGGCAAGTAAAAGTTGTTTTTTCTTGATCTTCTAATGAAATCTCAATTTGATAATATCCTGAATAACCATCTAAAAAATAATACATATGCCCTGCAACTCTTTCCAAATTTTGGTCAAGAAAAGGTAAAGGAAAATGATCCTTTCTTGTGACTGAGTTCAATTTAAGATAATCAATACACATTGTCCATCCAGTAGTGACCCTAGTTGGTACCATTTCTCCATTATCATTTTCAACTACTATGACTCCTGATTTTTTAGGAACAACCTGTGTAGGACTTACCCATTTGCTATCAGAAATTGGATATATGATACCTGCATCCCAAAGTTTAAGTACTTCTTTTTGCACAACTTCTTTCATTGTTGGGTTAAGTCTACGTTGAGCCTGCCTAACTGGTTTAGCATCTTCTTCAACAAAAATTTTGTGTGTACAAACCAAAGGACTAATACCTTTAATATCAGATAAAGTCCATCCAATAGCAGTCCTATGATCTTTCACTACTACAAAAAGTGAAAAAGACGACCAGAAAAAAACGACGGTCTAAGTGAAAACCGTCGTGGTTTTTTAAAAGACGACGGTTCTAAAAAAACCGTCGTGTAATACCACCTTAAACAACTAAAAAATGGAGATTCAAATGGTTGTTCAAAAACAACGACGTACCTAATTAAACAACCGACGTCTATTTGAAACAGATTTCCGCAGTGTAAAATCAAAGCCAACAAAGAACGGCAGAAGTTATGAATCGACCGACGTAGAAAGTAAAGACGACGATTTCAAAAAAAGCCGCCGTTTTTACTCAGAAAATAACACGACGAGGTTTTCGTATAAGACACCGTATAATTACAAAGAAATCCACGGCTTTAAAATACAAAATATCGCCGTATTAAATTAATGTACAACGATGGAAAATATAAATATATCGACGTCATTCTCGTATAGTTCTACGATGTTATCTTTAAATCTCACCACGTTGGGTTTTTCATTTAACGACGTATTATAAAATTTAACGTCGTATTTATTCACTTTATACGTCGTACCTTTAATTTAAACCGTCGTCTTAATAAGAATTTTTGTTAACAATTTTTTTCTTTGATTTTCTTATCCTACGTCGGTAGATCTACTTAATGACAAGAATTGAAATAACCACGACGGTTTATATAGAAAACCGCCGACATAATCAGATTTTTCTGAGATCCCAAGGGTTACGAAATCTTACCAGATGGAACTCTGTTCCTCATCATAATCTTAACAGAAAGACAATATTTGTGTCTTTGTGACTGAAAGCTAAGAAAACATAACGCACATACACAGATTTGCAATCAGAGAGACAATTTTTTGGAAGTTGATGATGTATGTGCGTTTGTGTATCTACACAAACGCACACACACATCAACATCCAAACAATTGCCTCCTAAAATTTCACGACGGCAGCCACATATTTGCAATCAGAGGGACAATTTTTTGAAAATTGGTGATGTGTGTATGTTTGTGAATCAGATACACAAACATACACACACACACCAACATTCAAACAATTGCCTCCTAAGAGGTGAGGTGAGACAGAGAAAGGGGCAAGAAGAAGTTGAAACCCTAATTGAATACTAAAACTGAAAGAACCTGTGAAAAAAAAATCTATTTATAATTAAAAAAATCAAATCCACGTTTAACACAACGACGTTTAACACAACGAATCCACGTCGGTTATATTATACCTAACGACGTTTAACAAAACGAATCCACGTCGCTCAACAAATATATTACGTCATCTTAGTCTTACTTAAGACAACAAAAAAAGACGACAGTAATACAAAAAACAGTCGTTGTTTTTATATTCTTATTTTATTTAAATCTGTCATCCAAAAAAGAAACTTTACATATTCCAGAACATTAATTTCCTTCATTTTAAATTTCCTCGGGAAAAAAAAAACTCTATTTATAACGCACTGTAATTGAAAAATAAACTGAAAGATCACGGGAAAAAAAATTCTATTCATAATTTAAAAATTCAAATCCACGTCAGTTATATTACACCTAACGACGTTAAATGAAAAGATTCCACGTCGCAAAACAAATATTGCGTAGTGTTAGTTAAAAAACGACGGCAGAACAAAAAACCGTCGTTGTCCCAAACTGAATTAATTTAAAATTTCCTCGGGAAACCAAAATCTATTTATAATTTCCTCGGGTTAGTAATATTGCGTCGTGTTAGTTTACAAATTCTAGAACATTAATTTCCCTCATTTTAAATTTCCTCGGGAAAAAAAATCTATTTATAACGCTTTGTAATTGAAAACTAAAACTGAAAGAATCCGGGAAAAAAAACTCTATTTATAATTTAAAAATAAAATCCACGTCGGTTGTATTACACTTAATGACGTTTAACAAAATAATCTACGTCGGTAATTATAAATCTACTGCCATCTTACTTTAATATAGACGACGAGAAAAGACGACGGTAGAACAGAAAACTGTCGTTGTTTCAGTTTCTTTAACAGTTTGGTCCTTTATCTTTCTGCAGGACTTGTATAGTTCAAAGCATTGACAATGTCTTCATCATATCTCCCAGCAACTATTGATTCATTGCTCATGCTTTAGAGGCCATCTGAAGCCATTTCTATTCTTTATCGCATTCTTGAAACCCATCTTCTTCTTCTGAAGCTCTACGGATAAAGGAAAAGGCTATCACAAATCTGACGAATCTTCTTAGCCAAGAAAATCAAGCAGAGGATCAGGCACATCTGATCTTCAGATTTCCCTGAGAAGCGAACTTTCCTTCAACAGCGAGTGGAGGCCAGGCTTGCATCTCTTTTGATGGAAAGCAAGGAGTATTCAGAAGCACTAAGTGTCTTTGAGAGTAAGCTCTTCTTGTGGACATAGATTTGATGCGAGTAAGCTCAATTTCTCTTTGAGAAAGACATCCAAATTATTGTTTTTGAGATGTGAGAAACAGTGTCTCTGAGAGAGGAAGAACTTGGAACCATAAATGTAAACTGAAAATGAATGAAAGCGACAAATTTATAAAATAAATTTTTAAAACCAACGGTGGTCCTTACAAAAAACCGCCGTTTAATTGTAAAATCAACGTCGGTATAACCGACGTATATTACAACAATCCACGTCGGTATATTAATAAAAACGACGTGTTAAATAATCTACCATGACGCGAGATATTACTTATTTACTTTAATTTTTGAGTTTACTACGACGGTACCTACAACACTACTGTCGTATTTATTTACCACGTCCGAAGTTAAACTTACCGTCGTAGTTTGTTATTTATACATCGTCGTTATATGTAACCACCGTCTTATTTTTTTGAAATGGTTTTATATGTAAGCAACTTTTCGTCTACCTGACTTACACATGCACTGTTTCCAAACCCGATTAAAAATTTCAATCTCCTAGAGAAAACATTTCGTCTTTTTTCCTTGTCAGAGCACTGTCAGAGTATCTCATCGTCTTCCTCTCGTCTTCTTCGTCGTCTCTGAACTTAAACATCGTCTTCCTCTTGCTTTCATTGCACGCAAAAGGTAAGCTTTCATTTTCACTATTTTGGTTGCTGTTTTGCATGCTCATACGTTTTTTGTTTGGAAAATCTTTTTACCTTTTTTCTGGCCAAAATCATTTTACTTCTTTCCAAGTTTGATAAAATATACAGACAAAGAGGGAAAGTTTCCAACTTTGAACACAACTACCTCCCACTAAATAAGACGACGGTAGCTTCTTATTTACGTGGTTAAATATGTAGACCACGACGGTTCGTTAGTCGTCCTAGCGTCGTCTGAAAATTGACAAAGCTGTTTTTAAAAGTACAGTCTTTTTTTTATTTGCTTGTTTAATTGCAGGTTTGATTTCTCTGAACCATGGTTTTGGTTTTTTCCTAATTTGATAAAATATAAAGAAAAAGAAAGTAGGGTTGGTATCTAATATAGATGACAGTATCTTATTGTTTACGTCGTGTGAATGTTAATACCACGACGTCATATTAAAATACCGTCGTCTATATAAGATTCCAAAACTTTCTTTCTTGGCTTTGTATTTTATCAAATTAGAAAACAAAAACCATGGTTCAGAAAAATCAAACATTCACAGAGAAAGAAAGAAGGGTTTTGGATCGTTATATAGACGACGATATATTACAATTGACGTCGTGTGAACATCAATACCACGACGTTATATAAATATTTTCGTCGTTTATATTTAATTATCACGTCGTCCGGTAAATATCGCCGTAATAAGTTCTTATTACGTCTTCTTTTATATTATTTCGTCGTTGTTTAATTACCTTGGTTTTAAACATTTATTACGTCTGAGATTATTTCATTGCGTCATTTAAAATCATATCATACGTCGTATTTTATTAATAACCGTCGTTTGTGTTCCTAATTTTTTCCTGAAATATTTTCACTTGCAGGTTTTGTCTGTAAAAATGGTTTCTCAAGACCAAAGTAAGGACTGGCTCCAAGAAAAATGGAGGTAAGGAGCTTGGAATGGTAACTCCTCAAGAGAAGTCTTCGAAGAAGATAAAGTTTGTTTCATCATCTGCTGAGACAGAACCAACCAGCACGACAACAATTTCTGAGGATTCAAAGTCTGGTCGAGGTATGAGCACAATGCCTCATGTTGTGAAGAGAAAACTTCAGAAAATTAGGCCAATTGTTGAGTACAATAAAAGGGGGAAAGGAATTGGCCAAGCACATAGTGAGATGCAGTCCTACATTGGTGTGTTGGCACGCTCCAGAGTTCCACTTGTGGACAAGAAATGGCTGAAATCCCCAAGGATATAAAGGAGCAGATTTAGGAAGTAGTTGACATTGCTTTTGTGGTAGGTCAAGGGGGCAAGAACTCTGTGTTATCTTCTACTGCCAAGAAATGGAAGGATTTCAAGTCTACACTAACGAGGCATTATATCCTTCCATACATCAATGACAGGGAGAGATTAAGCCAACCCCCTGAAACATATAAATTCATAGAGAAAGCACAATGGGATGCCTTTGTAGCTTCAAGGTTATCCAAAGATTTTGAGTCTGTGCATTCTCAACATGCACAGATTAGGGAGAAACTTGAGTACAATCATCGATTGTCTCGAAAAGGATATGCTGGTTTGGAGGATCAATTGGGGGAAACCATGCCTGGGGTAGAAATTGATCGATCTACCTTATGGAAGAGAGCTAGACAGGACAAACATGGCAACATCCCGGATCCAAAGGTGGCAGAGAAAGCAAAATTAATTGTAAGCCTACTCACTCTGTTTTAAATTTTTATTAAACTGTGCATAATTCTTATTACGTCTTATGTTATATTTTGCGTCGTGTGAATGATATTACCACGTCGAAATGTTTTAAAAAAACGTCGTTAAAGGTCTGAATCAGGAATCACTAATTTGTTTTCTGTAATTATAGCATAAGACGTCGGTGGTTCATTTTCGCGTCGTGTGTATTAAATTACTACGTCGAAATGTTTTAAACAATGTCGTTAAAGGTCTGAATATTGAATCATCCCTCTGTTATCTGTAATTATAGCATAAGACGTCGGTGGTTTATTCATTGCGTCATTTTAAACAACTAACCACGTCGGAATAACTACTGTCATGATAAATTATAATAACGTCGATTTATATGTTATTGCGTCGTGTGAAATTATATAATACGTCGTTTGTATATAAATAACCGTCCTGTGTTTTTTGTTCTTACTTTTTTATATATCTTTGTTTTAGGATGAATTGCAAAAACAAGTCTCGGAAGGCAAAGTCAGTGTATCTGGCAGCAATGATGTGCTGACTATGGCTTTGGGCCCCGAGCATCTGGCGTGGGAAATAACTAACGCACAAATTAAACCCTATAAATCATGCAATCGTAGTACGAGTAAGTAGGGATCGTTCTATTCCGGGGATTAGGAGGGATGCTAATCAACACAAATTAAATTTATTAAACTAGAACTAAGTTAAGGGAACAATGATTGGGGGGAGTTGGATGATTTATACCAAAGTAAAATTGACAGCAGCAAATAACTAAGTTGTGAATGAAATATGGATTAAGGGATAGCTAGAGGATTCTTCTCCACACATGGAACATATGCATACAAATAGATCTTCAGTTACTCTTTCTATAAAGTATGAATGTCAAAGCCCCAAATTAATTGTGAATTGCACTAATTAACTCTCAGATTTTCCTAAGTTCATTGAATTGGACTCAGCGACTCAATCAAATTATTCTTATCAAGTTCCCTATATGAACAGCATGATAAAGATACATATCAAAGATCATTAAGTTCTATGAAAATCATAAGCTTTGACAAAGCATTTGTAACTATGAAAAGCATGATACTCCTGCCAGGAATTTACTTAACACAATCATGACTAGTGACTTTTACTACTTGTGAATATAAGTTCATAAGAATTAGGTGAAATTCCATTATATCCTAGCATCAAATCCCTGCATGCAAACTAAGTATGCATCCTTAATAAACATGCAAGAATAAGTCCTGAATAAAACAGAAAAGTAAATCACATTCATACTTTACGAAACCATAACTGGGAGTGATCAATTCATATAAAACATATGTCCATGGCTTCGAATTCACCTCTAACTAAGAAGAAATTTAGTTACATATATTTAATAATTGAAAAGCAATATAGAATAAGAAATACATAGGATAGGATAAAGAGAAGAAAAGAACTAGGTGATGGCAGCAAGGAATTCCCAAGACAGCTCCAAGCTTTGCTCCTTTTGCAACTAGCTCTCTCTCTCTCTCTCTCTCTCTCTCTCTCTCTCTATATATGAATGTGTATGAGTAATGGATGAAGTGAATTGATGGATTGTTGAATGATGTTGTGTTTAGAATTGGAGTGCTATTTATAGGGAGAATGGAAGGGGCATATTTGAATTGAATATGGTTTATGCCAATAACACTTGTAATTAGAAACTCATTCTTTTGGCTAGTGCTCTTCACCAACAACTCCCTCTAGATAGCACTTATAATTAGAAACTCATTCTTTTGGCTAGTGCACTTCACCAACAACTCCCACTAGATAGTGCTTGTAATTAGAAACTCATTCTTTTGGCTAGTGCACTTCACCAACAAATCCCACTAGATAGTCATGCATGACATTGCATTACAGTCAGCTTGTGGGCCGATTTTGGGCTTGTTATTCACTCCAAAAAATCCTGGAAAAATATGGATCTTCAAACCCTTTGTCTTATCTTTCCAAGAATATGCAGCCCAACTCAAGGAAAAATAGGAAAGACCTTCAAATGTCATTTTTGGCCCAGTAACGCAGATGCTGCCGAATTTTGACCTTGAGCTGCTAAATCATGGATAACTTCCTCTAGAAGACTCCAAATCATGAACCGTAAAATGCTACGGAAACTAGACTTCCGTATCTTTCCAGTGATGTATGGTTCATTATCTGGTTCTTCTTGAGCAAGTATAGGTTAATCCGTGAATGTGACTGATCTGCAGACACTATTTTGAGCTAACTTGTCTTCAAAATGCATGTAATGAGTCTCATCCTTATTACACTGAAACATACACAAACTTTATTAAAAGCACAAGTTTAACTCGATAACATAACCAAATCATAAGTTAGAAGGGTACAAAAAGATATGTAATTGTGCACTGATCAGCATCCAGGCCGAGTGAGAGGTGTAGGTGCTAGGATTTCCCCAAGGCAATATTTCAATTTACCCAAACCACAGAGGATGAGCTTTGACAACCGTTTAAAGGACAGTTTAAGAGTTCTCCTTCAAGAAGAGAATAAAAAGATGGAAGCTAAGGCAAGGGAAGAGGCTTTAAGGATGGAGGCTAGAACCAAAAAATTGGTAGAGGCTTAGAGGGAGCATTTCCTGAGTCAGCTTTCCCAATTAATTCCCAATTTTGATCCAAGCATACTTAAACCGAGAATTAGCCAAAGTCCCAAAAATCCAATGTCTGACAAAGCAAGCTGCTCTGGGGGTGATGTGAGATCCCTACATTTTGAGGATGATACTGCCAAAAATGTTGAACATCAGGAAGAAAAGGTAACATATCTGAACTTTGAATTCTCTGTTTTTTTAAAGACTATTAGACGTCGTTATTATGAATAACACCGTCGTTTGAAATACATACCGCGACTATTTTAAAAATAAAACGTCGTTTGTATTTCAATACCACGTCGTATTTAGTTTACTTGTTTTACACGCCATTAAACGTCGTTATTTTTAAAACTTTGTGGTTTTTAGACAACGGTTTTAGTCATTCCCGACGTAATATATAAATCCCACAATGTTTACTATTTACCATCATTTAATAATTTAAGACGTCCATAATTCTTACATACTGTCTTGTGTTATGTCTTACCACGACGTTTGAATTTAATTTTTTTACTTTCTCTACATTCTTTATTACTTAAAACAGAAAAATGAAGGAAATCAAGATGAAGAGAAGAATGAAGAAAAAAAAGATGAACAGAAGGAAGAAGAAAAAAAAGTTGAAGAGATGGAAGAAGAAAAAAAAGATGAAGAGAAGAAAGAAGAAAAACAAGATTAAAAGGAGAAAGAAGATGAAGAAAAGCATGACGACAAGGTATGTTCACATAACTTTGCCTTTTTTATTTGTTTTTCAAAATTTCAGACGTCGATATTTTTCTTTAAATTGTCGTTTGTTTTCAACTTAGACGTCGGATTTTTTTTCTACGACGTAATAAATTATTCACCACGACGGTTTTTTTTACCGTCGTTTAAATTCTTTTCAGACGACGTTTTATTCCTTAAACCGTCGTGTTTATTGAATTACCACATCATTTTTTTTTATTTCTTTAAACAGGTTATTGAAGGTGTTGATTATTCAAATATGGAGGTGTCATCTTCTTTAAAATCCCTTTGTCGTTATGTGGAAACGACACTCGTGCCTCAGGATAAGATCATGAACTTTACAATTGATAAGGAGGTGTTTGGTGTAGAACGCAATACCTTCGTCCTGCCTGAAGATATTACACAATTTGCAGGCATGGAAGAAATAGGGGCTACTGTAGTTGCTGTATATATGAGGTTTGTCATTATTAAATATTTATTTCACGTCAAATTTGTGTAAGTATATCATTCTAACATAAGACGTCGTTGGTTTATTTATTGCGTCGTCTTAACTAACTAACCACGTCGTTAGTATGTACCGTCGTGATAAATAAATTATAACGTCGTTGTCTATATCAGTCCGTCATGTGAAATTGTATAATACGTCGTTTTGTTATACATAACTGTCGTGTGTTTTTTTGTGCTGACTTGTTTATATTATTTTATATATTTAGGTACTTACATGATCTTTTGAAACAAGCAAATATGTGCAGCGTGGTTGGCTTTATCGACCTTGCTACAGTTAGTGCCAACTCTGGGACAATAGCTGACAGATCACAATTGGTAGCAGGTCGACTTCAGAAAACTGATGGTGAACAGATTTTCATGATGCCTTACAATCCAGGGTTAGTCTCCTTAACAGGATTTTGTTTTTATGATTTTCAATAAATGACAGGGTATAAACTAACCACGTCGGTGTTTTATTTTATTGAGTCGTTTGAAACTACTAACCACGTCGGTAGTTATTTACCGTCGTGATAAATATATAATGTCATCGATTGCTACTTTATTTCATCGTGTGAAATATTATAATACGTCATTTTAGTAAATAACCGTCGTTTTTATATTAATTTTGTGCAGCTGTCATTGGGTCTTGCTGATTGTGAGAGCAAAGACGGAAACCGTCTATTTTCTGGATCCTCTGCCCGGAAATGTGGTCGATGAAGAGGGCAAAAACATCGTGAACAATGCTATAAAAATATATAATTCTCACATAGCCAGAGCAGGCCGTAAAGCAGTAATTTGGATAACTCTGTCAGGCACACCAAAGCAACCCAGCAGTGTCGAATGCGGGTATTATGTGATGCGCTTCATGAGGGACATCATCATGGATCCTTCCTTGGCGTTTGAGAAGAAGGTAAGAAGTAATTACCTTCATACATTTTACGTCGTTTTTTGTATTATCAACGACGGCCCTTTAAAATTACCGTCGTTGAATAGATATACTACGTCGGTTATGAAAAATAGCGTCGTCTGTGATTGAATTTCTTTTTATTTATAAACCCTAATAGTCATTGTTTATGCAGTATGCCAAGGGAAAAGAGGAAGCGCCATACCCCCAAGAAGCAATTGATGAAGTCCGGAATGAATGGGCAGAGTTTGTTTGCCTTCACATGAAATATGGGAATTATTGAACACTTGATATTTATGTATAATGTACAAATTTTGTCTATAATATATAATGTAAAAATTTGTTGAGGTTTTCTTAAATTAAAAAAAAAAACAAACATACAAATTGCGTAACCAACGTGTAATACTTTTCCAACGACCTAATAAAGTAAAAAACCGTCATTTTTTGTTGTTTCGTTTTAAACAAATCCGACGTAAAAGGATATTTAGACGACGTTCTTTGAACAATTGAGTCGTTTATGGTTTACAACGTCTTCAATTTCTTAAGGGTTCAGGGTAGTACTTTGTAACGACAGCGGTTGAGTCGTGGAATATATATTTTACGTCGGATAGTTAAATACCCGCCATGGTTTCTCATTTAAACGACGTCATTTTAACAACTGAGTCGTCTATTATAATTTACAACGTCTTCAGTTTCTTAACCCCGATGTGGTTTGTTGTTGTGATAAGAATATTTTATTATTTTTATATCAAAATATTCAAATAAATTTAAAATAAATCAGAAAAATGCAACGTCAACTCCTATGAAGTCATTGATATATTTTCTTCCCCCTAAACCATGAAAAAATTCATTTTGAATAACAAAAATTTAAAATAACCAGCCAAAACAAAATTGTTTTGATGAGTCATAAAATCACTTATAGTTTTATGGTTTAGGGTTTAGAGTTTAGGGTTGTTATTTATTAGGGTTTATTTTTAAAGTATAATTTTTGGGGTTTAGGGTTTATGTTTGTTATATATTAGGCTGTAAAACCATAAACCCTTTTATAAAATTAATTTTTTAAAATATATAATTTTGTTTTAAGGATTTAGGGTAATACTTTTTAACGACGATGGTTGAGTAATACATATTTTACGTCGTATAGTTAAATACCTGCCATGGTTTCTCATTTCCACGACGTCATTTTAACAAGTGAGTCGTCTATTATCGTTTACAACATCTTCAATTTCTTAACCCCGACGTGGTTTGTTGTTGTGATAAGAATATTTTATTATTTTTATATCAAAATATTCAAAATAAATTTAAAATAAATCAGAAAAATGCAACGTCAACTCCTATGAAGTCATTGATATATTTTCTTCCCCCTAAACCTTGAAAACATTCATTTTGAATAATAAAAATTTAAAATGACCAGCCAAAACAAAATTGTTTTGATGAGTCATAAAATCACTTATAGTTTTATGGTTTAGGGTTTATAGTCTAGGGTTTAGAGATTAGGGTTGTTATTTATTGGGATTTATTTTTAAAGTATAATTTTTGGGTAGTCTAGGGTATATATTAGGGTGTAAAACCATAAAACCTTTTATAAACTTAATTTTTTTAAATATATAATTTAGTTTTAAGGGTTTAGAGTATTACTTTTTAATGACGGTTGTTGAGTCGTGGAATACATATTTTACGTCGTATAGTTAAATACCCACCATGGTTTCTCATTTCAACGACGTCATTTTAACAAGTGAGTCGCCTATTATCGTTTATAACGTCTTCAATTTCTTAACCCCGACGTTGTTTGTTGTTGTGATAAGAATATTTTATTATTTTTATATCAAAATATTCAAAATAAATTTAAAATAAATCAGAAAAATGCAACGTCAACTCCTATGAAGTCATTGATATGTTTTCTTCCCCCTAAACCTTGAAAAAATTCATTTTGAATAATAAAAATTTAAAATGACCAGCCAAAACAAAATTGTTTTGATGAGTCATAAAATCACTTATAGTTTTATGGTTTAGGGTTTAGAGATTAGGGTTGTTATTTATTGGGGTTTATTTTTAAAGTATAATTTTTGGGTAGTCTAGGGTATATATTAGGCAGTAAAACCATAAACCCTTTTATAAACTTAATTTTTTAAAATATATAATTTAGTTTTAAGGGTTTAGGGTATTACTTTTTAACGACGGTGGTTGAGTCGTGGAATACATATTTTACGTCGTGTAGTGAAATATCCGACATGGTTTCTACTTTAAACGACGTCATTTTAATATGTCAGTCGTCTATTATAATTTACAATGTCTTCAATTTATTAACCCCGACGTGGTTTGTTGTTGTGATAAGAATATTTTATTCTTTTTATATCAAAATATTCAAAATAAATTTAAAATAAATCCAAAAAATGAAGCGTCAAAATAAACGGCTTTACGTTCAATGTTTCCGTCGTGGAATATTACATTTATGTCGATTCTTGTAGAACTTTCACCATGGTTTTTCTGTCGACGTTTTAAAGAGCGCGCTCTCTAAAAATTTTCGCGCGACCTAAATTTTTTAGATTTGGCTCTTATTCTTATATTTCTAACCCTGAACCCTAAAATTTTCAGATTTCGCGCAACATAACATTTCGCTCTCTCACTTCTGCTCTAATTAAAAGTTGCACTCTCCAGGCTCCATCGAATCTGTGAGCTCATCCAACCTGTAAGTACAAACCCTATCTTCCCCTTGTAAATTCATTGAATGATATTAGGTTGTTTTGTTAAAGGGTTTTAGGTATATGCTTTGCGATCTGTTAATAATGTGCTTGGAGGTATGGGTTCATGATTTTCTGTTTAATGTTTTCTTGATCACTATCTGTTATGTTGAATTGGGAATGGATTTAATTTTGTCGAATCTTTTAATCACTCTATGTTATGTTGAATTGGGAATGGATTTATTGTTTTCATGCTTGGTTCAATGTTTGGTTTCATGTATATGTTGGTTTCATGTTTGGTTTCATATATATGTTGTGTTCTTAATGGGTTTTGGGTTCTTGAAAATAAACTGAGACACGACGCCTTTTTAGGCATACGACGACGGTTTTTTCATAAACCGTCGTTTGTATTACTTTTACACAACGGTGTTTTTCAACTATCATCGTTGTATTACTTATACACGACGGTTTTTTCATAAACCGTCATTTGTATTACTTATATTAGATGACGTCTGTTGAAAATCTGTCGTCTATATATGCCAAATACGTCTGTTTTTGTTTAAAAACCGTCGTCAGTGTTGTGTATTACTTGCTATTAGATCTTTGTATAATCTGCTATAGTGATGGTCATTGCCTGTATTTTCACTTTATTATAGATAATAGGTTATAGTGTCGGAGATGGATAAGTCATGGATGCACTCGGATAGAAGATCGAAGGCATATGAGTTTGGGGTGGAAGCATTTTTGAACTTTGCTGTAGAAAATCTTCTAACTACAACACATATCCGTTGTCCATGTGTTAAATGTTTTAATTTGAAGTTGTTTGGGGTTGGAATTATAAGGGATCACTTATACTTTAATGGAGTTGACCACAGCTATAAGAATTGGACATTTCACGGAGAACCTTGGGAAGCAACTACTAATGCTAGTAGAAATGTTGAAGAAGATGATGGCCATAGTAGGTACAGTTTTGTGTTTGAAGAAATTGATATGGATGATAATGATTTTGGTGATTTTGGATCCGATCCTTATGAGTTTGCCAATGTGATTGGGGATGGAGATCAACTAGTGTACCCTGGTTGTAGAAAGTACACGAAGTTATCGGCATTAGTGAAGTTGTATAATTTGAAGGCAAAACATGGGATGAGTGATGTTTGTTTTACAGAATTATTGATACTTCAAGGCGATTTGCTTCCAGAAGGAAATACAATACCAACCTCTATGTATGAGGCTAAAAAGGCTTTATGTGCATTGGGGCTAAGTTATGAGAAAATGCACGCATGCCCCAATGATTGCATCTTGTATAGGAAGGAGTATGAGGATTCAACTAATTGTCCTACTTGTGGTATCTCAAGGTGGAAGGAAGGCAAAAATTCAATCTTGAAAGAAGGTGTGCCAGCGAAGGTGGTGTGGTATTTTACTCCAATTCCAAGGTTTAAAAGGATGTTTCAATCACATGAGACAGCTAAGAGTTTGACTTGGCATGCTGCTAGAAAATCAATTGACGGTCAGATGTCTCATTCGGCGGACTCCCCGTCCTGGCTCTTTCATCTGATGGATTCAATCCTCACAGTTCTCTAAGTAGCAGATATAGTTGTTGGCCAGTTATCTTAGTTACATATAATCTCCTTCCATGGTTGTGCATGAAACGGAAGTTCATGATGTTAACCTTATTGATTTCCGGTCCTAAACAACCCGAAAATGATATAGACGTCTACTTGGAGCCTTTGATTAATGATTTAAAATCTTTGTGGGATGGGATTAGAGGAGTGTATGATGCACATAATGGAGAATACTTTACACTCAAAGCTGCATTAATGTGGACAATTAATGATTTCCCCGCCTATGGAAACTTATCTGGTTGTGTTGTTAAAGGATATAAAGCTTGTCCAATATGCGGCGATGATACACCTAGTCACAGTTGAAAAATGGCCACAAAATTTGTTACATTAGGCATAGAAAATGGTTACCAATCAATCATCCATATAGGAGGCAACGTGCAGCTTTTAATGGGAAACCTGAATATGGCACACCTCCCGAGCTATTAACCGAAGAAGAAGTGCTGCATATGGTTGAAGATGGTGACAGAGTTTGTTGGAAGAAGAGATCAATATTCTTTGATCTCGAGTATTGGAAATACCTTCCTGTGAGGCATGCCCTAGATGTTATGCACATTGAGAAGAATGTTTGCGATAGTATCATTGGTACATTGCTGGAGATCCCTGGAAAAAATAAAGATAGGATTGCTGCTCGATTAGATTTATTGAACATGGGGGTCAAAACTAATTTGCAACCCGAGTATGGAGAAAGACGTACTCGTTTGCCTCTTGGGCCCTTGGAATTTGTCAAGAGCAGAGAAGAGAGAGGTTTGCAATTCTTTTTATGGTATGAAGGTCCCTGAAGGTTATTCTTCAAATATAAAAATCTTGTATCTTTACAAGATTCAAGACTTCTTGGCCTTAAATCACATGATTGTTTATACCTTAATGCAACAATTGCTCCCTGTGGCAATTCGTTCTATTTTGGAGAAGCCTGCAAGGTATGCAATAACTCGTTTGTGCTTCTTCTTCAATGCTATATGTGCAAAGACTGTTGATGTTTCCAAGCTAGATAAGTTGGAAGAAGATGTAGTAGTTACTCTGTGTTTGCTTAAGAAGTACTTTCTCCCTTCATTCTTTGATATCATGGTTCATCTAGTAGTACATCTTGTTAGAGAAGTTCGTCTATGTGGGCCAGTATATTTTAGGTGGATGTATCCGTTTGAAAGATATATGAAAGTGCTAAAGGGGTATGTTCAGAATCGTACTCGTCCCGAAGGTTGCATTGCTGAGCGGTATATAGCTGAAGAAGCTGTAGAGTTTTGTACCGAGCATTTATCTGATGTTAGTACAGTTAGAGTGCCTTCAACCCAAAAGATGGGAGTTTCAAAGCCATTATCAGGTTGCATAGTGAGCGTAGTTGATCAGGACCTGTTGAATCAAGCACATCTATATGTCTTGGAGAATACGGAGGAAGTCCTACCTTATATCGAGTACGTATGAGTTTTATTCTTTAAGTTTCCATTTTAAATTATTTCTTATGTTTATCTTATATATTTGGGACCGTAATGCTTGAATTTTTTGAGTCATGTAGGCAACATATGATCCATATCAAGACTGCTTATCCAAAATTTAGAAAGAGAACAAAGTGGCTGCAGGATAAGCACAATAGCACTTTCATTCAATGGCTACGCTTCAAGGTATACGTTATTGAATAACATATTTCTCTTTTAATTTTCTTCTTATTTCTATGTTAGATTGAATTAAGATATGATTAATTTGCAGGTTCAAAGTGAACTTGAGGAAGACAATCATGACGTATCAGAAAATTTAAGGTGGCTAGCACCTGGTCCAAACATGGCAGTGCCATTATATAGGAGCTATCTTATTAAAGGTATTAAATTCAACATCAAGGCACAAGATGATGTGCGGACAACTCAAAATAGTGGAGTTTATTTACTTGCACATACCATGCAAGTTGCTAAGCCAAGGATAAAAACCCAATTCTCTCAAATATTGGTTTCTATGGTGTCATTCAAGAAATTTGAGACCTTGACTACCAAAAGTTTACAATCCCAGTCTTTAGGTGTGATTGGATAGATAGTTCTCGTCTTGTAGTCGACGAACTTGGATTTACCCTTGTAGATTTGAGTAAAATTGGACATAGGAATGACCAATTTGTTTTGGCTTCTCAAGTCAAACAAGTATTTTTTGTTGACGACCCGATGCATCGTGTGACAGGACCTGCCCCGGAATCCCTCGGGAACCGGGAAGGATCCCGTCTTTATGACCGACACCATGTAGATGCCGGGGCCACTTACTAAGAACCGAGACTTTCTACCAAAAATTTGGCAATCTCCCTTGTAAACAGGACAAAACCCAAAATTCAAACCTGTCAAAAACACAGATATTTACAACCCAACAGCCAGCATGCATTTCACAAAGCATAGTAATAAAAACCCATGGCCTCCGGCCTCAAAATACCAAATCCTAACAGGGCAATAACAGAGCATGTCTAACAGAATTTCAACTAACCAACAAAAATGGAGTTTTACGAGTTTACAATAACAAAGGCTCTACGAAAGCTCGGAGCGCCAAAGTTCACGGTTCAAGGGCACACGACACAGCTCTGCTGCTCGTTCCAATCAACTACTGGTCGTGGGGCGCAAAACAGAAAATTGTGAGTGGACAAAACCAAGTTAATTCATTTAAATCAAAGTAATATAACCCCACCGTTAGAAAACCATGCATGAAACCAATATATTAAAAACCATCAATTCATAGATATATAGTTTGCTCAAACAAAAGTTAAATCCGAGATCCACAATGAAACTTACCAATCAACCCATCCAATCCCTTCCTTACAAATCTCAACTCAAACTCTCGAAACACGTGCCCACTGGCACGACAAGTGGGGAAGTATCCTCACTCAGTAACAAGAACAATGAATAAATATAAATATAATATAAGTATACGACACACCTAAATGTACCAGGGAAACAATCCAACTGGGGATTGATGACTAACCACATGTATTCCGTCCTTCAAAAGACCATGTGGTTAGGGACGAGCCGTCCAACTGGGGGACTAACTCTCAGCCAGCACGTACGGACGAAGAATCAAGACCCGTACGCCTGTAAACAGTCCTACGCGCGCAGACTACCCAATTAAGGGTCTACAGCGACAACCCGGTAAGGTCTGCCCTGGGTCCCGACATTTCCAAGTATCTCACAATCCATATCCATGAACATGATTCCATTCCAGGGGAGGTACACAGGGTAGTGCTCACAGCACTCAAAACTGACTTTCTAACTCTCACAACTTTCCACATTCTCACAACAACTCCCCAAGTACCCCACCAAACTCAACATGATAATACTTTCCCAGACCATATACATATAAACCCAGATACTTGAATATGTCCAAAACCCAAATATATCCCAAATACTTTACCAAAATAATAGTTTCCATTTAAAGATATACGGAAATTTTCATAAATCCTTAAATTCTTATGCATAGAAATATCATCATATACTCATGCAAATTTATTGAAAACAAAGTCCACTCACAGATAATCCCAAGCTGCCCGGCCCCGAGAGGGTCCTGCCTGTTGCGTACGATCAACTGAAGCACCTATTCCGAGATACAAACCCTTGGTTAACATACCGTACTTCAAAATGGAAATTCACAAAAGAGAAACTTAAATCCCCAAGTTCCCGGTGCGTGTACGTCCAAAGGAATATCCTAGGGTCCGGTTACGGGTTTACGATTCGCTCCCAAACGTACGGTTATCGCTAAACCCACAAACTTTGAATTAGTGAATCGGAACATCCGGGGCTCCGATTCACGATCCGCGAAATCCTATAGGATTCTAAGAGTGCCTAGAACAACATACTTCAATTTGGAAACGATCCAACAGTTAGAACCTATCGAACCCGGATAACGCACAAAATGCGAAGATCCGTTCGATAGTCAAACGACATCCGAATTGAGATCCACAAACTCCTAGGCACTCGTGACAACCTAAGGATCTCATCGGAACAAATTGCAACTTCACCAGCCTTGCCCACGCGCCGCCACACGCGCTGGCGGCCCGTAGGCATGTAGAGAAATTTCCGGTGACGGAAAATCTCCACACCAACGCTCACCCATCCTACCCTAGCTTCTTCTCAAGGTCAGGATCACTTTCTTCAACTACCACGAGGTCCAATTCGCACGGGAACTAGTCGGAATTTCAAATTGAAAACCGGCCAAAACCTAGCTTCTCAAATCCACTCCCAAACTTCAAAATCGTTCAAAACCTATGCAACAGTCAACTAGAACACGAAAAATGGATGAGAAAACTCACCTCACCCGTCGGAAATGGTGGAGAAACGAGCGAGATCGAGCGGCTGGAAGTTCCTGTCAAAACCGGAGCTTCCCGAGCTAATTCTGGCGAGATGCGGCGGTTTCCGTAGCTGCGCTAGCCGGGGAAGAGAGAGGAAGAGGAGACGGTTCGAATGGGACCGGTCTCGGAGGCTGGGGTGGTCGGAGGTGGCGGCTGGGTGGTGGTTTCCGATTCGGTGAACAGTAACACGGGAGGGGGAGGGTTCTGCGTGCTGGGGAAAAGTCGGGAGAGAGAGAAAGTGAGGGGTAAAAGTGAAAAATCTGACTTTTACCCCAAACTCTTTTCGAAGTAATTACGGTTCTGCCACCAAACTATTTTTGATCGCTAACACTTCGTTAAAACTCCGATTCAGGCCTACCGCATGTCTACGGATTCGTCTCAGTACCACCTACACAACCAAACTACTTGTGGTCCTAAAATCCTTCCGGATAAGAAAATGACCAAAATTACCCTTAACCCAAGGGTAAATTCAAAATTTCTCTTATAAGAATTAAAATAGGAATAAAATTGGAGTCGGGGTGTTACATTGTGGTTGGTCGGTAGTGTTATCAATGCCTAATAGAGAATATAATGATGTTATTGGTGATGAAGTCTTAGGTGATGTGATAATTGAGTGTGAGCCATTTACTAGAGGGATGCCAAATGTTGACACATTTTATGAACTGGTGGGTGAGTTTAAGTGGTCAAAATATTCGAGATGGGTGTGAAGATATATGGATTGAATGATGCTTATGTAATTGGCAATGTATGACATTAATTTTGTAATATATTGTAATGTGATTTCTTTACTTTCATTATACAGGTTTTGGCCACAAAAGAATCAGTGCAAAAAATACTGGTTCCAGATTACATCATTATATTCTGCATAAAAAACGACGTCTGTTCAAATAAAACACGACGTTATTGTGAACCAGTTATTTAGCATATTTACCGACGTCTTAAAGCAACGTAACAATGAAGAACCACCACGCTATTGTGAAACAATTATTCAGGATATCACGTCGGGGAAGGATTAAGAACCGCCATATAATTCAAAATAACACGACTCCAATCCCATAATACCGACGTCTAAAAGACGAGACATCTAATTTGCACGTTAAAAAACACGACGTCATCATACATTTTCCACGTCGCAAGTTCTTTCATAAACGAAGAGGAACGAATTGAATTCCGACGGTAATTCATTATAACCGCCGTCTAATATCAATTAAACGACATTATTTGTAATACGGCTCTCATCATAATCAACGCCGTCTATATGTTCTGTAATACGGCTCTCATTTATTTGGAACCGACGTCATTTAGCAGTTCAACGTCGTCTGTATTAATAAATACGTTGTGAGTAATGACCCTGACATCTATTTCACGTCATCATTCATAGAAAAATCGAAGTGGAAAATATATTTCACGACGATTGTTTAAAATTTAGTGACGTAGTAAGGGTCAATAACGTCGTCTTTATGTATTTAAAGATGTCATATTTCTTCTTGTCGTGAAAATTGTTGTTAACGGCATTATGTTTTAGTTTACGTCGTTGTATGTCTATCTCGCGGCCATGTTCTGTTAATATATGTCATATGTTGTATTTTTAACGACGCTTGTTTGTTAGAGTTGGTCGTCTATTCTCATCCTCGACTATTTTTTTAGCTCTTTAGCAGACCAAACACGTCAGTTTTTATTCGTTTGTGACGTTGTTTTATTTAACAACGACGATCATTTATCGTCGTGGTTTGTTTATGAAAATATGACGTATAAATTCTGTAATACGGCTCTCATATATTAGTCACCGACGTTGTTTCGCAGTTCAACATCAACAATATAAATACATACGTCATAAATAATGACACTGGCAACTATTTCCACGTCATCTTTTTTAGAAAAATCGAAGTGGAAAATTTATTTCACGACGGTTGTTTGTAAATAAGAGACGTAGTAGGTTTCAATAATGTCGTCTTCTCATGTATTTAAAGACGTCATATTTTTTCTTGTCGTGAAAATTATATTTAACGGCGTCGTGTTTTTTTTTTCGTCGTTGTATGTCTATCTTGTGGCCTTGTTTTGTTAATATGTGTCATATTTTTCCTTTTTAACGGGCGGTTTTTTTTAGAGTTGGTTGTCTATTATCATCCTCGACTGATTTTTTTAGATCTTTTTGCAGTACAAAGACGTCGGTTTTTATTTGTTGATGACGTTGTATGTTTTAACAACGACGGTGATTTAGCGTCGTGGTTTATTAGGGAAAAGATGACGGTGGATTCCACGACCATTGAAAAACGGAATACACGACGGTGATTTACCGTCGTCTTTTTCCTTTTTTGTAGTAGTGTTTCAAAACTTTAAGTAACATACCTTCATGCAAGAGCTCTAGTTTAGAAGATATTACCACAGGATAGGTCTCATCTACTCCCAGAAAAGCATACTTAAGTCCAGCAGGAAGAGGCTTCAATTCACACTTTGGGGCTTCTTCTCTTGATGATTTTGTCTCATCACTCACAGTTGGCAGCTCCTCATATTTTGGTATCCAACCATTATGTTCTTGTACCTGCGCAAAATCCAACAAAGAACAAAGATATTGTACTTCAAAATCTTATGCAAAATTACAATCCCCATTTACTAAACAAATTTGCAATGGATCATAAGGAAAAGAAGAATTAAAGCAATTTTGAACAATCGTCTCAATCATGTAAACTTCTTTGTCATCTTCATTGTTTGCTGGATGCTTGCATATGTTGAATATGTTGAGCTCCAATGTCATGTTCCCAAATGATAGTTGCATAAGTCCATTCCTACAATTTATATGAGCATTAGATGTAGCAAGAAATGGTCTTCCAAGAATAATAGGAATTTGAGAATTAGAATACACAACTGGTTCAGTATCCAAAATTATAAAATCAACTGGAAAATAAAATTTGTCTACCTGAACCAGCACATCTTCCACCATACCTCTTGGGATTTTGACTGAACGGTCAGCCAACTGCAATGTTATTGAGGTGTGTTTTAATTCACCAGGACCCAATTGCTTATAAACCGAGTAGGGCAACAAATTAACACTAGCACCCAAATCTAATAAAACTCGTTCAATGATAAAATTTCCAATAATACAAGAAATTGTGGGACAACCTGGATCTTTGTACTTGGGTGGAGTGTTAGTTTGAAGAATTGCACTTACATTTTCAGTTAAAAATGCGGTCTTATCAACATTGTGCTTTCTTTTGATAGTGCATAAATCCTTTAAAAATTTTGAATATGAAGGAATTTGTTTTATAGCATCCAAAAGAGGTATATTGATTTTCACTTGTTTAAAAACCTCCAAAATTTTAGGATTTTGATTTTTCTTCAACCTTAAGTGCTTGTGGGAAAGGAGCAGGAAAAGGGCACTTAACAATTTCAGAATCATTATTTTCTTTTTCATTATTTGGATTTTTCTGAATTTTTTTATGTTCAACTGTTACTAAATCATCTTTCCCAATTATTTTCCACTACGAAGAGTAGTGACAGCCTTCACATATTCATGCTTATTTTCATTCAAAGAAGAGAAGAAGAAGGGGTATTTACCTCTAATTGTGCATGTGGATTAGGTTGGACTTGAGAAGGAAATTTACTTGACAATGAAGAAGTGAGTTTGGAAAGAGTGCTCTTAATCTCACCAATGTCTTGTGCATTCTTTTGATTTGTGGCAGTTTGGCTTTGATGAATTTCTTCATAACATCTTCCAAATTTGATGACGATGATTGTCCTTCCACCTATGGAGAATAATAAAAAGAATTAGATTTTTGTTGAGGCACATTATTTTTAGTATTATTTCTCCAACTGAAATTTGGGTGGTTTCTCCATCCTGGATTATAAGTTTCAGAAAAAGTGGATGGTTTTTTAAATTGATTCACAAAGTTTGCTTGATCATGCAACATTTCTCTGAAAGCTGGAAGTGTTGGACACTCTTTTGTTACATGTCCCATGACCCCGCAAACTTCACAAATCTCAAAAATTTCTTGACGCGCAATTGAATTAACTTTTGAGGCAATTTTGATTTTAGAGTTTCAACTTCCCTAGCCATTGTTGCCAATTGAGCTTTGAGACTATCTTCCTCCTTAAGGTGATAAATACCGCCGCTAGAAGGATTAATAGAAGATTTTGCCTTTTGGGAATTAGGCTCAAATGTGTTGGGAGTGCTCCAAATTTGAGATTTCTCTGCAGTTTCATCAAGAAAATCAAAAGCATCTTCAGGATCTTTATACATAAAATTTCCATTGCACATCATCTCATTAAATTGTCGATCTTTAGGTGTTAAGCCATCATAAAATGACTTACCACCCTCCATCTTTCAAACCATGGTGAGGACATAACATTAACAAATCTTTAAATCTTTCCCAAGCTTGAGGTAAAGACTCAATATCTTTTTGAGAGAAAATGTGGTCATCTGTCTTTTCAAAGAATTTGTCTTTTGAATTGGGAAAAATTTCTTGAAAAATTCAGTTTGCATTTCAAGCCATGTTCCAATTGTTCTTGGCCTTAGAGAATGAAGCCAAGTTTTCACTTTATCTTTTAGTGAAAATGGAAAAAGTTTTAGCAAAACTGTATCAAGCCTACACCCTTGTGTTGGAAAAGTTCCACAAACTTCCTCAAACTCATGCACATGTGAATATGGATTTTCAGATTCCATTCCATGAAAAGTTGGTAAAAGTTGTATCATGCCCGGTTTAAAATCAAAAGTTTGACCATTCAACGGAAAAATGATGCAAGATGGCACACTTGTACGAGCATGATGCAAATAATCATGTAATGTCCTAACAAGTGGATTCTCATCATTATGAACACTACGATTCTCATCATTACGAACACTATGATTATCTTCATCACTTTGGGGGCCTTCCAATGCATTATTATTATTATTATTATTATTATTCTCAGCCATTTGTGATGAAATTTGGTCAAATTGAGGTTTCTTTGCAAATCTACCAAACCGATCACGATATCTCATAAACAAAATAAAGAAGCAACAAATAAATAAATAAAATCTAAACTAATTTTTTTTAATATTAAAAAAAAACTAAGACAAAAACAAAAACAGAAATGAAAAATTGAGTTTGATAAGCCTTACCGAATTAGCTTTGGAAACTAAAACCGCAAACCTTAACAATGAATTTCCTTGTACAACTTTTCACTTCACCGCTCCCCGGCAACGGCGCCAAAAACTTGTTGCGTCTACCCAAGTGCAAGTAGTCACACGTAGTAATAATCTTGGAAGTCCAAGTATCGTATCCTCAAGGAGAAGGTAGGCAAATATCTGCACACAAAGAAATAATTAAACGTACCACAATAAAAGTGACAAGCAAAATGGAAAAGTAATTTGATTGTATTGTTGTGGAAAATTGAGTTTAAAAATGAAATATCAATAATGGAAATGCTAAGGCATCAAGGTTCAATTCTTTAAACAAAATATGTTTCATGCTCTTTAATCCAAATTATAACTCGATTAAAATCATCATTGGGTTGGGTCTTGTCAAAATCAATAAAACCATTTACACATCAACACTATGTACTTTTTTTTTTTTAAGTACACGATGTCGTTTTGGACTTGGGCAAAAAAAAATAGAGATAAAGCCTTATATTCTATGGAACCTGCTGCCAAAGTGCAATCAGTGTTATTAATAATTTAATATAAAGAGAGTCCCCATTCACTCAATTTGAATTGAATTGAAGAAGCCAACCTACCCAAATTGCAATCGCAAGGTCTTTTTTTTTTTCCCCCTTTTGGTCTTTTTCTCTTCTATTTTTTTATTTCTAATTTTTTTATAATATTTTTTTTATGATTATTATTTTTTATGTGGCTCTCTCTGTATTTTTTAATTATAAAATTATGAAACAGTACTAGTAATCCTCATTCGAATATTTCCCCTTCTTTGAAATTTTTTTGCATCCACCATTGCATACTGGCATGATGTGAAAGCCACATTTTTTTGCCACCTTGTTCTGGTCATGTTTTCAACCTTTTTCACTCTCAATCATCATGTCATCTCACCTATTTCAACACACCATCCAAGTTTCTTAGAATTCAATCTAGGTACGTTTTAGTAGAAACACAAAGTGAGATCTTGTTACTCTTCGCATTTGATGTCCAATTAATGGCTAGGGTTTTATTTACATCAATTTGTGCGTCAAGAACAAAGCAATCAGATAAGTCAATTTTCTTCTCGTCATTTTTTACACACTTCCATATATAAGCATGTAAAGATATTAACTTCTTTTTTTTTTTTTTTTTTTTTTGGGGCCACAAATCATATATAAGCCCTAATACAAAAATAACTGATGCAGAGAGTTTAGCAAATACATACATGGACCATTGGGATCACGTTCATGCGATTAATGTGGGATATTAACAGTATGCTGAGGTGTCCAATTGGTTAAGATGAGATGGCAAGTCTGTTAACTTCACGTGTTAATTAGTGTTGACGCAGAAAAATGGTTCGGCACTTTTCCCGCGCAACTTAGTGATATTTTTCCTTCGGTAGTCTCTGGTCTCGGTAGGGCGTTCTATCTGTAAGATAGTAAACGCACGGTAAGACCTAGGGCACCGGTGTGGTACCGGCCGAAGGCTCTCCGATGCTTCAGTAAGTACGGATTGAATAAGTTTGAACTACAGATCAATAGGCAGTATGCCGTGAGTTCTGATTGCTTACCACTATTAGGGGGTGGCTGCCCTCTTTTATAGACCTTGGGAGGTGTGCAAGAAGTTTAGAATTTCGATGTGGGACTGTGGACACCATTTGTAGGATTGCCATGTGCCGCAGAGGTGAGGTTGCCCTAATGACGCGATCGGTAGGCGTGGTGCCGAAGCTAGGTACCAATGGCTTCCATAGCTCTGTTTTGATCCACGTGTCAGGCGCTTATTGGCCGTTCATTTTGGTATAAACAATTAGCATGTGGGTTAAGTTGTTCATGTGCATATTAGCATGATTAGTTAGACCGTTAGCATGGGTAGCTTAGTGAAGATGCAATGTACGTTTAGTTAGCTATATTAACAGAAAGAATATTCCATATGAGGAAGAAGGAAACTGATCTTGGAACGGGGACATGTTCATGAATGGCTTTAGCATTCAAAGTGACACTGGATGATTAAGCTACACAAGATTCTAATTAAAGTTAATTAGAAAAGAGCTTAGTCCTTATTCTAATTAAAGCAGCAAATACATAATAGAAGATGTACGGCCCACCCTCATCATCTATGAACGGCTTGATTTTGATGTTCAAAATGAAGCCACATTGGACGGTAGTGGTGGACATGGTGCTCCTGGAGACGGTTTAGGTGGACATCCTGCGTCCGGAGGTGTAGGACCAAAATGTAGTGGTGGCCGCGATTTGTGTGGAAGCGAAGGAGCAGCAGAGGTTGAGGACCTTCCAAATATGATTATCCTCATGGATTGATCCCTTGGATTCGTTCCTGCAACATGCACACATGTAAATGCAGATCAGTAGATAATTTTAGTTGATGGTTTCTAGATAAATATAGATTGCCAGTGTAAACGGAATGTTCTTTCATTTTTATTTTTCTGGATGTGGACGCCCTTACACCCGCCTGATATTTTCTACATTTGCTTCGACTCACAACAGTTTTGATCAAGTTTTACGACTTTTTTATTTTATTCTTGGCAACGTGCATTAAGTTAGGGTTTTTAAGTTTTAAATCTGTCAGTCCACGGGAAATAGTTAAAATATCACAAAAAAAAGGGGCTTTTATAAAAAAAACCCAAAATGGATGTTGAAATTATAAAAAAACCCAAGTACTATTTAAACTTAGAAACACACCCAAAAAGTGTATTAAAATAGTATTTTTTGGGTGTACTTTTTAGGGGTTTTGAATGTGTGTAAGATAGTCAGTAAGGTAGTCAATAAAGGTGATACAAAGAGCAATGCCCTTAATAATTAGAAATTTGTCATTTTGGAAGCTGTAGTTAGAACATGAAAAAATGGCTTGTAAGAGCTCTCCAGCTGAATCATGCATGGTTACGACATATACATTTTAACAGAAGAATACATATAATTATTGCATGTTTTTTTAGAATCAAAGCATATATGATAATTCACCTATCAAAGGCCCTCTCCCATTATTGAAAATATTGGACTATATAGACCAATGTAAACGTATAGTACACTGACTGGTAGTAGGGAAACTTAATTAGCAGTCAAGGGCGTTCCTAAGACTTGTAGGATGTTGTCACACGTCAACGCTAGTCTACTGAAAGAGACTAGAAATACTACAAAAGTTCATCAGTCAATGTCATGTCCCACAGTACTTTTCGTCTTCTGTTTTTTATAGAACAGAGTACTTTATGCATATCAAAAACACAGCACAATGATGAGATGAACTTAGCCATTTGACTTAGTCTATTTCACTTGCTCAAAAATAAATCGTGGGTTAGAAGCACAAATGGCAATTTAAATTCTGAAAAATGGCAGTTTGTTGCTTCCTCTCCAACTCAGTATTTTTGTATAACCTACTTAAACTAGTGTGAACGTAGTAACATCTGGAGAGGAAGCAACAAACTGCCGTTTTTCATCAAGATCAACTATATGTGATCAGCAATTTCATCGATTTTTTAAAACAAGCCGAATCCCAAAACCTCATAAAAAAATTCAAAACACTCAATAGGACATCAAAGTAAATTAATAATCAAAATTAAATTCATTAGGGTTAGCTGTTATTTTTTCGGGGTATTTTTTTTTGGTTTGTTTATAGAAATTAAATAGTGTAGAATTTATCTATATCATTAGTGCTAAGAATGAATATATGACTAAATATCTCATCAAAAAAACTTAGGGATATTTATCATGTTGATTTTACTGAAGTATGATTTTACCAAAATATTAATTCCTAGAGTGGTACACCAAATAGTAGGTAGACTTAGCAGTTAAGGGCCCCTAATGTAGTGAAAAGATTCGAACAAAAAAATAATTGTACTGAAAACAGACTAGAAAACTAGAAAAGTTGATCAGATGAGTCAACGTCGTGTGCGAGTGAAAAGACACTAATACTTTGTTTTTATAGAAAAGAGTCTAATACTTCATGCATAATTAGACGAAGATGAACAAATTTGACCCATCTACCAGGCAAGGGTGGTCCTGAGGGTGTGCAAGTGGTGCCACAGCACAAGGTCCCTCAAGTGGTGCCACTGCACAAGATCTTTGATTTTTGAAGGCCCCCGATTTTTTTTTTATGTGTATAATATGTGTATATATTAACAAATGTTATATATATATATATATATATATACACCGAGCGAGTAAATTTTTGACACAAAGACGTTTCTAGTTGTGTTAGTTTGTAGGGCCTCAACTTCTATTCAAGGCGCGACTTCAAAACCCGCTTGTGTAGATCATAGTTTTAGTTCTTTTTTGGTTTTTTTTTTTTACAATAATTAATAATCATAATAATAAGAATAAAAAAAAGGCAAACACGTTATTTTCTGTAAGTAATAATCATCTTTCTTTGGCTCTCCTTTTTAATCCTTTGATATATATATATATGTATATATATTTCAATTTCAAGGATTTCAACACAAAAAATCGACCAAAAAAATTCATAAATGTCACTCAAAAGCAAATAGTTATATTTAAATCTGAATTCAAATCAAGTATGCATCTAAATTTTAATTTATATATACTAAATGACTTACTTCATTATCATGTTGATTGGTTATATAATGAAAGATGATTTAATTTGTAATTTGTATGCTAATTGATGATTATTTTTACTTTAAGAAAATCTTGAGGCAATCTTAAGGATTTTTGCACTGTGCACCCGAGTTCGATTCACGTAAAAGACAATTTTGAGGCAACCCAATATAATACTCTCTCATTTCCCTGCCTATCGAATGACAAAAATAAAATAAAAAAGATCAAATTGCGAAAAGTAGTATAAAAGTTATAGTTGAAAATGTATATGACTAGTAAAATTTCTTTAAAGAACAGAGTCATAAGCAAATGCAACCTAGCTAGCAGCAAAACCACCATAATGACAATAAGGGTCAAATTAAAATTTTGGTTTGTTTTTATGAAACTGGTTGTTTTCGTTGAAAGATGAAAACTGCTCTGCTATCTGTCCATCACATAATGTTGCAACCACTGTTTAAAGCAGCTTGTTTTAATGTCAACACCAACATTCAATATCCCAGCTACTTTCACAACCACATATTGAAATAATAAATACCCAATCACAAGGAATTAGTCAGTAATTATGTAGGCAAAGGTCATGCTCCCTATTCTTTAGTTAAAATTTAGCTAAAAACACACAAAAGTTATTTTAGGAACTCTATAAAATTTGAACTCCAATTATACTCCCTAAGTTAGAAAGTCATAAATACTATAGTTATTTTTTATTCAATATGATTGGTTATCATCTCTATGAAAAAAAATAGTTTGTATTAATTAAAAGTTTAAACGATGCATAAAACGAAACAACATTAAATTATAAGGAGCCACTAAGAGTCCTTACTCTCTCTCCTCAGATTTAGGAGTTCCTAGAGGTCTCTTTATTTAAGGAGGTGAATAGGGAGCATGGTTGGAGTTGTATTTTTCCAATTCCTCCCTAAAATTTGTCTAATGAGGTGGTTTAGGGACCCCATTGTGAATGCTTTAAGTGTGAGTAATTATATTGTACATAGTATGAGAGTATGTCACATGCTTTAAGTGGATATTTATTGATATTATATCATAAAAGTGGGAAATATTAACCATATCGCTCATCCATATTATAACATGTGGATGCAGTAAAGCGTATGTGCATGTGGGTTTTTGGCAAGTCATTAGACAGAAACAAGTTTAAACACTTCAATCTCAACCACATGATTTCATTGAAATAGATCCAACGACTAAGCACCTCATTCCTCTAATTGCCCCAATAATATCTATGTTCCTATGTGCAGACATTGCTTGTCACATGCGTACGTCCCCACCATTGACTCGACACTAGCTCTTCAATTACTCATGTAGATTTTTTTTTTCCAAGTGCCCATAGAGATAAGACTTCCATATATAGGGCTCGTGTAACATCCCACATCAACCAATGGAAAGGGGGTGATGTGCCTTATATGTGCATGTCCACCTCCATCTACCACGAGGCTATTCCGGGAGCTCACTGGCTTCGGAGTCAGGGGAACTCCGAAGTTAAGCGAGTTTGAGCTAGAGCAATTCCAGGATAGGTGACCCACTGAGAAGTTGTTTGTGAGTTCCTAGAAACAAAACTGTGAGGGAAAGAGGGGCCCAAAGCGGACAATATTGTGCTAAGGCAGAGCCGATCCGGGGTGTGACATAATGGTATCAGAGCCACTCTGTCATATGGTACGAGTGTGTCGACGAGAATGTCGGGCCCCTAAGGGGGGTGGATTGTAATATCCCACATCGACCAACGAAAAATGGATGATGTGTCTTATATATGCATGCCCACCTCCATCTAGCGTGTGGCCTTTTGGGAGCTCATTGGCTTCGGAGTCAGGGGAACTCCGGAGTTAAGCAAGTTTGGGCTAGAGCAATTCCAGGATGGGCGACCCACAGGGAAGTTGCTCATGAGTTCCGAGAAACAAAACCGTGAGGGCAAGGAAGGGCCCAAAGCAGACAATATTGTGCTACGACGGAGCCGATCCGGGGTGTGACAGCTCACCTCGATTAAAAATGTGGTTAGTAAAGTGGTACACGATTGTTTTTATATATGGTCAGATATTCAATTGTGCAAAAATAATGCATCCAACTAATTGAACCAAAAAAATTGCATCTAATTAATGATGTTCTTGGAATATTGATACAAAATAAATTAGGTGTTAAAAAATATTTAATATTTGAATATGATCTATGATGACAAAGACTCATCGTCACAATCATGGTGATTATTCAAAAGGTGTAACATCCCTGACCCAATTTAATCGATTTAATCCAATTTAATTCTTTTGTGAAATTTCAATTTTGCCCTTGGGAGTAGGGGTACTTTGGCCACTTTAAGGAAAACAATAATTATTGGATGGCATTACGTAATGGTGTAAGTTTGTGTTAGCTTATGTGAGGCCCCAGTTTAAGGTTCGCACAAGGCCTTCAAAATCTCAAGACCGACGGGTTAATTTCATTAAATCCCTCTTTTCATTCCTCTCATACCACATACCTACCCCCATAAAAAATAAAAAAAAACCCTTCTCGTTCTCCAACTACTATCTGTCACGTGCTCTCTCATGAGTTAGTGGAGATAGTTACATGGTTATTAGTTGTTGCATAATTGTAGGAGTTTGCATGTCTTTAGTTGTTGAGTAGTTGTAGGAGTTTATCCACTTTTATAGTGGGCATCATGGGAAAAGTTTCCCTCTTTCTAAGCTTTCAGTTAGAGTCCTTGTTTGTATAAATTTCAGTGGTTTTTCATTAATGAAATATTAGATATATCCCTTACTGTTAGCTTGTCTAACTTGGAGGTTTTGGGTTCCCTCGAAGCAACCCTTATCGTCTAATTGTTATCCTAACTGAGCCTTCTAAATATTGCTGCAACCATAGGTGGCCGTAAGAAGAAAACTACATACCAAGTCCCTATACCTAATCGCCTAATACACGAGTGTTGTCCCAAGCACATAACAGCTTGTTATCAAAGCTGGGCATGGAGGAGCAATGGGTAGAATGCTTGGAAACTGAAGTGGGCTCCCTAGCCACTGGACAAGAAAGAATACTCAAGGAGATGCAAGAGATGTTCGCAGCCATGAATGCTCGCTTGGATCAAATTTCTCGAACCGGTGATGGATCCAGTAGTGCTTTCAATGGTGGTGGAGGCCGAACATTTGGTAGTGGATCCACCACTCCAAATTCTAGTAACTCTTACCTTCCTAAAATGGTGAAGCTAGACTTTCCTCACTTCAACGGATTGGAAGATCCCACAAGTTGGATATGTCGTGCTGAACAATTCTTTGACTTTCACCACACTCCAGAAAAGGAGAGGGTTCCGTTAGCTTCATTTAATCTTGAAGGGGATGCGCAATTATGGTTCCAATTGATGAAGGAGGAAACCCCGATCACCACATGGGCAACTTTTAAGCAGGGACTGCATGATAGGTACGGTCCCACCCAATTTCAAGACTTCTTTGGTGATATGACGAAGTTGCAACAAATAGGTTCAGTACCAGATTATCAAACCCAATTTGAGAAATTATTGATTAGAGCAGGATGACTCACTCTAGATCAACAAGTTGGCTGTTTTGTGAGTGGGTTGAAGGAAAATATCAAAACTGATGTGCAAGCGTGTAAGCCGCAAACACTCTCTGCTGCTATTGGTTTGGCTCGCCTATATGAGTCCCGCAACCAAACAAATAGGCGATACTCACCTTCGGATGTGAAGCAGCCCTCTACCAATCTTGTTACGAAGTCTGATCGTCGACAAAATTTTATGCCAATTAAAAGGCTGTCTCCAGCCGAATTAAGGGAACGAAGAGACAAAGGACTTTGCTTCAATTGTGATGAGAAGTTTAGTCCTAGACATAGGTGCAAAAATTTATTTCTCACTGAAGGTTGTTGGCCTGATGTAGAAGACGAAGCAGAGGGCGAATGTAGTGCTGAAGTTGACTTGGCTGGAGAAGAATTACCTAAAGTAGCTATTCATGCAATATATGGTGCTCGGACTCCCCAGACAATGAGGGTGCATGGCAACATGGGCAAACATCAAATGACTTTCTTGGTCGATTTTGGAAGCACACATAATTTTTTGAGTAGTAAAATTGCTCAAAAGGCTAGCATTAATTCCATTGGTTTTGGAAAGTTAGTGTTCACCCGTTTCGTGATTATTCCTGAGATGGAAGGGCAAAGTTCCCCACTGCCTTGGAAACCATGGACTGGTCAACAAGTCAACTTTCTTTGGTGTATGAGCACGCCACTGCTAGCAATGAAGATTCTAATAGACTTCTTCTAGAATAGATAACTTGCGCCCCAAGTTACTAATTTCTAAAAACAAACGATTGTGAATTTGGGTGTGAATTTGGAGTTTGAGTGAGCTTTTGGTTGATTTCTTGCTTCTTCTTTTTTTATGCGTTGAGTGTCCGATTGATCCTTTTGCCCTGTTCACCCCCTCTTATATTTATAAGAAATACTTTGGAGTAGGGTTTCTTCTTTTAGAATAATGGGCGGCAATTTCTCAAAAAAAATTTATCAATTCTGGCAATTGGGGTCTCAATAGTCAGTTCAAAAGCAATCACTTCCTTATTTTTCTTGATAGAGAATCTAATCCCTTTTTGATTCTAACTGCCGCTTTGTGAGGACTAAAAAATTGTGATGGTTAGTTTGATTTTTTTTTTGGACAGTTCCTTGTTTCCTGCTTATCTATTTTTGAAGTTTGCTTATCTCTTCTTTAGGAGGATCAACTTTTTCTGAATAGAAGAGACATATATATATATATATATATATAAAAGAGGGATTTGATCTTTTTAGCTTTTCCAAAGACATCCTTCCTAGCTTGCCAGCCACTGACCTCCTTTTATCAACTCTGTGATAGTTGTTTTTATTTGACTTTTCAAAGTCTGAGAGAAAAGAACTTCACGTGGGGCTCTTTAAAAGTATTTGTTTCTTTTGGGCCCTTCTTTGAGAGATTGTAATAATTTAAGCCCAGCCCGATTTCCTCTATCTGATCTGTCTAGAACGAAATTTGCCCATCTTTCTTTGTTATTTTTACATTCCTGCCATCTTTCGAAAAAAGACGTGGGCTAGGTTCTTTTCCTGTTTGATTTTGAAGCCCAGGTCTCTTGCTCTACGGGCCCTCTGAGAAGTGGGCTTGTGAGTTTTTTGCTTTTAGCCCAAACAATGCCTCCTTAAGTCTGAACCGTTAAAAATGGTTTCAGACTTAAATGATTTGGCCAATCAATGATGCGCGCCATTTCCTGCCGTTGCACTAGCGCACGTCTGTCTTTTCGTCTAGACTTTGTGGGGAACTGGGTTCTAACGACTAATTAAATTTGTGAAAACCCTCCATTTTTCATTCTCCCCCACGATCTCTCTGCTTAAGTTTATAAGATTTATGCCGATTTCTCTCTTCTTCTTACCAAGACCCTAATTTCTGTCTTTGGCTCTCTATTTCTTTCGAAATTTCTTGTTCCTTTGATTCTGCTTCCTTTTATCCTTTCCTATGCTCATTTGATATTGAGAGAGAGAGAGAGAGAGAGAGAGAGAGAGAGAGAGAGAGAGAGAAACATGTCTTCTCCAAATACTCGTGCTGATCAGTGCATAATTACATATCTTTTTATACCCTTCTAACTTATGATTTGGTTATGTTTTTGAGTTAAACTTGTGCTTTTAATAAAGTTTGTGTATGTTTCAGTGTAATAAGGATGAGACTCATTACATGCATTTTGAAGACAAGTTAGCAAAACAGTGTCTGCAGATCAGTCACATTCACGGATTAACCTGTACTTGCTCAAGAAGAACCAGATAATGAGCCATACATCATTGGAAAGATATGGAAGTCTAGTTTCCGTATCATTTTACGGTTCATGATTTGGAGTCTTCTAGAGGAAGTTATCTATGATTTAGCAGCTCAAGGTCAAAATTCGGCAGCATCTGTGTTACTGGGCCAAAAATGACATTTGAAGGTCTTTCCTATTTTTCCTTGAGTTGGGCTGCATATGCTTGGAAAGATAAGACAAAGGGCTTGAAGATCCATATTTTTCCAGAATTGTTTGGAGTGAATAACAAGCCCAAAATCGGCCCACAAGCTGACTATGTCATGCATGACTATCTAGTGGGATTTGTTGGTGAAGTGCACTAGCCAAAAGAATGAGTTTCTAATTACAATGGGATTTGTTGGTGAAGTGCACTAGCCAAAAGAATGAGTTTCTAATTACAAGTGCTATTGGCATAAACCATATTCAATTCAAATATTGCCCTTCCATTCTCCCTATAAATAGCACTCCAATTCTAAACACAAATCATTCAACAATCCATCAACTCACTTCATCCATTACTCATACACATTCATATATATATATATATATACATATAGAGAGAGAGAGAGAGAGAGACAGAGAGAGACAGAGCTAGTTGCAAAAGGAGCAAAGCTTGGAGCTGTCTTGGGAATTCCTTGCTGCCATCATCTAGTTCTTTTCTTCTCTTTATCTTATCCTATGTATTTCTTATTCTATATTGCTTTTCAATTATTAAATATGTGTAACTAAATTTCTTCTTAGTTAGAGGTGAATTCGAAGCCATGGACATATGTTTTATATGAATTGATCACTCCCAGTTATGGTTTCGTAAAGTATGAATGTGATTTACTTTTCTGCTTTATTCAGGACTTATTCTTGCATGTTTATTAAGGATGCATACTTAGTTTGCATGCAGGGATTTGATGCTAGGATATAAGGGAATTTCACCTAATCGTTATGAACTTATATTCACAAGTAGTAAAAGTCACTAGTCATGATTGTGTTAAGTAAATTCCTGGCAGGAGTATCATGCTTTTCATAGTTACAAATGCTTTGTCAAAGCTTATGATTTTCATAGAACTTAATGATCTTTGATATGTATCTCTATCATACTGTTCATATAGGGAACTTGATAAGAATAATTTGATTGAGTCGCTGAGTCCAATTCAATGAACTTAGGAAAATCTGAGAGTTAATTAGTGCAGTTCACAATTAATTTGGGGCTTTGACGTTCATACTTTATAGAAAGAGTAACTGGAGATCAATTTGTGTGCATATGTTCCATGTGTGGAGAAGAATCCTCTAGCTATCCGTTAATCCATATTTCATTCACAACTTAGTTATTTGCTGTTGTTAATTTTACTTTGGTCTAAATCATCCAACTCCCCCCAATCATTGTTCCCTCAACTTAATTTCCAGTTTAATGAGTTTAATTTGTGTTGATTAGCATCCCTCCTAATCCCCGGAATAGAACGATCCCTACTTACTCGTACTACGATTGCATATAGGGTTTAATTTGTGCGTTAGTTATTTCTCACGCCACGTGCCAAGATTAGATGCAAGTTTCACCCATTTGCTAAGAAAAACTTGGACGAGAATGTTCTCCATCTTTTTGAGAACACCCTAGTGCTGGGTCCTCACTGGTTTGGTTCCATGCCAAAAGAAATGGCAGATTTGTTTACGGAAGATGCTGAGGCTCCTTTGTGCCTTCAAAGTTCTACGGCCCTGTCTTCTCATACCCGGGTTAGCAAGAACCTGAGCCGTTTTTATCCCTCAAGTGAAGTGAGGAATAGTGCCGTGAAGTGGTCTGATTGGATTGACAAACGTCTCCCGAGGCAAGTAGCTCACTGGAAGAATGCTAGGATATATGATGCAATTCTTCTGTCCAAGAATTCTGTCAACAGAGATGAAAATTTACTGGCTGCTCCTTTGTGCTTCTGGAATTCTGCCAGCAATACTTTCGACTTCCGCCTAGGTCCTATGAGCCCAACCCTGCTGGACCTTGCTCAAATATTTGGATTCAGGCCTCACGGGACGCCTGCTGACGTTGTTGGTGACTACCACAAAAGCAAAAATCGGGAGAGAGTGGCCAAACCCTTCACCATTCTAGCTGCCACGATCAACCAGAACTGCTCCTTCTCCAATTTCTTGAAGAAGTTTAGCATTGAGAAGGACAGGGATCAGCAACACATGTTGTTCCTGCTATATTGGTTGAATAGGTTCGTCTTCCCCAATAGGTCCTCGGCAGTTCTATTGGAATACAAGCATCTGGCAGAAGCCCTTCATAATCATACGGATGTAGGACTTGGCCCTACTATTCTGGCTTACCTGTACAAAAATCTTCACAGTGCCACTTTGGAGAGCCCTCTGAATATCTCTGTACCTGGTGCACTCTGGATGATCCAGATTTGGCTGCAGGTCTACTTCCCGGACATTGTTATGCCTAAAGATCAAGTATGTCGAAGAGTATCTCATGTTTTTTAGGCATTGCACCAAGAGGTCCACTGCTCAATGGCAAGTGGTTCTGAGAAGAACATATCCTTGGTTCCAGGCTGGACATAGACTCTTCGAGAAGGAGCCAGAAGAGGAGGAAGCAAAGATTGCCTTCAGAAAGACATTTTTGAGTGTGATGCTGCCTCGGGACATGCCTTTTGGTGGGGGTAAGCCTCCTAATTACCACTTAGGGGCAGAGGTATATCAGCCTAACTTCTGTGCTAGGCAGCTTGGCTGCCCCCAACTCACTCCTCTCAAGTCTTACAGAAGCTGCAACCGTGCCACCTCGTGGAGGGATTCTGACGACCAGGATGTGCACAAGGACTGAGATGTTGGGTGAACAAGATCAACAACAGTGTGGATGCCCTCTATCCATCATGGGAACCTAACTCCTGCAGCTCTAGTGAGTTTGTTGCCTGGTGGAAGGCTCGTTTTGCTGGTCTGCCAGACGCCAGTATTGCTGTGAAGACTTTGTTTGAATCCTAGGACGTTAGGACTGTTTTGGCAGAGCCAGAAGCAAGAAAATTCCTGGTGCAGATGGTCAAGGGCATAAATGCTCAAGTGATAGAAGGTAACATTGCTTATTCTGCATTTCTGTTTTGGTTTTCTGTCTTTTGAAAGGTATCTTGACTCTATTCTGCCTGTTCTTTTCATATCCTTCTATGACTAGCAACCTTGGGGGACAAAGCATCCAGGCTGGGGAGGTAGTTGGTAAGTATCTTGCATTCTGTCTTTAAGCCTGTTTTCTGCTGGATTGTGATAAGGTTATAATTTCACACACTTGCATGCCTTCTTTACTTAGTAATTCTGTTTAGTTTCTCTTTATTTGAAGTCTCTTACCTATGTTTGTGTGTTTGTAGGTTAAAACAGCAAGGGGATCGCATTTAATACAATACATGCATTTTGAAGACAAGTTAGCTCAAAACAGTGTCTGCAGATCAGTCACATTCACGGATTAACCTGTACTTGCTAAAAAAGAACCAGATAATGAGCCATACATTACTGGAAAGATACGGAAGTCTAGTTTCCGTAGCATTTTACGGTTCATGATTTGGAGTCTTCTAGAGGAAGTTATACATAATTTAGTAGCTCAAGGTCAAAATTCGGCAGCATCTGCGTTACTGGGCCAAAAATGACATTTGAAGGTCTTCCCTATTTTCCCTTGAGTTGGGCTACATATGGCTAGAAAGAAGACATTCTGAACTTCAAGTTTGAGGGTTCAAAGTCATCATTTGCTTAAAGGAAGCCCAATTTGTAAGCCCTTGAAGTTTTTGGTCATGCTGACCTAAGCATGAGCTAAGTGTGCTTGGTCATAATGACATGAGGATGAGGTATTAGTGATTGTGGAAAGTTAGGTGATGCAGATGCATTTCTTATATTTGAGTGGAGTTTTACAGCAGCTAAAGGGAATCAAACATAATGAAGTGGGAGCTGCAATATAAAGCCTAAATAGAAAAAGAATTGTTTTCAAATACAAGTGTGTTAGGTGAAGTTAGGTGTGGTTGGTGAACATAATTGTATAATCAGATTCCTCTAACCCTTGTGCCTATAAATAGAGTCTCCAAAGAGCTAAGAGGACAGATCATATCAATCCATAAATCACTTCATCCATTACAAAGAGAGAAGAGAGCTACTAGTTGCAAAAGGAAGCAGAGCTTAGAGCTGTCCTGGGAAGTCCTTGCTGCCATCATCTAGTTCTTTTCTTCTCTTTATCCTATCTTATGTATTTCCATTCTATATTGTTTTTCAATTATAAATATGAGTAACTGAATTTCTTCTTAGTTAGAGGTGAATTCGAAGCCATGGACATATGTTTTATATGAATTGATCACTTCCAGTTATGGTTTCGTAAAGTATGAATGTGATTTACTTTTCTGTTTTATTCAGGACTTATTCTTGCATGTTTATTAAGGATGCATACTTAGTTTGCATGCAGGGATTTGATGCTAGAATATGAGGGAATTTCACCTAATCGTTATGAACTTATATTCACAAGTAGTAAAAGTCACTAGTCATGATTGTGTTAAGTAAATTCCTAGCAGGAGTATCATGCTTTTCATAGTTACAAATGCTTTGTCAAAGCTTATGATTTTCATAGAACTTAATGATCTTTGATATGTATCTCTATCATGCTGTTAATATAGGGAACTTGATAAGAATAATTTGATTGAGTCGCTTAGTCCAATTCAATGAACTTAGGAAAATCTTAGAGTTAATTAGTGCAGTTCACAATTAATTTGGGGCTTTGTCATTCGTATTTTATAGAAAGAGTAACTGGAGATCGATTTGTATGCATATGTTCCATGTATGGAGAAGAATCCTCTAGCTATCCCTTAATCCATATTTCATTTACAACTTAGTTATTTGCTGCTCTTAATTTTACTTTGGTCTAAATCATCCTCCCCCCAATTATTGTTCCCTTAACTTAGTTCTAGTTTAATAAGTTTAATTTGTGTTGATTAGCATCCCTCCTAATCCCCGGAATAGAACGATCCCTACTTACTCGTACTACGATTGCATGATTTATAAGGTTTAATTTGTGCGTTAGTTATTTCTCACGCCAAATTTTGGCGCCATTGCCGGGGATTAGCAAAATTGCTAATCTTCCGTGCGTTTTCGTTGTTCTTGTGTTTCTGATTTTGTTTTGTTTTGTTTTCTTTGTTTTAGGTACAAGTGTATGACTCGAAGTTCACACCGTGTTCATGCGCACATATTGGACTTTGACGACAATCTCGAACGAACTTTGAGAAGGAAGAGGAAACAGCCAGAACTCAGTCCCTCTAGTTCTAGTTCCGAACCCGAATCTGAGGCAGAAACGGACTTGGAAGAGGAACAAGACATGACTGTAGACAATAGATCAATCAAGGAACTTTCAGTCCCTCTTTGCATTCAATACCCCAGGGCTGCTGCAGGCAAGACCGATGTGTTTGAATTGAAGTCAAGTTTGCTACATCACATTCCCAGATACCATGGGCTATCCATGGAAGATCCAAACAAGCATTTGAAGGAATTTGAAGTAGTATGTTCAAGTATGACACCCATTAACGTGGATGGAAATATTTTAAAGATGAAAGCCTTTCCATTTTCTCTTATGGACAAGGCTAAGGATTGGCTCTATGAACTAGCACCTGGAACTGTTACTTCTTAGGAAAGTATGAAGAAAGCATTCTTAGAGAAATTCTTCCCAACTTCAAAAATCATTGTTTTGAGGAAGAAAATTAGTGGAATTCAACAAGGCCCGGGAGAATCCTTTCCAGTGTACTATGAGCGTTTTAAGACGTTAGTTGCATCCTGCCCACAACATCAAATGAAGGAAGAGCTTTTAATTCAATATTTCTATGAAGGGCTACTTCCACTGGAGAGACAAATGCTTGATGCTTCAGCAGGAGGTGCTTTGGTTAACAAAACACCAGTTGCTGCAAAGATCTTAATAGCAAACCGAACTTTGAATGCACAACAATATGAAGGAGTTGGAGGGAGAGATCATGCACAGCCAAGTCAAGTTAATGAGGTAAGTGCTATTTCAGAACTTTAATCTCAAATGGCTAATCTCTCTACTCTTATTTCGCAGGTTGTTGAAGGACCCAAAGTGCAAAGTGTAGCTACTTGTAGCGTGTGCTCTATGCATGTACACCACACTGATCAATGTCCTCAATTAATAGCGAATGGGGGATAGGGAAGTGCCAATGCCATAGGTTATCAAGGCCAACTCAACCTCGGTATGACCCATTTTCAAACACCTACAATCCAGGCTGGAGAGATCATCCAAATTTTAAGTGGAGGGAGCCTCAACAAACTCAACAACAAGGCAGATATAGACAGCCACCTCCGGGGTTCTATCAATGGCCATTCGCACCACCACAACCTCAACCACAAACTGCCCAATCAAATTCAGGTTCAACAATGGATAATGATCAAATGCTTAAAGTACTAACTTCTTTGACTCAGGGTTTACATAATCAAGCCAAAGAGATGAGCGAAGTGAAGAAGCAAATTGGGCAGATGGCGGAATTCATGGGACGGTTTAGAGAAGAAGGCAAACTACCTAGCTCAACCATTGTCAACCCAAAAGGAGGTTTTGAAACGGCTAAAGCTATCATCTTAAGGAGTGGTAAAGAGATTGGAACCAATCCCAAAATGTCTATACAAAGCCCAAAAGAGAACGAAAAGCGACTCAAAGACAAGGAGGTGGACAAAGCCACAGCAAGGGAGGAACAACCCTTGCCGCAATCCCCCAAAGCTCCTACACAACCAAACTTAGGTAAGGTTGTTCCAAATTCAACTCATTCTAACCCTATCCCACCAAATGTGTCTTTCCCTCGCAGGTTTATGCAGTCTAAGAAATAAGAGAATGAAAAAGACATCTTAGAGACTTTCAAGAAGGTACAAGTAAATATCCCACTTCTTGACGCAATAAAGCAAGTTCCAAAGTATGCTAAATTCTTGAAAGAGCTTTGTACAACAAGGAGGAGGAATTCGAACAAAGAAGTGGTAAGGGTAAGTGAGAATGTTTCTGCAGTTTTGCAACGAAGACTGCCACCTAAATGCAAAGATCCAGGTAGTTTCACAATCCCTTGTGTTATTGGTAACACCAAGTTTGAACATGCCATGTTAGATTTAGGTGCTTCCATTAATGTCATGCCATACTCTATTTATGCATCTATGAACTTAGGAGAGCTTAAAAAGGATGGAGTTGTAATTCAATTAGCTGATCATTCTAATGCATATCTGAAAGGAGTCTTGGAAGATGTTTTGGTGCAGGTTAACCACTTGATATTTCCAGCAGATTTTTATGTGCTTGAGATGGAGGATTCGGCCCATTCTACACCATTGCCAATCTTACTTGGACGTCCTTTCATGAAAACAGCCCGAACCAATATCGATGTGTTCAAAGGGACGTTGACAATGGAATTTGATGGCGATATCATTGATTTCAATATTTCTGAAGCTATGAGGTACCCTATGGATGATCACTCGTGTTTCTTTGTTGATGCATTTGATTCTTTGGCGCAGGAAAATCTCAAATCCCTAGATAGGGATGCCCTTGAAACCACCATTGTTCAAGGAATTGAACTCAACAAAAATGGGGCCGAACCTAATCATGAAGAAATCTGCGAGATGGTGGCTGCCCTTGAGTCATTGCCACAATATGTTGGTAAGCCTACAATCCCAATTCCAATTCTTTGTGATTCTGTTCATAATCTGAAAAGGAAAAGGAAAGCAACAAGGAAGCGATGGAAATGGAAGACAAGCTTGGTGAACTCTCTTGCATTGCATGCGGTGCCGATTGAGCCCAAACCTCCGCATTCACTATAACAAGTTGGATGTCCGGCTGAAGACATAAAACTTAGCCCTTCTTGGGAGGCAACCCATGTGTTGAAAAATAAGGTGCTTGGTAGCGGTCGACCTAATCGCATCAAGAGGGAGTTTCTCTAATCCTTTGTCTTAAACTTTCCCCTTATTATTTACATGTTCTCACTCATCTTATATGCTTTCACATTGAGGACAATGCTCCATTTAAGTTTGGGGGTAGGGATTGACAATTTTGTTAGGTTTTGTGGTAGAGTTAAGTTGTGTGAGCTTTGTTTTGCTTAGTATAATTTTGTTCAATGTCTTGCAAGCCTATGAAAAAAAAAAAAAAAAGATTTTTCATATGAGTTGACTTCTGGTAACTCCAATAAGCACCTCTGTTAATACAGTGTCTAGGAGTTCTTTAGGCGACACCTTCGGTGTCTAAGAAGTTTGGGTTTTAAGCAGGACCATTGTGACCTCTCCAAACTTCCTGGATCCCCTGGCTGTGTTTTCTGAGGTTCTTAACTGGTAATCCATGAGTCACTTGTATATTCGTGTGTTTTATTCAAAAAATAAATAAATAAATAAATTTAAAAAAAAAATAAGAAAAAGAAAAAAAAAAACTTCTCTTTCTCTGAAACACTACCTACATTAACCTTAATTCTCCATCTTTCATTTGATCTAGCCGCCCGCTAACCCCTGAAACCAAACCTTCTCTTCCCAAGCCTTCTCCAAATTATTGCTTATTGTAGGGCTCGTCAATGGAGAAACTCAAGGATGCCGTCGGTGGAAAGCTCAAGGAGGAGGAGTCCGAACTGAGCATGGTGAAGGTGCCTAGCCCAATGCTTTTGTTGAACTCACTGCCAGCTATCCCACCAGAAGATCCTTTGGGAGAGGACACCATTATACAACGGGTGTTTGAGGTGATTGAGGTGTTCGTTCTTGTGTTTGCCCTGGAACCCTCATAAGTTTTCATAGATGCTTCTCTGTCGCATAGAGGTATTCTGATAGAGGCAATTGAAGACATGGTTCCAAGTTGGGATCTGGATTGTGGATTGGAAGAGATGCAGCTTGCGGCGCTGGCACATTGTCTACCTGAGCTAGCTCATTGGCTGTAAAGTTTCTTCTCTTGGGATGTGTTCCTAAGTAGCCTCTCTGAATTCTGTTAGAAGATTCCTAGCTACTACTAAGTACACAGCTAGAGAATGACTTAGGGATTTGTATTCTCCAGCAATCTGTTTTAGCACAAGCATAGAATCTCCCAAAATTTCCACAGACTAGATTCCTAATTCCACCAGCATTTCTAGGCCAATGATTAAAGCCTCATATTCTGCCATGTTGTTGGTGCATTGGAAATCTAACTGGAAAGAATAACAGTGTCTGATTCCAAGCGGTTCTTCCAAAACAATTCCTGCCCTAGAAGCTATGTCAGTCTTTGATCGATCAAAGTATAGCTTCCAAGGTGTGAGATGAACTGAATAGATAGGATTGTTCAGGCAGGTATGAGCTCTTGTCAATAGATCTGCATTTGCTATATCCAAAGAGTCCATGTTTTCAATTTCTTCCCCTGGATGGTCTGCTAGGAAGTCTGCTACTGCTTGCCCCTTGACAGCTTTCTGGGGAACATATCTAAAGGCAAATTCTGTCAAGGCCAAAGTCCATTTTCCAATTCTGCCTCTCAGCATTGGTCTTGTTAGCATGTACTTGATCAGATCTATCTTGGCAATGATGTAGATGGTATATGGCAACATGTAGTGTCTGAGTTTCACAGCAGTGAAGTACAAGGCTAGGCCAAGTCTTTCAATTGCAGAATATTTTCTTTCCACCTCTGTCAGAGTTCTGCTCAAGTAGTAGACTGCCTGTTCCTTCCATTCCTTGTTATCTTGGACTAACAGACTCCCAATGGATACTTCTAATGCAGACACATAGAGCTTGAGTGGGCTGCCTCTCTTTGGTGGGGACAGAACTGGTGGATTTGAGAGGTAATGTTTGATTTCCTCAAAAGCTTGTTAGTGCTGTTCTTCCCACTTGAAGTTCTGTTCCAGTTTCAATCTTAACAAAGAGGAGAAAGGTTGGATCTTTCCTGCATAATTGGATATGAATCTCCTTAGAAAATTAATTTTTCCTAGGAGACTCTGAAGTTCTTTCTTGTTCCTAGGCGATAGAGCTTCTATGATGGACTTTGCTTTGTTCTTGTCAATTTCTATGCCTCTTTGGTGGACCAAGAATCCTAAGAAATTTCCTGCTTGAACTCCAAAAACACATTTCTTGGGGTTCATTTTCATTTTATGTTGCCTCATTCTTAGGAATGCCTTTCTTAGATTTGATATGTGGTCTCCTTCCTCTGGGGATTTAATCACCACATCATTGATATACACTTCCAAAGAATGCCCTATCATATCATGGAAAACAGAATTCATTGCCCTTTGATAAGTAGCTCCTGCATTTCTTAAGCCAAAAGGCATTACAGTGTACTCAAAAGCACCTATATGTCTGGACACATGAAGGCTGTCTGATTGTAACCTGCATTGCCATCCATAAAAGACAGCATCTGGTTATGAGCAGCTCCATCTACTAGCATGTCTGCCATTGGCATAGGGTACTCATCCTTGGGAGAAGCTTCATTCAGATTTCTGTAATCCACACAGATTCTGACTGCCCCGGTTTTTCTTTTCAGAACTGGTACAATATTAGCTAGCTAATCAGCATAGATGGCTGGTGTGATGAATCCTGCCTTGAGCAACCTTTCTATTTCTTCTTTGACCTTCAGTTATGTGTCCATAGACATTCTTCTTCTGGCCTGTTTAACTGGACGGTATCCCTCTTTGATTGGCAGCTTGTGTTCCACCAATTCCCTGTCTAATCCTAGCATTTCATGATAATGCCAAGCAAAACAATCTCTGAACTCCTGCAAAAGTGCAATGAGCTCACTCTTAAGTGGTTTTTTCAACAATGCGCTAATAAAAGTAGGTCTTGGATCCTCTTCTGTCCCTAAGTTTATTTCCTGTAAAGGATCTTCCACTTCTGGCAGAGAGTCATCTAGTGCTGCTGGCGCAAAATCTGACACTTCCTCCGGTAAATCTTCTTCCTCCTGGTCTTCCGTGCTTTCATGAGTGAATTATGCCATATTGATGGCTGGATTCTGTATGAAGAGCTTTCTTTCCTCCCAGTATATCAACAATCTTTTTGTAATGGATCAGATTATTGCAACTCGATCCTTCTCTTGTTGATTAGGACTAAACATCAGAGTTCTGGAAGTTCAGAACAAAAGGTCTATTCCAGTCCTCTAGGGAACTGGTTAGACCTTCTTCGATGAGTCTCTAAGCCGTGACACCATGGGGGAGCCGTTCTGGTTGACTCCAAGGAAAGTGAAAGGACCAAGGTCATCATGATAGTACCTTGCCTCAAAACACATGGCAGAAGGCAGAAATGGCCGTGGATCGGCCTCTACTATCTCCATGTAACCTTCTTCATTTCACAAAGCCAACTGTTGATGAAGAGTGGAAGGAACACATAGACTCTGATGAATCCAGTCTCTGCCTAGCAGTGCATTGTAAGTGGTAGAAGTGGTGTCCACCACAAAGAATGCAATCTTCAGCTTCTTGCTTCCAACTATGACATCCACATCTAAGATCCCATGAATTTTGGTGATACCCCCTGCGAAGTTGGTGATAGTCAAGCGTGTTGGAATCAAATCCCTCTATGTTCTGCCCATCTTGCTCAACATTCTATAACGCAGAAGATTAATGGCTGCTCCCCCATCTACCATAACCTTGGGAATAGGGACACCCCCAAAGTTTGCTGTTATGAACAAGGGTCTGAGGTGATTTGTCATCTCTTTGGTTGGTTTGGAGAAACAAATTTGTTCTGCAGCCAGTTTTTTGGTAGTTCCTCCTGTCCTGTGACTACCTGTTTGCTGTTCTGGTGCCTCCTCTGCTTCTACCAATCTGCATTCGAAACTCTCCTGAGAGAACACATCTCCTTCCAGAGTGCTTTCTTGTCCTTCTGCAGCCCTGAACTTTTCTGGCAGAATGAATACCATATTAATGCCTAGGTCACCTTGTAACAGGTCCTCTAATTCCGCACCAAAAGCCTCAGTTTCTGGATCCAATTCTCCGTCATTCTCCATCTGTTCCTCCCCGTATTCCTCTGTCCAGTCTCCCTGTTCTCCTGCTCCGAGGAGTCCATTCTGGTCATCTGCAGATGGCTCATAATCTAGCTGCTCTTCTTCATATTCCTCAGTCCAGTCTTCTTGTCCTTCTACTTTTTCAGCCTGGGAAGCACTTCCGAATTTTTCCCTTTTCTGGCAGAATTGGCCTCTGGAAGTATCTGCGCTTTACTCTTGTTATTGAGGAATGTGCAGTACTGCCTTTGAACCCTCCTTTTTTGAGTTCTGGTTAGCTCCATAGTTGGTCTGCCACTCTTCCCAACAAAATACCACCTGCCTTCTATGATAGCTACCAGAGGTTTCTCATTTCCGGGCACTTTTATTGATATTTTCTCCTTGGGTTGCTTAGTCATTCCCCTACTGCGTCGGACAGGCCTAGGATAGTCTTTCTGCCTGGCTCTATCATGGGATGTGGTTCCAATCTGGTCAAAAACACTGGGAGTGGGCTGGTTCTGTCTGTCCAAGACCACTTCTAGCTCAGCTTCACACTTGCACTTGCTACAGAGCACTACCCTAGCTGAGATAGTTGCCTTTGGTCTTTCTATAGTCTCCCTTGAAACTATTCTGCCTCTGCTGGAGCTGGCTTCTGTTGCTGGTCTGCTCCTCTTCTGTTTTGGCCAATTTAAGTTGACCATGTTGACTTGTGGTTTAGGAAAAGGGTCTGTTGTGACAGATGGAGGTTTCTCCACCATCTTCAGCCTTCATGCTGTTATCCCTCGCTGTATAATATCTATGAAAACAACACAACTATTGGTAGAATGATTCCAAGAGTTGTGTCATCTGCAATACTGTCTGCCCTTGAGTTCTTCTGGCTTGGGCATCCTGAGGGGTGTCTCTATTGCTTTCTATAGCAACATTTCATCAAACAAAGCATCCACCTTGGTTAGATCAAAGGAATAAACCTTGTTCTATGTTGGTTTGTTTGGAACAAACCCTCCTGTGAATGGTGGCGGCTTCTGATCCCTTGGAGGCTTTGTAAGAGCCTTGCAACTGATGGGGTGTTTTAATTTTGCCATTTCTGCTACTGCAATCTCTCTCTCCTCCGAGACTTCTGCATCTTCTTCTGACTCTACCTCAATCAGATGTACTGAAGAAGAAGGAGACTTATAATATGTGCCTTTGGAAGAGTTCCTCTTCTGCTGTTCTTCCCTGAGCATCTCCTCGTACTTGGATGCTTTATCTGCCAGTTCTACCAGATCTCCAAACAGCATCCCATCAAATCTTTTTCTCAGAGAGATTTTGAGGGCAGCCTGACCCATCTGGATGAAGTGTCTTTCTTCCATAGGGATCCGGCACTTCATTTTGAGCCTCCTGAACCTGGTTATGAAGTCTTGTGCAGGTTCATCTTCACTCTGCTTGAGGGCAGCAAGGTCACTAATGGTGACTTCTGGCTGAATCCTGTAATAGTAGTCATGGAAAACACTTTCCATCTGCTCCCAAGTTTGAACAGAATTGGCTGGCAGATTGGTGTACCAAGTGAAAACTTGTCCAGAAAGAGAATTCCCGAAAAGTCTTAACTTCAACAGAGAGTTATTCTCTATGGCTATGCACTGGACAGAAAATCTGCCTATGTGCTCAATTGATAAAGCATGGGGATCCTTTTCGTTGAACAAAGTGAAGTTTGGGACGTTGAAACCTGGGGATAAGGGTATTTGATCAATGTAAGCTGGATATGGCTTCCTATAGGTAGGCCTCTCTCCTCTTCTCGCTTCAGGTTCCATCATCTCTCTGATCATTCTCTACAATGCCCTCACGTCATTTAAAGCATTGACAGGGAGGAGGTTTTGCCCTTGTTCTGGCTGGGCGTAATCAATCCTAGGTTCCGCCCTATATGGCCTTGGCAGAACTTCCTCCCTGTGTTTTTCCTGCTCTTCTAGATCTAGATGATTCCTCTAGTTTGCCCCTACCTGTTCCTGTCATTATTAGCAAAAGGGTTGTTTCCCCATCTGCCTCTTCTCCCTCTTGCAGGTGGAGGGAATGGATTGGGATCCATTCTTCTGGCTCTGTAGGGCAACACAGCTGGTGGTTCAGGCAGAAGTGCCAAAGGCTGATTATGTTGAGCCACGGGCTGTGGAATAGGCTGAGGGTCTGGCTGGTTCTGCTGAATCTGTATTGGTGCAGGGCCTTCTGGGAAAGGCTCCAACCCTCTGTCCAGTCTGGATCTCTCCATGCTCTGGTACCCCAGCTATCTGTGCAATGAGAGGATTCTTTTGGTATGGCCATGCTAATCCTGGTGGGGGGCCATAAGGAAGGTCTAGCTGCTAGACTACAGCACCCGGATTTGGAATTCTGGCCATGGCAGCCTCGCGGTCCATCCTGAACTGCCTATTAACCTGCCATTGCATCATGGCTGTCATATTATTGAGAGTATCCCGGCTCCTTTGTGTTGTAACCTCTTGTTGCAACACAGATTCCTGTATTAGGTTCATCCTTCTGGAGCCAGTCCTGGATCATCTGCTCCCTGTGCTGTCGTGTGCTGAGTGCCTGGCATCACTTTCTTCTGACTCCAGTCCTTCCCTGAGAGCCACCTAGTTTATCTCCATAATGAGGTGTGGGTTCTGGCTAGAGCTTCCAATATTCATAAACTTGAGAAGAATTATGTCAGAGTATGTATACTGAGAAGTCCCACTGGGCGTGCCAAATTGTTCACCCGTTTCGTGATTATTCCTGAGATGGAAGGGCAAAGTTCCCCACTGCCTTGGAAACCATGGACTGGTCAACAAGTCAGCTTTCTTTGGTGTATAAGCGTGCCACTGCTAGTAATGAAGATTCTAACATACTTCTTCTGGAATAGATAACTTGCGCCCCAAGTTACTAATTTCTAAAAACAAACGATTGTGAATTTGTGTGAGGAATATCTCCCAAGTAAGTCCTTTTCTTGCCTCAGACTGGTGAGGACTTTAACAATTTATCTCAGTATAAAAATGGTTGTTCTGGCCAGAATAGTTGATAGAATTTAAGCTGTCTCAGGCAGAACTGCCTTTTACAAAACTATAAAAATAAATACCTACGCTAGAAAGATAAAAAGACAGCTGGATAGGAGACTCTGATCCGGGCTGGACTGGATACGTCTGGGTTGGACTGAATTGTCAACAACTTCAACTGCTAAGCCTCAGCTATAAATCGATACCAAAGGTCAATTTTGGCAGAGCTTTAATCTACTTCAAGCTTTTGTGAGGCTTTTGAGTGGGCAGAACTGCGGTTTCTTCAGTTTGAAAGGGCAGAAGTGGCTGTTCTTGAGGACTTCAGTGTGCTAAAGAGTGCACTGTGGAATTTGTTGAGGTTTTCATGTTTGGGAAAAGCTCAAGCTCTACCTGTCTTGGTTTTTTGCTGAACCAAATTTGTAACGAGAGAAATCTTGTTTTAAATGACTTATTTTCTAAGTCTAAACCTCGGGAATTCTGATCTAAAGCTGGTTTCTCTTGGAGTTTGAGTGAGCTTTTGGTTGATTTCTTGCTTCTTCTTTTTTTATGCGTTGAGTGTCTGATTGATCCTTTTGCCCTGTTCACCCCTCTTATATTTATAAGAAATACTTTGGAGTAGGGTTTCTTCTTTTAAAATAATGGACGGCAAATTTCTCAAAAAAGATTTATCAATTCTAGCAATTGGGGTCTCAATAGTCAGTTCAAAAGCAACCACTTCCTTGTTTTTCTTGACAGAGAATCTAATCCCTTTTTTATTCTAACTGCCCCTTTGTGAGGACTAAAAAACCGTGATGGTTAGTTTGATTTTTTTTGGACAGTTCCTTGTTTCCTGCTTATCTCTTTCTGAAGTTTGCTTACCTCTTCTTTAGGAGGATCTCCTTTTTCTGAATAGAAGAGACATATATATATATATATAAGAGTGATTTGATCTTTTTAGCTTTTCCAGAGACATCCTTCCTAGCTTGCCAGCCACTGACCTCCTTTTATCAACTCTGTGATAGTTGTTTTTATTTGACTTTTCAAAGTCTGAGAGAAAAGAACTTCACGTGGGGCTCTTTAAAAGTATTTGTTTCTTTTGGGCCCTTCTTTGAGAGATGGTAATAATTTAAGCCCAGCCCGATTTCTTCTATCTGATCTGTCTAGAACGAAATTTGCCCATCTTTCTTTGTTACTTTTACATTCCTGCCATCTTTCGAAAAAAAGACGTGGGCTAGGTTCTTTTCCTGTTTGATTTTGAAGCCCAGGTCTCTTGCTCAACGGGCCTTTTGAGAAGTGGGCTTGTGCGTTTTTTGCTTTTGGCCCAAACAGTTTGAAGTTTCGGTTGCAAATGGCGAAAAGTTTGCAAGTGATGGGCTTTGCAAGGGGGTCTGCATTCTAGTTCAAGGTGTTCCTATAACTGTTGATATGTACCTTCTTCCGTTGGAGGGGTGTGATGCTGTTCTGGGGGCCCAATGGTTGAGCACGTTAGGGCCAATTGTTTGGGATTTCTCTCAATTGCAAATGAAGTTCAATGTGGGAGGGAAAACAGTGGTTCTTAAAGAGGTGACACCACAGGATAAAATTGTTAATGAGCATGAAATTTGTAAGGAGTTGAAGAAAAGAAAAGAAGGCGCCATTCTGCAAATCTACTCACTTGTTTTGCAAGACCATGATGGTACATCATTTCCCAAACTTGATTTGATGTCTATTAATTCAGATTTAAAGCATCTTTTGCTACTTTTTGACATATTTGCTAAACCACGTGGATTACCACCACCAAGATCCCATGACCATGTGATACCGCTAAAGGAAGGTAGTAATCCGGTGAGTGTGAGGCCTTACAGATACCCACAATTTCAAAAGAACGAAATTGAGCGGTTGGTGGCAGATATGTTGAAATCAGGTGTGATTCGGCCCAGTCAAAGTCCATATTCTTCTCTTGTGTTATTGGTTAAGAAGTATGATGGCTCATGGGGACTATGCATAGACTATCGAGCGTTGAACTAGAACACCATCAAAGACAAGTTCCCTATCCCTGTCATTGACGCACTGTTGGATGAACTTCATGGTGCCAAATATTTCACCAAACTGGATTTGCGTTCTGGATACCATCAAATAAGGATGCATCCAGATGACATATCCAAGACAGCATTCCGGACACATCAAGGGCATTATGAATTTTTGGTGATGCCATTTGGCCTCACCAATGCACCCTCCACTTTTCAGTCACTAATGAATGATGTCTTCAAAGAATACCTTCGTAAGTTCATTTTGGTATTTTTTGATGATATTTTAATTTATAGCTCAACATGGGAGCAACATTTTGGAGCATATAAAAATTGCATTGTCTATTTTGAGGGCTAACAAGTTGTTTGTGAAGGAAGAAAAGTGTGCATTTGGACAGGAAGAAGTAAAATATTTGGGGCATGTTATTTCCCGCAAAGGAGTTGCTGTGGATCCAGAAAAAATTGATGCTATGCTGGAGTGGCCCAAACCAACCACTGTCAAAGCTTTACGTGGGTTCTTGGGCTTAACTGGGTATTACAGAAAATTCATTCAAGACTATGGCAAGATTGCTAGACCATTGACTGAGATGCTTAAAAAAGGAAGCTTCAAATGGAGTCTCCAGGCTGAAGAATCGTTTGAGAGACTCAAAGAGGCGATGACGAAGGCTCCTGTTCTTGCTTTACCAGACTTTAACAAGCCATTTATTGTGGAGTGCGATGCACCTGGATCTGGAATTGGTGGAATTCTAAAGCAAGAAAAACGCCCAATAGCATTTTTCAGCCATGCACTACAAGGTAAGACTTTGTTCTTATCTACCTATGAAAAGGAGATGATGGCTTTAGTGTTTGCAGTGCAAAAGTGGAGGCCATATTTACTTGGGCGAAAATTTGTTGTGCGGACTGATCAAAGAAGCTTGAGGCATTCGTGGGAGCAGAAAATAACTACAACGGCCCAAGAAAAATGGCTTGTCAAGTTGATGGCCTATGACTTTACCATAGAGTACAAGAAGGGAAAGGAAAATTTGGTGGCAGATGCTCTTTCAAGAAGGAATGCAAGTGGAGTGGCAGCCATCTCAACCCCTGTGCCGAATTGGTTAGATCCAATCAAAGATGAGGTACAAAGCAACCAGACCATGCAAGAGTTGGTGGACAAGTGTGAACAAGATGAAGCGGTGGGTCCTTGGGAATTTAAGGATGGCATACTCTACTTCAAAAATAAAATTTATTTAAGGTTAGATTCTTCTCTAATACCTGTCATAGTGGAGGAGATGCATTCAAGCACACATGAGGGTTACCACAAAACCTTGCGGAGAGCAAGGTCAGTCTTTTACTGGCAGGGAATGCGAAGCAGTATCAGAGAATTTATCAAGCAATGTGACACTTGTCAAAGGAATAAAGGAGAAAATACTACGCCAGCAGGACTCAACCTCTCCCAATTCCTTTACAGGTATGGACCGACATCTCATTGGACTTTATTGATGGCCTTCCTAAATCCAGTGGGAAAACAACTATTTTTGTTATAGTTGACAGACTCTCAAAGTTTGCCCATTTCATTCCGATCTCTCACCCATATACTGCTACAACCATAGCTCAAATATTTTTTGACCAAATCTTCAAATTATATGGTATGCCGCAAAGTATTGTTTGTGATAGAGATCCCACTTTTACAAGCCTTTTTTGGACGGAATTATTCAGATTGCAGGGAACAAGCTTTAATTTTAGCTCATCTTACCACCCCCAAACTGACGGACAAACTGAAGTGGTAAACAGGACTGTTGAAATGTATCTCAGATGTTTTACAAGTCACAACCAAAAAGAATGGGTGCGATGGATTCCTTGGGCTACATGCTTCTACCAAAAAGACTCCATACGAGATAGTTTATGGGAAACCACCCCCGAATTTATTGTCCTATGTTCCAGGAACCACTCAAGTGGAAGCCGTTGATCAGGAGCTACGCAGCAGAGAACAAGTCCTCAAGGACCTGCGAGAACACTTGCTTGTGGCACGAGAGCGCATGAAAAAGTTCTACGATGCCAAGCGAATTGATAAAAGCTTTGAGGTTGGTGACTTTGTCTATCTGAAATTACAACCTTATCGCCAAATGTCTTTGTCATTACGAAGAAATCTGAAGTTATTACCAAGATTCTTTGGGCCATATGAAATTCTCCAGAGGGTGGGACAAGTGGCTTATAAATTGAAGCTTCCTGAGGGGTCCAGAATTCATCCAATCTTTCACGTGTCATTGCTCAAAAAGAAGGTGGGCACTAACGTGGCAGTCCAAGACTCTTTGCCTGCACTTTCATATGGAGAGGATACTCTTTTACCCATGCCACAAGCCATCCTTGGTCAACGAAAAAGGAAGAATCAGGAAGAAGTCTTGGTACATTGGAAAGGCTTGTCTCCAGCATATGCAACTTGGGAAAATTTGAAGGAGCTGCAACTCAGATTTCCAGATGTCAACCTTGAGGACAAGGTTTTTTCAGTGGGGGAAGGAATGTCACGTGCTCTCTCAAGAGTTAGTGGAGATGGTTACATGGTTATTAGTTATTGCATAATTGTAGGAGTTTGCATGTCTTTAGTTGTTGAGTAGTTGTAGGAGTCATGTTATCCACTTTTATAGTGGGCGTCATGGGAAAAGTTTCTCTCTTTCTAAGCTTTCAGTTAGAGTCCTTGTAATTGTATAAATTTTAGTGGTTTTTCATTAATGAAATATCAGATATTATCCCTTACTGTTAGCTTGTCTAACTTGGAGGTTTTGGGTTCCCTCGAAGCAACCCTTATCGTCTAATTGTTATCCCAACTGAGCCTTCTAAATATTGCTGCAGCCATAGGTGGCTGTAAGAAGAAAACTACATACCAAGTCCCTATACCTAATTGCCCAATCACACGAGCGCTGTCCCAAGCACATAACATCTCCTTTGATCTCAGCCAAAAACCCTCCACATATTTTTTCTGATATTGATCAAGAGGAGCATGAGAATTTGAGACACAGAAACTTAAAGCTAACCAGATTTCTGATCCTATCTTTTAAATTATTAGTTTTTTTTTAATTTTAATTTTTTATGTTCCTGCAGTTTTATACCAAACACAATTTTTTGGCGAAGACTTTATTTATAAAATTTATAAAATATTTTTTTTCAAAATTCTGTGCTACAACAATTTTTTTAAAATTGCTTTAAACTTATTCGATGGTAGACTTTGGGTATTTTGATGAGATAATTAAGCTTTTCAATCTACTAATTAAGCTTATCGTCATATTGCGCTTCTATTATTATTTTTTTTGTCTTGGTGCTCTGTTCCCTTTTGTTTTTCTTTGGTTGCTGGCCCTGTTGTTCGTGTTTTGTTGGCATTTTGTGCCTTTTGCGGGTGCCTAATGAAGCTTTATTGACCAAAAAAAAAATGGAAAAAGGCATGTATAACCTTTTATGTATTTAATTGCATGTGTAGAATTTTTTTTTTTTTTGGGTTACTTTATTATATGGGTAATGCTAGGTTTACCACAATTTATACCGCATTGTGTACTATCTCTCTAAAAACTCCCCAATACATGGAGTCCACCTCTATTAGAGAGGTGGCACACAATGTGATATAAAAATATGTTACGCTTAGTATTTTCCTTATTATATTCGGGAGAATCAAAAAGAAAATATTTTTATTTTTATTTCTTCTTGCATGCCACCCAAGATTCAGATCCGGCCCTAGAGAAATGGTATGAACGTACCCATACGCTATTAATTAACTCAGCAAGGTTAATAGACTATTAAACATGGCTGAGCACAAACAAGACCTCAAGCTAACTAAACACACCTTGAAATTGAAATTACGTACTGATCAACTTGGAAGACTAATTAATATTGGTATCGACTCTTTCACTTGTTTGTTCTCTGCAACTCTACTTGGAAATTCAAATGACAAAAGTTTTGGAGGCCCTAGGCAAACTACCAAAATGTGGCCTTCTACTCTCTATGTATATTTATCCAATTTTTTTTTTTCGATAAGTTAAAAAAAAAAAATTATATGAACTCAAAGTCAGAATTGTGACCTAAAAAGAAACAAACAAAATATAATTCACATAACGATTTTATAAATAGAAAATTTGGCATAAGTCCAATTATGAGGAGAGACTTTGGGTGCAATCCACGCAGAAATTGTTGTTGATCCAAGTCCTTTGACTTTTGCGCCACATAAAATTACATGCCTATTTCAATTTATTGATATTTACTTCTTTTTTTTAATATATTTTTTGTTCCAGTTATGCACCTAAAACATAAATAAGGTAAATTATGAATTCCTAAAACTAGTAAGTTATTGATTTGTATGATATTAATTATCATATTTGATTTGAATTTAATTGCAAATTTATTTATTGAATTCTTAAATTTTCCCAAGGTATACCGACATAAAAAATTGTAATAAGAGTTCATAAAAACTTCATACCTTAACAATAGGTAAGGTACCTATGCATACACCTCGTATGCAGTATGCATGTAATTAAACCCAAAAATTACCCCTGGTCCAGGTAATTAAATCCATAAATTACCTCTAGTCTAGGTAGTTATACCCTCTAGGCCAGCTAATTGAACTCATATAATATCTTGGTATGGATCTTTAAACTCAGCTGAGATAAAAATCCATAGAAGATATGTACGTATGTATATAAATATGAACCTCCAGAAAAAACTGCTTAATAAAACTCAAGAAAAAAACACTTACCTGTAAGGCAGGTACATATATACATTTATGTATTAACATTATTTACCTGTATGTCAGGTACATAATTTAATGTGGGTGCTTGTCTGATCGATTGATATAATATGTGAGTCTTTACTTTTTATTGATTAAATTGTATTTTATCTATATATTAGGAATATTATCAAGGAAAAAAAATTCAAAATTCAAAATTTGGAATTCAATTTCAAGGAAATAATGCATTAAATATAGATTTTCAATGTGTTTTCCTTATTTACCTTAAAGGGTCAAATCGACACAACAAAAAAGTAATAAATGTCAAATGACCTACATCTAAAACCAAAAACACGAGGACTAGACCCAATGATAGCTAATCGTTTTGGACCTAGATCTAAGAACCCCTTTTATAAAATACATCAAAACATCACCCGCCTTGCATTTTTCAATGCCAAAGTATCAATTAACTTTGCATAATCAACTTTTTCTACCATGTCTTTTTCAGTAAAAAAATATAAGCAATAGTCTTGTGGGTTTTTACCTTTTGTTCTTGAAGAACGCTTCCTCTTGCAGTAAATATTCAATAATAAACTTCTTGTTTTTTATTTCTTGTGTTGAGTAGAGCAGATTTTTCTATATTCTGCTAGGTTTTTTGGGTATATGCTACTAGGTTAACCTATTCAACTAGGTTAACTTATTAACTGGTTTAACTTTAAAAAAATAATTGGTTCCTTATTAAGTTTTCGTTTTTTAGTTTTAGAGTAAATAATTGGGCTTAATATAATATTAATATAGTCAATGTCATGTCCCTGTGAAAGGACACTAATACTTTTTGTCTTCTGTTTTTGTAGTACAGAGTACTTTATGCTTATATTTCATTATGAAATGAAGCTGAACAAATTTGACCCATCTACCAAGTTCATTTCATTTACACATTTAAAAATTTCACTTGATCTATTTCACTTCCTCAAAAATAAATCGTGGGTTTGAAGCAAATTCTGAAAGAATGGCGGTTCTCTTCCTCTCCTCCAACTCATAATAATTTTTTTTTATAACCTACTTAAAACTGGTATGAACGTAGTTACGTAGTGACACGTGGATATATACATACGCTATGAATTAAACTTTGAGGTTTATGAATTAACTTTATTAAACATGGGTGCAGCACAAACAAGACCTGAAGCTAATTAAACACACCTTGAAATTGAAATTACGTACTGATGATCAACTTGGAAGACTAATTAATGTTGGTGTTGACTCTTGCATATTGCTTGTGTTTTCTCTGAACTCTAGACAGAAACTTGGAAATTCAAAAGACAATAGTTTATATCACACATTTACACTGACTCTATTATTCCATAGTCCACTCTCTCCCTCAGGCTGAAGATATGTATCGAATGCTTGGAGGAGATTTCTCGAGTATATCGGTGATTGTTGGTGTCTGCTTTGGTGTTGGTGCTGCTTTGGGCGGGGGAGGCGGGGACTTGGACCTTTGCATATAATTTCCAGTCAAACCTTTCTTGGTCACAAAAAGCTTACTTCCAATATTGTCTGTACCAGGTAAAGAAGACATGGGACGCTTGGAAGAACTTTGGTCTGAATATACATACAATTAAAAATGGTTGCCATCAACAAAGCCAAACCTATCAACTATATGTGATCAGCAATGTCATAGTATATTGTTGTTTTTGTGTTAATATAATGATGATGGCGATAAGGATTGATGATGATGATGATGATGATGATGATGATGATGGATTAAATTGTTTCATCATATGATGATGGCATGAATTATATTAGAGTAATGGTAACTGTTAACTACACCTACTCCTTAAGAATCTTTGTTTTGTAAGTTCTATTTTATTTGGATCACCATCTGTTTTTGGTTGAGCTTATTGTTGGTCTGTCCCGAATGGTAAACAAAGGAAAACTGGTAGTGTGCATATATACGTACACTGAGTCAAGCATGGGGGAATTGATGTTCTCTTCTTACCAGATAAAAAACTTAGGGATATTTATCATGTTGATTTCACTAAAGTATCTAGAGAGAACATTAATTCCTAGAGTGGTACACCAATATATGATTTTACCAAAATAATTTCAGCAAGTTATTTAGACAGTTTTTAAAAGAATTTCATGGAGACCACATAAGTGAGTGTAGTCGAAAAATTACCAACTAGAGCATGAGAAAAATCATTAAGCGTGCTAGAATGCCGTTAATTACCTGCCGTTAATTACCTGCTAAATCTCTTGCTTCAACCAATATATGCCCGGGGTACATTCCTTGAAAAGTGATGAGTGAAATGAGGAGGGTGCTTATGATCATGATAACCTTCATCATTTTGGGTATTCAGTGGTCTACCAATTTAGAATCTGCAGTGGTTTCCACCCTGCATTTATAGGCAGCTACCTTAATGGAGTGGTTGAGTTAGCCACATCATAGAATCCCAGTCTAGATCTCATCACACCTCATCAATTTCTTTACAGGGTCCCTATTATTGGTTTAGTAATTTCCACTGACATCAAAATTTGTAGCAGACTTTGTTTATGGCACACACATATAGGATGACCTTTAAGCTTGGAGCCTGCTTAATTTGCATAATTAATTATACTTTGTGTGTACTAAGTGTCAAGTTAAGATGAGATTTAATACTAATTGTTTGCAGACAGCATAGAAACTTTACCAATTTTTTAGAGTTACAGTTGTGTCATGACCAGAAACACAGACATGATAATTGATATACAAGTAGGAGAGCCACCCTGCACATAAATTCCACCAAAAAGTCGTATTTTGATTGAAAATCAATTAAGTACTCCGAAAAGTTGAAAATGGAGAAAATAAATAGTAATAAGTCTTCTTTAAAGCAAATTCTCCTAAAAAACTAACTAATAAGGGTGAATACATGAAGATATTTATGAACCTATCAATAACATTATGAATATTTCATTACCTTGTTGTGGTTAATCTAAAAAGAAATTACGTCGATTTAGGAAATAATCTCACTTATAGTTGTTTACCGAAGCAACAAGTCCATGACATGTGAGATGAAGAATGTGATCTAAAGAAGCTAGGTTCAGAAGGCCTTTTCTTGTAACTCACACCCTTTAAATTTAGCACGTTCTTCAAGGTCCTCAATTGATTTATCTGGGGATGTGAGTGCACAAGAAGAGATCTCCACTTTCAATAAAACAAGAGAATATTTTAAGATATGATTCGTGAATCTCTAGCGAGATTATTGAGTTTGATTGAAAAAGATGTTTCCAATCACACTTAGGTGACATGTAAGTCATGGAAATTCACGCTAAAGATTTGACATGAATTTTGTATTGCATTCTAATTCCAATTAATTGAATATAATATCTGCCTTTTCTATTTTACATTGGGTATCCATGACAAACGTCTTGCTCTCAATCATGGTTATTGGAAGCCCTGAGGACATGCTGCAACTGGTTTTTCACAAAATGGAGAACTAAAAGGAGGTTTAAATTCACAATCAAATGAAAGAGTTCTACTCCCCCACTGCCTCAATAATTATAAGATAATGGAAAGCATACCAATTAAGATAGAAAGTTTCAAAAAATTAAGATGATTGAGTAAATTAAAGAAGTTAATTGATTGTAGCAATTGATAGGACCCAACCCGAATTCCCCTTTGGAATTCTTGTCGAACCCTGTTACCTATTCAACATTCAATCGATGTCGGGCCCACTTACTACTTGTACTCTCAGCCCAGCACAAAATAAGAAAAGAGGTCAAGAATTCTACCGAAAATTTCATCGGAATCTCCCCTAAAAACTGAACACTCTCCAAATTAACACCTATATAAAAACACACTTAAACTTCCCAAACTTCAATACGCAAAAGAAATATCACACACAACTACGACATAAGCCTCCAGCCTTTAAATATCACCCTTTAATATACGTACCTGCTTACATCATAACAAATTCACCAACTTCTTGCATGCAAGGTCTACACTCCAACCACCGTCAAAAGAAAAAATCTAAAGTGGCTTAGGCTTCATTATACAAATATAATTCCAACCCTCAATCAGGCTTCGGGCCCACACCAAAACAAAAAGAATTCTAAATCTTATTCGCAAACCACTTCGAGTTTAAGACTCAGTAATCGTTAACAGATTCAAATATATATTTTGATGCAATTCAAGCACAACTCACATAGTTTACTCTCTGATTGCACCTAGGTTAACCTAGGTTGCCTACGTATCCTTACTGGGGGATCAAGCCACACATAGTTTTTTCAGTAATGATATTATTCGCATACAATCCAAATAAATCAGTCTAAACCAAGTTTCAAATCAAACCTTACTTAAAGATACGAATGTCTGTGTAGAGTAGTCTCATACACAAACTTGAGAAAATCCTACCGTAAATAACAATATAAAACTCATACTGACTTTCTCCCACCATTGCTCTCATTATTCCTTTATCTTTACATAAACACATTTCCCAGACACGCAGGACGGAATCCTCGACGCCCATGCGGCTGAAATTAAACCCCAAGATACGCACGAAGGAATCCTTAACGTCCGTGTGGCTGGAACTAAATCCCCAAACACGCACGACGGAATCCTCAACGCCCATGTGACTAGAACTCAAAACCACTATCCCAAAGCCCAAAACACAAGGTCATAAAATGATATAATAAAAACTCAACCCACAACCAGATTTCCAATAAACTAATATACATTATTCACTTACTTAATAAATATAATAACTCATATGAACACGTAAGACATTTAATATAATAATAATAATAGTAACCAATGTCTAAGTAATCCAATTTATATCACATAAAACTCACCCTTTCCTTCTCCTAATTTTGTACCCATTATCTATATATGTATATATATCTATATTACACAACCCACACCATCATCATGTACTAGGGGTAAACAATCCAATACGGGGATCATTTTAACTAGACCACATGGCAGAATTCTCAACACCCATGTGGCTAGGGAATGAGTAGTCCAACCGGGGGACTATTGCTTCCCAGACACGCACGGTAGAATCCTCAATACACGTGTGGTTGAATATCCCTCTTATGCACTCAAACTGCCAGTCAAGGCCTTTGGTACACCTGGTCAAGGGTGCTCGGTATCCCGACACACCTCCAAAGAGTTACCATGTGTCTAATATATCAAGTACTAGTACTAATATCAAGGGAGGTACATATGATAGTGAACATCATGTACCTGGGGGAAACAATCCAACACAAGGATTATTTTACTAGACCACATGGCAAAATCCTCAATATTCATGTGACTAAGATGAGCAGTCCAACCGGGGGACTATTGCTCCCCAGACACACACAATAGAATCCTCAATACACATGCGGTTGAAATACATCTTACACTCGCGGAATGCCAGTCAAGGCCCACGACACACCCCACCAAGGGTGTCCAGGTAATCAACATCCCACACGTCGGAAAATACCTCAACGCACATGTGGTTATCATCCATATCAAATTGGGGAAGGTACATATGATGGTGCAATTCACATACCCATATTCCAATATTATACACTACTACATTTTACTATTTGCGCGATGAAACTTTCCGCGACGAAGGAAAATTCGTCGCGCAAAACACACTCCTGCGACGGGAAAAAAAATTCGTCGCACAAACAAAAGAAATCTTGCGCGACAAAACATTTGGTCGCGCAAACACGCTTAGCATGACAAACAATTGGATCGTCATGCAAAGTGGGGAAGAAAAACCCGGGTAAATTTTTTTTGGCGCCAAATATTTGTGCGACGAACTATATCGTCGCGCAAGATATCCTAGCGTGACGGTTTCAATTTTCGTCACGTAAAAAAACTGCAACACGGATTTTTTGGCGACAAATGCTTGTGCGACGGGGATACATTTCGTTTACCAAAATATGATGTCGGCACCTTCTCGGGCGACGGAAATTTGCAAATGCACGACGCCGTTTAGAGTTTGCGCGACAACAGAGATAATTTCGTCGCGCAAAAGTCCGATGTAGACAGGTTTTTGCGCGACGAAAAAATGTTATTTTATGCAACGAAAAAAATATTTTGCGCGACGAAAATGATATTTCGTCGCGCAAACTCCTTCTACATATCTGGAATCTACCATTGCAAAGGTAAAAATCAAAAAATTTTAAAACCTCCCTCTGTCTATGCTGCACTGCTGCCTCTGCTGGGAATTCAATAAGCTCATTAGGTAAGTATTATTTGTCGTTTGTTTAAAAGTATTAATGTAAATTTGTATGTTGCGTAGATTCAGCTGCACCAAAATAAATTCAGCTACATCCTCAACTTGTGATACTCGTAAGTGCACGAGCCGTTGGTAGTTTAGCATATGTAAGTGCGAGGTCGATCCCACGAGGATTGATGATAGATTGATTTAATTCAATTCCCTGTACAAAACAGAAATGAAAAAAAGAAAGAAAATAAATCAAACAAGAAATAAGGAAAAGAAATTAACTTAAGCGAATAAGTTCCCAAGTTCAATTTAGATTAACGGATTGATTCTAGCTAAAGTATGATTAAGTCATGGTGTCTGGTCCTAACCTTGTGTTCCTAATTCCCTAACTTGATCATTTGTTGTCTAACCTAAATTAAGCATTAGGAACCCATTAAGCATAGAAGAACATTTTAAACAACCAAGCATGTATCTAATCCCTGTTGTCGAATGTCCATACATACTCTTCCTATTCATAGTTCAATTCGAATTAAAGCATGGTGTCTACTCTTAATTCAAACCAAGATAGCTAACATGCAAGCCTTAATGGTGATCAATCATTCAAACTAGCATATTAACTTATAAACATAATGAATAAGAACAAAAACCATAATTGAAACTTGGAAACTACTCAAACTTGAATACTTAAAGAAAAGAATTTACATAGCAATGGAAAATTAAGAAGAACTTAGAAAAACTCAAAGAAACATTAGCAAAAGAATTTTATTACAACAATTGAGAACTAGAAATGAAAACTAAGAGAATTTGAAGGAGAGAAGGGAGGGGAGCTCTAGAGAAATGTTTGAGAGCTCCCCCCCTTGGGGTGTGTTTACAAGCTTGGAGAACTCACTATTTATAGGCTTAGGGGAGTTGAAATTCTAAATTAAATATGGTCTATGCCAATAGCACTTGTAATTAAAAACTCATCCTTTTGGCTAGTGCATTTCACCAACAACTCCCACTAGATAGCACTTGTAATTAGAAACTCATCTTTTTAGCTAATGCTCTTCACCAACAAATCCCACTAGATAGTGCACTTCACCAACAACTCCCACTAGATAGTGCATTTTATCATGCATATGTCATGCATGACAATGCATTGCACTCTTCTTTTGGGTTCGTTTTGGGCTTGTTAATACATTCATAAAATTCTGGAAAAATATGGATCTTCAAGCCCTTTGTCTTATCTTTCCAAGCATATGCAGCCCAACTCAAGGAAAAATCGGGAAGACCTTCAAATGTCATTTGTGGCCCAGTAACGCAAATGCTGCCGAATTTTGACCTTGATGTACTAAATCATGTATAACTTCCTCTAGAAGACTCAGAATTATGAACCGTAAAATGCTACGGAAACTAGACTTCCGTATCTTTCCAATGATATATGGCTCATTATCTGGTTCTTCTTGAGCAAGTACAGGTTAATCCGTGAAATTGAATGATCTGCAGACACTATTTTGAGCTAATTTGTCTCCAAAATGCATTTAATGAGTCTCAAGCTTATTACACTGAAACAAACACAAAACTTATTAAAAGCACAAGTTTAACTCAAAAACATAACCAAATCATAAGTTAGAAGGGTACAAAAAAGATATGTAATTATGCACCGATCATCGTACTAACGCTATTAATTTTGTTCTCACTATAGATATTTGTAATTTGCGCTTGTGGAGAACAATTGAGAAGGTATGTTATTCATTTTATATTAAATTAATTACATTATGTTGAACTTAGTTTGTTATATTTATATTTTTTGTTGTGAAATTATATTTATATTATGTTGTTAAATTGTGCATGACGTAGCACAATGTGTTGTGATGTACAAAGTTAATTGAAATTAACTTCATACTTTTATTTTTATTTTTTAGTAACACTTAGTTTCCCGTTCGAGATTAGTTGGATTTTGTGCATAGATGCTGATCGGTGCATAATTACATATCTTTTTGTACCATTCTAACTTATGATTTGGTATGTTTTTGAGTTAAACTTGTGCTTTTAATAAAGTTTTGTGTATATTTCAGTATAATAAGGTTGAGACTCATTACATGCATTTTGAAGACAAGTTAGCTTAAAAACTGTGTCTGCAGATCAGTCATATTTACGGATTAACCTGTACTTGTTCAAAAAGAACCAGATAATGTGCCATACATCACTGGAAAGATACGGAAGTCTAGTTTCCGTAGCATTTTACGGTGCATGATTTGGAGTCTTCTAGAGGAAGTTAAACATGATTTAGTAGCTCAAGGTCAAACATTCGGGCCTCAGTCCAGTTTCCGTGGGTCAGCTTTCAGGCCTCAGTTCAGCTACTTACACAAGTCAAATAAGGCGACACCCTTAATAGAATTTGTTACAATGGGTGTCTAATATAACATATCCAAATTGCAGCCCCATTGGATAAGTTTGGAGCCCTCAGCATGTCAAAACCCGAACCTGGTTCACAGAAAAACCAGGCCTCAGTCCAGTTTTCGTGGGTCAGCTTGCAGGCCTCATTTCAGCTACTTGCACAAGTCAGATGAGGCAATACCCTTGATAGAATGTGTTCCAATGGATGTCTCCTATAACATATCCAATTTTCAGCCCAATTGGATAAGTCTGGAGCCCTCAGCATGTCAAACACTGAATCTGGTTCACAGACAAACCATGTGTTTAAAGCAGCCACACATGGAGGCAAAGCATGGGCAGCTGTTGAGCCATGTGCTTAAAGCAGCCACACATGGAGGCAAAGCATGGGCAGCTGTTGATCCATGTGCTTAAGTAACCACACATGGAGGCAAAGCTTGTGGCAGCTGCAAAGCATGAGCTGCCACACATGGGAGACAAAGCACATGAGAGACAAAGCATGAGCTGCCACACATGGGCAGCTAAGAGACCAGCCAAGGGGGAAGACGAATTTGAAGTCTATAAATAGAGAGTTTTAGCTCATTCAAAGGAGGATATCATTCCATAAATTACATTTCCATTGTACACCATCAAAGAGTTGTCTACACTATCAAAGAGTTGTCTACCATCAAAGAGTTGTTTACACCATCAAAGAATTGTCTTCTTTATCAAAGAGCCATCTTCTTCTTCTTTCTCTTTTTATTTTCTGTTTTGTATGTTCTTGCTATCCATTCAAATTATGGATAGCTAAATATTTTAGTTAGGGCTCGATTGAAGCCCTAATCATGTTTCTTTAAGGATTCGATATGTCTTTGCTATAAACTACTTTTGTGATGCTTATTGATTAATTTCAGATTATATTTTACTCTTTACATACGTTATGTTATGCTTGATCATCATATGCATGCTGTGTATTGAGTTTGTTACATAGGTAAATTTAGATGACCGAGTCTTGTACCTATGGAAGTAACAAAAGAACTAGTTATAAGTTCTTGAAATTAATCATCATGAATAACTAGAATAGATACCATGTTCTAGAATTTGTGTGTTTGTCGATTTCCATTGTGTTATGCATTCTTAAAGTACAACTTAGTAGATACCATGCTAAACACTTTAAGAATGAAAAGAGTTAGAGTAGATACCCATGCCTAACTTGTTGTTTAGGGAAATCAATAACTTAAAGAGTAGATATCATGCCTTTAGGTTGACAAACATAAGCATCCAAAATCTGTTTTGTAGCATTGTGCATGTCGTTTGCTTAAGGAAAAAGATTAGTGGTGAACATTGAATCCCTAACTAGTTTTCTTATTGTTTTAACCACAATCCAATTCTATTTTTAATCAAACGCTGTTTTCAATATTTAGCACAAATTAATCCAATCCTCGTGGGAACGATCTCGTGTTTGCTTTCTATACTATTTATCCGATCTTGTGCACTTGCGAGTTAAAACGTGCATATAGTTGCTTAATTTTTAGGTTACTATTTGTTCAACAGATGCGTAAAGCATGACTGCGGTCCAATTAATTCTTGAATTGTCCCATTATTTGGACAGTTTGGTAATGCATAGTGTTGTCACGTAATCTACGGCTATAGGATTAGGCTTCGATTGTGGAGATTTCGGTATCATCTCGGTACGTTCTTCGGGTGGTACGTAGGTATTTATACCTATGGCCACCTCAAGAACTGTATCGAGATGCTGGCAAAATTCATCCACGTCGAAATCTAATCTCATATAGCCGTATGTTACGTGGCAGGACTATGCATTCCCGAATAGGATAGGGCCCTTGCCGAAGGCATAAGGTGACATCATAACTTCGTATGAAGTTGTTGTGATTGTTGTGTTGTGATTGTGGTTTCAGGAATTATGAGCAAAAAGTGGATACATAACCCGAATAGATGCGCAGACGAATACTTGGATGGAATCGAGGATTTTATTGAGTTTGCACGTAGACACAACCCGGGTGCAACTAGAATCCGTTGTCCTTGTAGGAGATGTAACAATACGTTGTGGAAGACAATTGAAAATGTTGGATTTCATTTAGTAAGGAATGGAATGATTGAGACATATAGCATTTGAAACCTTCACGGGGAACAATTAGAACATGCTTCGTCTTCAAATGCCACAAGAGTGGACAATGTTGAACCTATTGTGGATCCTAATAATCAAGTCATGGATATTATACAGGATGCTTTTCCATTTGCATCGACCAACATCAATCAAGAAGGGGAAGATAACGTGCCTACACCAATAGACAGTGTGGAGTTTGAACAATATGAAAAATTGTTAAAAAATGCCAACCAAGAGTTATACCAGGGGTGCGAGAGCTTTTCCGTTCTCATGGCCATTATGGAGCTAATGCACGGAAAAATAAAGTATCGTATGTCGAACCTGTGTTTCAATTACTTTTTGGGAGTTTTCAAGAGAATGCTTCCGACAGACAATTGTTTGCCGAAAGACCATAGACAAGCGCAAAAGATGTTGAATGGTATTGGATTGGGTTATGAAAAAATCCATGCTTGCAAAAACAATTGCATATTATTCTACAAAGAGTATGAAACATTGGATACATGTCCTATATGCAAAAAGTCGAGGTTCAAGATAACATCTCATAATAGAACGACTAAGATCCCACAAAAAGTCATGCGTTATCTACCCCTGAAACCTAGGCTACAACGATTGTATATGTCAACTCATACTGCCACAGACATGAGATGGCATAAGGAAAAACGGATAGATGACAAAGTGATGCGGCATCCTGCAGATGGGGAGGCATGGAAAGAGTTCAATCGAACATTCCCCGAGCTTGCTGCTGATCCCCGAAATGTTAGATTGGGACTTGCCACTGACAAATTCAATCCGTACGGGGTTCTAAACCAACACCACAGCGTTTGGCCGATTTTTGTATTTCCATATAATTTGCTGCCTTGGAAATGCATGAAAAAAGAATACATGATGATGACTGTTCTAATAACTGAGGATCCTGGCAGGTCAATCGATGTTTACTTAAGGCCGTTGGTTGATGAGCTCAAGGATTTATGGACAAACGGTGTGCATACGTACGATAAAGCCACTGGGAAGATGTTCACTTTGCGGGCAGCAGTGATGTGGACTGTGAATGATTTTCCCGCATATGCAATGGTTTCTGGGTAGAGCACAAAGGGTTGTATGGCATGCCCTGTATGCAAGGAAGATGTAACTTCTTGTTGGCACGCGGGAAAAGTTTGTTATCTTGGTCATCGGAGATGGTTGCCATGGGACCACGAGTGGCGGGAAAAGGATAAAGAGTTTGACGAGAACACAGAGCATCGCCTCAGACCTAGAGAATGGTCCAGTGATGAGATCTTGGAACAGCTTAACCATTTGGTTTTTCTCCGTTCAGGAAAACAGTTACTCGAGCCAGACCTTCTACACATTTGAACTAGACGCACAAGTCTATGTTTTTTGAGCTACCATATTGGGTGAAACTAAAGGGTTTAGCCACAATCTCGACGTTATGCATGTTGAGAAAAATGTCTTTGACACATTGATATGCACGATTCTAGATATCGAGGGTAAGACAAAGGACACGATCAAAGCTCGTCTTGATTTGGAAAGAATGGGATCTGGCATTTTTTTTCCATGAAACCGAATGACAAAAAAGATTTTCTAAAGTTTGTATCATCGGTAAAGTTTCCCGATTGGTATGCTTCTAATATCGTGCGTTGCGTGAATGTTGATGGAGGTAAATTTACTGGACTAAAGAGCCATGATTGCCATGTGTTTATGCAACGCCTACTTCCTGTGGGTATTCAACACCTTTTGCCAAAAGATGTAGTGAAACCAATCATGTTGTTGTCTAGATTTTTTTCCCAACTGATTGCAAAAACATTGCGAAAGACAGACATTAATCAATTGCGCCATGACATTGTCCAAGTCCTATGCAAGTTTAAGATGATATTCCCTCCAGCTTTCTTCACAAGTATGATCCACGTGATGGTTCACTTGCCAGAAGAGGCATTGCTCGCTGGTCCTATCAACTATAGCTGGATGTATCCAATAGAAAGGTATATAATCCTCATCATTTGTTTATGCATCCTTATCTTACGGTCGCTAATTTGTCTCGTTTCTTTTTATTTTGTCAGGCTTCTCAGAGAGTTGAAAAAAACTGTATGTAACAGGGCGAAGCCCGAAGGATCAATTATAGCGCATTGGGATCAATTATAGCATATTGGTTCGTACTTAACAATTGTGATGAGATAATGGCATACTTAGATGAGAATGAAGAGACGATGAAGCGAGAACATCCATCACATTTGTCTGCCAAGAAACACCATTATTTGTTTCCATAATGGGTTTTGGAATATGTAAGTTATAAGTGTTTTGTATTTGATATATATATATATATATATTTGTATTATTTAATGTTATCAAACTAACATGTGAATTCATTTGTATAATATTAGGTGAATAAGCTGAAATCATCAAATTCACCCTTTTACAGTGAAGAGTTATATAACTTGGCGTTCGGCCCGATTCGCACTGAATTATTCTCGGGTTGCCATGTTAATGGCGTCAAGTTTTTGGGGACTGCACGAGATGATAAGTTGTGTACGCAAAACAACGGTGTCCATGTCCCAGGTGGTGGCGAAAGTACGGACATTGATTTCTATGGCAAACTCACAACTATCATGCAATTGCTTTACAAAGACCGATACAAAGTGATCATGTTTAAGTGTCGATGGTTTGATACAAACCCAAATAGGCAGGGAAGCGTTAAAATAGACCATGGCTTACTATCAGTGAACATTAACAGAACTTGGTATGATGACGACCCTTACATTTTGGCAAACATGGCAAGACAGATTGTGTATCTAGATGACCCTGAAGCCGGAAGCGGTTGGAAAGTTGCTCAGCAGATGGATCAGAGGAACGTGTATGCTATACCAGAACTAGACCCAATTGACAACGACGTCGACAACGTCACTGACCAACGGTTGGAATCTTCCATGGAAACTGATGCAGAAACACTTCGAGATACAAATGTTATACAAGAACCGTTTCAGCTTCAAAGAGTGTCTTCAATCGAAATACCGATTCAGTCAATTACAATTGACCTCGGTGATCTTCCGCGATATGAAGTTCCAGTGGGCCCGAACAACGAAAGTGATGAGGAGGAGGATTGGGAGACCGAAAGTGATGATAGCGAGGATAACGAAAGTTATTATAGTTCAGATGATGAATAATGCAATTCATTGCCCATGTAAAACATACTAAATGAAATTTGTTGTAATTTAATTATGGTAGTGTAAATATGGCAATCACAAATTAAAATCAAGTTGCACACAAAATTTGCAATCACAAATTAAATTACAACATATAATATATAAATTTAAATTTAGATATATACCTAAATTTGAAAACATATTTGAATCTGTCTATTTGATTTTCAATTGCCATTTATGAATATAAGAATTACGGTTTTCTCTTTTTTGTGTTTAAAATCTTCAAATTGAATGAATACCACTTGTAGATGATTTTTTCATTTTCGGTTTTGTTTGAAGGATATTATAATATTAAACACTATTGTTATAAATTTATTGTATATTTCTCCATGTATATATATATATATATACATATAATTTAATCACATATGTCGCAAGTTAAATTGATTTTATCATAATTGATGTTGACATTTTAATATAACTTACACCTTTGACCCAAACAAGACTATATATTTTTTTCCAATAGTCTTAAATTAATATACTCCTATGTTAAAATTAATCTATTGGAAAAAATTATATATTTTTGTAGAGAAAAACAATATTTTTTTTTCCAATAGTCTTAAATTAATATACTCCTATGTTTAGCATATGAATATATGAGTACTAAAATAAAACATATATAAGACCTACAAACAAAAAACAATGTAATTATAATTAAAATTTCGGAATTTTTGGAATTTCTGGCGGAATAACAACCTTGCGCGACGAAATTATTAAATATTCGTCGCGCAAAGTGCACAGAACAAAGGCTTGTGCGACGAATCTATTAAATATTCGTCACACAATTTCATTCAGTCCTTTTACAAACCCGGAACACTTAGCAGAAATTTTTGCCAGAGGTTTGGGCGACGCACAATATCTTCTACGTCGCGCAAAGTGCACAGAACAAAGACTTGCGCGACGAATTTATTAGATGTTCATCGCGCAATCTCATTCAGTCCCTAAACCCTAAACCCTACTCCCCCCAGAACACTTAGCTGAAATTTGTTTGACCAGAGGTTTGCGCGACGCATAACTCTACTACGTCGCGCAAAGTGCACAGACCAAAGGCTTGCGCAACGAATCTATTAAATGTTCGTCACGCAATCTCATTCAGTCCTTTTAAAATTGTGTGAAATGTGTATAAAGTGATCAAAATAGGCAGGGATTACGTTCTATATACATATACATGAAAATGTAAATAGTGTGATCGCATTTAGTTTCTCAAGTTTTAGTTACAAAGATAAACTAATTACATGTTTTATATACTATTTGAAACGTGTCTATCTATTTTTGGTTATAATGAGTATACATAAGAAGTAGACACATGCCTATATATATATATATGATCGGTGCATAATTACATATCTTTTTATACCCTTCTAACTTATGATTTGGTTATGTTTTTGAGTTAAACTTGTGCTTTTAATAAAGTTTGTGTATGTTTCAGTGTAATAAGGTTGAGACTCATTACATGCATTTTGAAGACAAATTAGCTCAAAACAGTGTCTGCAGATCATTCAATTTCACGGATTAACCTGCACTTGCTCAAGAAGAACCAGATAATGAGCCATACATCATTGGAAAGATAGGAAGTCTAGTTTCCGTAGCATTTTACGGTTCATGATTCTGAGTCTTCTAGAGGAAGTTATACATGATTTAGTAGATCAAGGTCAAAATTCGGCAGCATCTGCGTTACTGGGCCACAAATGACATTTGAAGGTCTTCCCAATTTTTCCTTGTGTTGGGCTGCATATGCTTGGAAAGATAAGACAAATGGCTTAAAGATCCATATTTTTCCATAATTTTATGAATGTATTAATAAGCCCAAAACGAACTCAAAAGAAGAGTGCAATGCATTGTCATGCATGACATATGCATGATGAAATGCACTATCTAGTGGGAGTTGTTGGTGAAGTGCACTATCTAGTGGGATTTGTTGGTGAAGAGCATTAGCCAAAAAGATGAGTTTCTAATTACAAGTGCTATCTAGTGGGAGTTGTTGGTGAAGTGCACTAGCCAAAAGGATGAGTTTTTAATTACAAGTACTATTGGCATAGACCATATTTAATTTAGAATTTCAACTCCCCTAAGCCTATAAATAGTGAGTTCTCCAAGCTTGTAAACACACCCCAAGGGGGGGAGCTCTCAAACATTTCTCTAGAGCTCCCCTCTCTTCTCTCTCTCAAATTCTCTTAGTTTTTTCCTTTCTAGTTCTCAATTGTTGTAATAAAATCCTTTTCCTAAATGTTTCTGAGTTTTTCTTAACTTTCCATTGTAATGTAAATTCTTTTCTTTAGCAATTCAAGTTTGAGTAGTTTCCAAGTTTCAATTATGGTTTTTGTTCTTATTCATTATGCTTATAAATTAATATGCTAGTTTGAATGATTGATCACCATTAAGGCTTGCATGTTAGCTATCTTGGTTTGAATTAAGAGTAGACACCATGCTTTAATTCGAATTGAACTATGAATAGGAAGAGTATGTATGGACATTCGACAACAGGGATTAGATACATGTTTGGTTGTTTAAAATGTTCTTCTATGCTTAATGGGTTCCTAATGCTTAATTTAGGTTAGACAACAAATGATCAAATTAGGGAATTAGGAACACAAGGTTAGGACCAGACACCATGGCTTAATCATACTTTAGCTAGAATCAATCCGTTAATCTAAATTGAACTTGGGAACTTATTCGCTTGAGTTAATTTCTTTTCTTTCTTTCTTGTTTGATTTATTTTCTTTCTTTTTTTCATTTCTGTTTTGTACATGGAATTGAATTAAATCAATCTATCATCAATCCTCGTGGGATCGACCTCGCACTTACATATACTAAACTACCAACGGCTCGTGCACTTGCGAGTATCACAAGTTGAGGATGCAGCTGAATCTATTTTGGTGCAGCTGAATCGACGCAACAATATATATATATATTAAAAGTTTATTATATATACATATATTTGCATATCTATATGAGTATATATTACTTTATTACGACCATGTATTTTTCGCCAATATGCTTGTTTGAATATAATATGTGTGGTTATTATAACCTAACAAAAATATATATCATGATAATTAAGAATATATAACTTTAAGACTGTATGTTTTTGACAAATATACTTGTTTGAATATAACAAAACTGCATATGTGTTTGTTATATCCAAATATAGGGAGTCTAATACTATTCCATTTTGTACTCTATGCGATGTATTTTTTGTACTTTATAGGAAGTTTAAAATTTTAAAAATATATATATATTTTTTAAACACTTACAAAAAAATTATATTAAATGGGACCTAACAATTGTAGTATTCTAATTATCTAGAGCAAACATCAAGTTATATTTATACAAACCAAGATTAAACATATATTTTAATTACATGAGACATAAACTCTCTCCATATATATATTAATTAAAACATCATACATATAATTATAAGTAATATGTAATTTATAGGAAGTTTAAAACTTCAAATATATATATAAAATAAAAATAAAAATAAAAAACCTTTGCCTTTTGTTGGTGAAGGGCAATACGGTCATTTTACTATGTTGCCTAATAGGACAGAACATAACAAAGAACATAAGTAGGGCAAAACCGTAATTTCACTATTCCTAAGCTACAGTTAATCATATTTCTGGCGGAATAACAACCTTGCGCGACGAAATAAAATATTGTTTGTCGCGCAAAGTGCACAGGACAAAGGCTTGCACGACGAATCTGTTATATATTCGTCATGCAATCTCATTTAGACCTTTCACTCTCTTCCCCCTAAACACTTGGTTGAAATTTTTGCCAGATGTTTGACACAATCTTGCGCGACACAAATCTTGACTTCATCGCGCAAAATGATCATACCTTTCAATAAATCCTAAACCCAAAAATTTCTGGCGGAATAACAACCTTGCGCGACGAAATCAAATATTCTTCGTCACGCAAAGTGCACAGAACAAAGCCTTGCGCGACGAATCTGTTATATATTCGTCATGCAATCTCATTCAGACCTTTCACTCTCTCCCCCCTGAACACTTGGTTGAAATTTTTGCAAGATGTTTGACACAATCTTGAGCGAAGCAAATCTTGACTTCGTCGCGCAAAATGATCATACCTTTTAATAAACCCTAAACCCAAAAATTTCTGGCGGCATAACAAGCTTGCCGCCAGAAATTTTTGGGTTTAGGGTTTATTGAAAGGTATGATCATTTGGGCTGAAATTTGGGCATAATGTAATGAAAATTTGGGCTGAAAACTACCTTCCGCGACGTTATTTTCTTGGTTCCGTCGCGCAAGGTTGATTAAAACGGACCTTACGCGACGCAATGACTCTTCGTCGCACAAGATCCGTTAAATTTTCAGAAAAATCGTGACAGCCTCCTTTCTTCCTCACTTCCTCTCTCTGCCCTAAACAGCCTCTCTCTCAGCCATCACCTCGGCCCACTGCTCCGTCGGAAAAAGGACCGGGCCGCCACAACCTTCGAAGTCCAGAGGTTCCCCCGTCGTCACCGTCGAAGTTTCCGCTGGAAAAAGCTTGATTTGGCAGATTCTTCACCGACTGTTTTCTCTCTCCTCCGGCCACCAATTCCGACGCCTGAGGTATGGTTTCTGGACTATTTTTTGTGCTCTAACTGATGGTTGATTAGGATTTGGATAATTGTATGAATAGGTTTCTGGAATTTAAACCCTAGGTTTTAGCCGATTTTTGAATTTAAATTCCAGCCACTTCCGGCCATTTTTCGGGGTAGGTCCGAGAACAAAAGCTAGGGTAGGAACCTTGGCCCTTAGTTTTTAAAATTTTCCGGCGATTGTTATCGCTTTGGACACCAACGCGCTGCCGGCGCGTGTGGTGGCGTGTGGGGACTATGGCAGTGGGGCATTGGGTCCCAAAGCAATCCCCTATTTGTCACGTGCGCGTAGGTGTGCTCGGATTTTAATTTGGTTACCGTTTGAGTCTCGAACGGATTTCGCCTATTGTACGATTTACAGGTTTGATATGTTCGGACCGTTGGATCGAACTCAAACTCCGTTGGATCGACGGATCGTGGATCGGAGTCCCGGATACTCCGAAATCGCAAACCCTAGGTTATGCTTGCAATTAATTATTTAAAATTGTTAATGAAATTGTATAACTTATATATTCTAAATTGTATTAATTTGTGTGTGTACCCTTTGGAAATTGTGCAGATGTCAGACCTGATTAGATGTCGTAGGTCGGTGACTACTACACCGAGTTCGGACCCCCGGCTCAACTGGCATCAGCTGCCACTGCTCCAACAGTGATGGACCAGGACCCCGTCCTAGTTGGTCCCGGGGGATCCCAGGTGCCTGCATCATCAGCTTCATCGATGGTGCAGCCTGTTAGCGCTAGGCGGCGGCACCGGCTCTCCAGCACCACCGACACCACATCAACCGACGGTACTTGTGCCTCGGGGTCACAGCCAGGTATATATATCCTTCAACTGTAGTTCTTTTTTTAATTTTTTTAATTGGGAATTTTATAGTTAACTTTGTTATTTATTTAACATTATTTTCATATTTCTTTGCAGCCAAGAAGAACACCCAAGGGCCGTGTCGGCAGCTGAAGACAGCAAAGGTCACCCGGGTGATCAACAGTCGTATCAGCATCGGATACGATGCATGCCATCGGGCTGCACCGACGGCAGAGTTGCATAGCTCCTTGGCCCACAACATTGGCCACGTCATTCGGACCCATTGCCCGATTCAATGGAAGTCTTGGAAGGCCATGCCTGATGAGATTAAGATGGAGGTTCGCTGCCATTTGTCAGTATGTATCCTACCTTTTAATTATTTTTCTTTCAAACTTTATATATTTATATTGCTTAATGTATGTAATTAATTTATTTCAAACGAACTACAACTTAGAGGACCTTGACAAGGAGTCGTTGGCGTACGTCAACAGACTCTTCGGTGAGAGGTACAAGCAGTGGAAGAGCGACTTGCACCACCATTTTGAGGCGTTTGATGATCCGCAAGTTGCTCTTCAGGAGGGTTACCCGAAGGAGCTGGAGGGGCGGGAGGATAGTTGGGCGTGGCTCTGCGTTCATTTTCAGGCGCCCGATTATGTGGCATTTTTTAATAATATTTGTTTAATTATTACATATTTCTTATTAATGTTTATTTCATTTTTTATATTTCACTATTATTTAATTTTTTATATTTCAACTAATACGTTTTATTTTTTGTATAACAGAACAAAGCTCAAGTGAATAAGGGCAATAGGAAGAAGAAGGCTCTTCTCCATCATTCTGGTTCCAGGCCCTTCTCATATAGGATGGATGCAAGGCGGCGGGTAATAATAAAATATTTTATATTTAATTTTTAATTTTTAATATGTCATTATTATTCATTTATTTTTTTCATACTAATATTTTTCTTCTCTTGTTCAATTTAGGAGGGGTCGAAATTCCCAGAGATCGACGTCTTTGGTGACGTTTATGTTCGGCCTAGGAATGAGTTGGCCGAGTCCCTTCATGTAAGTATTATTTAATTTTAATTCTTATGTTACGCATTCAATTATATGCATGTTTTAATTTGTATTTTATGTTATGTTAAATAGACGACGATGGTGGAGAGGAGCCAGTTGGTTCTTCAGGAGTCCACCTCCCAACTTCCTCCCGAGACTCCGATCGAGTCTGTGGATCCCCCACAGGATGCTAGATATCAGATATTGACGGACAGATTGGATCAAACTCTCGGGAGGAGGCTGGGAACATATTGTCGAGGGATGGGGAATGCCCGACAGAGTGAACCTAGAGCACAGTCATCGTCGTAGGCAAACAGTCAGGTGACTGTTTTGACATCACGGGTAGCCGAGCTTGAGGGCCAGATGTCAGTGATTCTGCAGTCCCTCGCGCGGTCCGGCATTCCAATCTCGAATTTTGGTGCGCTGACCTCCGAGCTCATCCAACCCGAGCATCCCCAACAGACCACGGCCCCTGTAGACCCCCAGATCTCCAAGCTGCATATGCCAGACGACCATGTAGACTTCGGAACAATATTTTATTAGTTTTTTATTTTCATAATTATTTTTTAAATATTTCTCTTGTAGTATACATTTATTTTATATAATAAATGTATTCTTTACAATTCATTTTAGTATTGCAATTTCATTTTATTACCCAAAAAAAAAAACCAAATTTATTTTTTTACAAAATAAAAAAAACGTAATATTAAACTTAAATAATATGTATTAATTTTGCGCGATGAAATGTTTCTCGTCACGCAAATTCACTTTTTAGAAAAAAAACCGTAAGAAATTTTTTTTTAATTACACTTAATTTATGCTTCCGCGACGAAGGGTTCCGTCGCGCCAATAATGTATGCGCAACAACTGATTTTTCGACGAAGGTCTCTTCGTCGCGCAAAACGAACGAATCTTGCACGACGAGAACTTCCGTCGCGCAGTGTTGTCGCGACGAACACTTTTCGTCACGCAAAGGTTTGTGCGTCGCACAGTTGTGTCGTCCCTAAACCTTTTCTGCAACGAAGGTGCTACATCGCACATTTTGCGTGATGAATGTGAATAATTGGTCATGCAAACCCTTTCTTCACGCTCTTTGCGTGCCAGAGTGTGCGCAATGAATTTTTTGTCATGCAGAAGTATGTGCGACTAAATGTAACTTTGCGCGACGAAATGTACTTCATCGCGCAAGTCGTAAAATGTAGTAGTGATATATTATAAATATATACAAATACATAGCCCCACTTCCCACTCAACATGCAAGTCTTTAAACATAATAATGATAACCACAATAATAGTAATAATGACAATAAATAATCATAATAACCATAATAATAATAATTATGTATTCTCAAGTCACAGTGTAAAAGCCGAAACAAATCCGATAGCACATTTTCAAAACTCCATTAACCCAATATTAATTTCCAAACCATTTAGTTTTCAACTACCAAATTCGATTTCCAGGCTTGCATAGAAAATATCGTCAGTCAACACCAAATCATGCATCAATTCACACCATCTCCATATCCCAATTTATATCACAAATAAACACACACATATATCAAAACTCATTAAAACAATTGTCCAATCACTATCAAAACTCATTAATCAACCTCAACCGCGAATTTAAAATCCAAACCCTAGTTACCAAAAACTTAACGTGTGTACACAACTTTAGAAAGGTCCTAAGGCATTTTAGTACTTTCCCCAAAGGACAAGATGGTCTCAAAAGACTCGTGGCCAACAGTTTGGTCAAACTTCCCATTTTTTGTCAACCGGACCCGCGGGGCCCACGATTTCTGATTTCTGATATGAAAGTTCCTATAGGTCCAACAATATCTACTAACCAAGTCCCGAGGGTTTAGTCTCAATCGCAAGGTGGGATCGCTCTCGATTGTACGATCGGATAGTAACTGGTTTACCTAACCCCAAATTCATTGACTCGGAGTATCCAGGACTTAGATTCTCAATCCACAAGTTTCCACACGATCCTAGAGATACGAGGAACGACTTTGAAAATGAGATCGATCGGATGATCCGAACCTATCGAACCCAGATATCGCCTAAAAGGCGTAATATCCATTTGATAGTCAAACGGTAACCAAATTTATTTGAAAGGTAATTTAATGAAATTTCTCTTGTTCATCAATGAATACACTCTCTGTCAAAATCATAAATTTCTTTGGTTTTTTTAGTGGGTATTTGTTTTTCTGAATTTTGATGATTTATTTGTGTTTTATGTTTATTGCAGATGCGGTTAATAGGCTTAATGCTCTCAGGGGAAGAGGTGAATTTTTAATCCTTCAGTTCAACATGCAAAGACTCTTCCAATGTGTCTCCATAATCCATGGTCAGAAAAAAATCTTATCTCAACTTGACGGAGCACACAAGGTTTACAAGAGTGACGGTTTCAGTCCCCAAAGAATGCAAAAGGGACTGATAGCCCTCAATGTCTTTTGGCCTTTTTTTTAGTAGGGTATGGATTCGTTTCATATTATACATGAACACAATTATGAAAGCTGGGTGCTGAGCTTTGAATTTTATCAACCATTAATTTTCTTGTGTATTATATACTAATTTTGATATATGAATCATGTATGAGTCCTTGTTTTACAATTATGATGATGGGTTAGTTCATACAATCTTATCTTATAGATTTTGGCAAAAACAAAAGAAAGAAAATATTGTCATATGAATCTTGCCAAAAAAAATGATGTCACATGAATTTTATTTTTCACTTAAATTATCAAAGCATTTAAAAAAATTAGTCTGATCCGATATTATTCGACGGAGCACTAAACACAATATAATTTAGTTAGAATATTTATCTGAAATAGCACCAAACATCTTACAAATAAATTAATACTATCCAACAGAAATTAATCAATACAATCTGATATACCAAACGAGTCCTAAAATTCTTCAAATATCTTACTCGGATGACTTTGGAGAAAAGAATTTGAACTTAAGACTTATGTGGGTTGAATTATCTAAACTATTAATTGAAGCTACAAGCCTCCACTTCAATTACACAATAGACAACAAAATCAATCTGATTTCCTATTCCAATTTAGATTATTTTTTAAAAGAAAATCTAGGCAACATGCTTTAAACCGTAATTTACCGAAAAATAACTAAAAAGTAACAGAAACTCAGTTTTCTTATTAATCAATGAAATTTCCAGAAACTAAAAAGTAACAGAACATGATGAAATAAAAAAAAGTTTTTCATATCAGACAAAATGTCAAAATAGTCCAGCTCCTCCAAAATTGGACAAATTGGTCCAATTACTGTCCAACAATTACATGAAAGAACTTTTATGTCACTATCAGATAGTCACCCTAGAGTTGTTTGTGGGACTTGACCATTTTATCTTGGTGCCCTTCTATTTGTCATTATATGATAAAGCCCTAAAAAGTAATTGTTTGGTTTGTAACATTAATGAATTATTTATGAAAAAAAAAATTTAATTAGTTAGAAACATTTCTTGTCTTGTTTTCCGTACCTGTATTAGTAGATAAGTATCCACCGGCTTTACTCTTTCCTTGGTTAAAAAGTTTCCAATTTTCCCGTTCTCTTTCTTACCTGGCTGTAAATTAGTAATTTCGCAGCTGTCAAAAGAGCTAACTTCGTAGTGGTTTGAGTTAGCTTGGCTTTCACGTCTCAATTCAAACCAATCAAATAAAACTTGACCGTTGGAAAGAAAATCCAGAACACACTAGGACTTCCTACTTCTCCTCAAACCCTAAACCGACACATTCATGTGCCCTATCCTATATAAGCACAGTTGATTCTTCAAACGAATGCCCTTACAATTCACCAAACAAATTAACATTTGCTAAGTTTCTGCGAAGGAAAAGAAACAATGGAAAGAAAGTCCGAACAAGAAGAATTTGAAGAAGAGAAAAAACAGAGGATCTGGAGTCATGGAGAGCACTGGCTGAGAGGGGAGATGGTTGGAGAAGGAAGCTCTGGTTCTGTTTTTCTTACCACTCCCAAAAACCCAAGAAGGAGTGAGTTTGGTAGCATGCTAAACTTTCCAGGATTGATGGCGGTGAAATCGGCAGAGGTCTCTGATTCGGAGTCAATCCGGCATGAGGCGAGGTTCTGTTGGATATTAAGGGTTGCCCTTTTATCATTGAGCGCTTTGGTGAAGAAATCACAACCAGTGAAGAGGGTGGTGATCACATGGTCTATAACTTGTTGCTGGAATTTGCCTCTGGAGGAACACTTGGTGATCTGATTGAGAAATCCAACGGTCATGGATTGCCTGAAGCTGAAGTTAGAAGGTATACAAGGTCGACACTTGAAGGGATTAAGCATATTCCCAAGTTTGATTATGTTCACTGTGATTTGAAGCCGGAAAACATTCTGCTTGTACCAAATCCTGCAACTAGTACTGGTAGTTTTGTGGTCAAGATTTCCGATTTTGGATTAGCTAAGAAAACCAAGGAGAATTACGGTCAATGGAGAGGCACTCCTACGTATCTGTCCCCAGAAGCCTTGAATGATAGTGAGCAGGAGCCGCCCTCTGATATATGGTCTCTTGGTTGTATCGTACTTGAGATGCTAACCGGCAAGTCCTTCTCAAATTTAAAGCCTGGTTGTGAACTTGAAGTTTTCCACTCTATGTTTGATCACGTATGTATTCCCAAAATCCCTGCTGAAATCTCAGGTGTGGCCAGGGATTTTCTTAAAAGTTGCCTTGCCATGCCATGAGGTCTTGCGAAAGGCTGGCCGCTGAAAAGCTCTTGCTTCATCCATTCGTTGTAGGCCAAAGCCATCGAAAGCAGCTCGTCATACAAAGGGGAAGGTGGTTTGCTCATCTTCAGGCTATGCAGATGGCTCCAAACCAAGCGCAGATTGTCACGCAAGCTCTGCCATTGTTTGCAGAATTCTGCCACCACCCGGTTTTGAGATACTTGCTGCTCTTGTTTGATGTGATAAACTCAGTACAAATGTGCTAGGTTCTTTGTTGTTGTATTCTTTTGAATTGTAGAGTCCCTTACTTGAAACTATTCGTTTCAAGTTTATCAACACGGAATTTTTCAAAGTGATTCAAATTTTCTGTCCTGGTTTTATGTTTACTTTTGTTCGTACTAAGTTGTGTTTACTTTTGTTTGCCCTCATTTCTTTGTGCTTTATTAGCTCTAACAAGGTGCGCAGGCCGGTAGTTGCGACCTAATCCTAATTAAGCTACTAGAATTTAGATCTGATGACTAATGACTTATTTCAATAATCTAGACTCAGCTTCTGCACTGGAGATAAATAAATTCGCAAAGATTTGCAGTAACTTTGGGAGTATTTGTCCTTTTATTGCTTGGCCTAATTCCGGGATGGTGGAAGATTTGCTCACTTAACTATTTTTCTATTTTTAAAGTCCCTTAATTGCAGTTAACCATTTCAAAGTTTCAAGTTTATAATGACAGAACTATGCAATCACTCAAATTTCTGTCCAATTTCTGATGCAGATTCACTCTCCCTGATGAGTGTACACTTCATTTGATTTGCTACTTCTTATTAAAACAGCTGTTTTGGTTGGTACTTGCTGCTATGCCTCATTAAGTCCCCTTTTTTCTGTTGCTAAACTGGATTTTTGTTCGATTTGTGCTGCTACTTATTTGCTCTGGCTTGGTCTTAACTCTTTTGTTCAACAATCCCATGTTATGCACACTTTTCTGACAGAGGAGTATAAAACCCCGAGTGCTAGACCATGAAAGGCGGCTAGAATTTAAATACTCATCCACTTGTTTAAAATGTGAGTTCATCAATGAAAGCTGCAAGGGGGAGAAAAGTTCAAATGAGGAAAATGATACCATATGATGTTTCATTAAGTCCTTTGTGTGGCAGAGATGCCCTCATTTTGAAGATAGATTACTGAAAAAAGATATATAAATTAGTACTTGTAGTTCCCAAAGAGAGGAACAGATTTTTGGATTTGTTTAAATTGACTCATGAGCAGAGAGGCATTGGTACTTGCTTTAGGATTTGAACCACAGGGACCCTATATCCATCAACATGCTCAGGATGCTGTTGCTACTAATTCTTAGATAATTCTTATACAAGTACCATTGCATGAACACACTTTAAAGAACAAGAGAGACTACACCAATTAATGTACGTATAAGCTGGACATAATAGACAGCCTAGACTAGCTAGCCTGTAACCTTCTGAAGCTTAAGCATTTCAAGCTGAAGCCGTGTATCGACTTGGAGGAGCTCTCTTGGACTTGGATAGAAGATCTTTTGGACTTGGTGACTGGCCTGGTGTCGGTCCTGCTTTCGGAGGTGGTGGCGGTGAACGGAGTTGGACATCATTGTAGTTATCTATGCTCACAAACCATGTCTTTTGTGACGACCCTGCACATGTTAGACGGCTCATGTGATTCTAAGAAGAAACTCAATCCCAGTAGACCCGTTGACAAATAATTTCCCTTGTCTTTGGAGCGGATTAATTATAACTTATAAAGCATCTCGTTACGCACGCAGACAAAAATATACAGTCAACAGTTTACCAAAGCTAATCAACAGCAAAAGTTACAAAGGAGAAGGATTAAGGAGGACAGCTACTAACCTTGTGAACTACTCCTTGGTTTAACCAAAGTAGAACAGGTGGAAAATTGGAAAAAACTGATGAGAGAGAAAAGAAAAATGGTTCTCAGCATGGCCATCTTCATCTTCTTGAATATTAGGCATGCACTGGACTAAGCAGGCAGATATGGCCATTCAATTTATGGTGATGGTATATTAGCAGACTAAGTAGCTAGCATGTCTCTCTCTCTCTCTCTCACTCATAGTGGAAGGATTAATTATATCAGAAAGCTTGACCTGCTCCTCCATTAAAAATCAGCAAGTGACATAAGAAAACCACTTCTTATACTGTCACTCCCACATGCAAAATTGACCGTTAATTTTAAAAATGTTTAATTGGAGGAAGTTTAATTGGTCTATTGTTTTGTATATGACTGAGGGCGGTTCATATGGATGCAGTCATCATTTCTTTAATTTTGATTGCATGTTGCCTCTGTCTCTAGGTTTTGTTTTATTCATATTCTGTAATCAACCCTATTGACTTCTCATAGAGAGGAGAGGAGATAACGAGCTGGCAGCTTCTGACTCTTCCCCACAACTTTAGAAAAATTAAGGAAACTACTGTGACAACCCAGCCAATGTTCCAGAAACATATAACCCCCACGATACCAAACCCAAACTTGCCTTTTAACTTTGCTTTCCATACCCAACAAGCACCTAGCCAACAACTTCTTTTTTTATTTTTTTATCCAAAAGAATAACTTCATTTATCACTTTCACCAAACAAAAGAGAGAGAGTTTACAAAGAACGGAGGGCATAATTGTCATTTTAAAGGATTATGGAAGCTATTTTCGTGGTGCACATATTGGGTGCTGGGATTTCGAACACAGTAAGTGTGTTCGATGGCTTAATAACAACCAAACACATGACGAGGGGTCTACCTTAGAGCATTTCCAGTAAAGGGCCCAAGGGGAGGGTTGGGGGGAGGCAAACCCAAAATGGGGTTTCCAGCAACAAAGATCTGCCATGGCAAGGAGTGGGGCCCAGGGGCTGGCCTGAGGGGGAGGCTGGCCCGAGGGCAATCTGACGTCAGCGTGCTACAGTGCTGGCTACAGTACTCCCCCAACAGCTCTCTTCCACGTGGCTCTTTCTGGGCTCTCCGATCCCCTTTTTTCCAGCAATCCAACGGCAGCCAATTTTTTGCCCAATAAAAGAATGAAAAAAATTGAAAAAAATGTAAAAATTACCCAAAAAATACTAAAATAGTTTTCTATAAATACCAACCAATACTCTTCACTTTTAACACCAGCAACCAATATTTTTGTAATAAAAAATTGAAAAAAGTATCAAAAAATTACTTCTTCTTTTTTTTCTCTATACCTTATTTCCATTTTCAACATTTAAGTAAATGTTTTTGTCCTTTTACTTTTATTTATTTTTATATTACTCCATTTACTTAAGTTTACAATGTAAATAAGGAAGTACCCCCTATTTGGATTCAAATAAAAATACTAGAAAATCAAATTCCCACCAAATCAAAATATGAAAAATCGGTTTTAGTGCAAAATACGATTTAGGCTAAAAATGATGGCTCATTAAGTCAATATATACTTCATATTAAAATCCCATAAAATCAAGTTTTCTTATTTGATGTGTAAGGAATAAAAGCTGCCAAAAATTATCTTGAGAAAATTATTATTCCGAAAAACCATTTTTCATACTTAGTCAATATTGCATATCCGCTAAAAATCTTGAGAAAATGATTTTTCATATGTAGGAATCCAAAAATCTTATCCGAAAATATTTATCCAAATTAATTATTTAAGTAAACAAAGTTGTGAAAAAAACAAAAAAATGAATAGTATTTGCCATGGCAAGCCTAAACTGCTGGAAACACACTTTGCTAAGGGGGTAGGGCAGCCACTATTCACGTGAATAGTAGCTGCCCTAGGGCTCCCTTTGCTATGGCAAGGGGCTAACTGGTGGAAGTGCTCTTAGTGGAGAGGTCCCTCCCCCTCCTCTCCTTGGTCACCAGATCGAATCCTAGGAAAAGTGGCCCCCCTCCCCAATCACTGTAATTCAAAATTAACAACCCAACATATTATAGGCATTTCGGTGGGAAACCATCCAACACTCTAATTTTTTTTAAGGGTTTTTATTAGAAAACATCTATGAGGTTTCTGAAACCTATTAGGTGTGTCACTAATAGTCCTTAAGGCTAACTTGTGTGCTTAAAAGTAGTCATTGAGCTACAATTGATTGAAAAGTGGCTAGAATATAAATACTCATCCGCTTATTTAAAACTTGATTTGGTGGATGGAATTTACAAGTGGAAGGAGGTGCGAAAGATAAATATGACCACATATGATGTTTAATTATAAGTTATTTGTTCTGCAAAGTTTTGGTATTGCCCCTATTTGAAATAGAACCACTGAGATTTGACCAAAAGTTTAACACATAGATTAATATTTGGAGGACAAGAGATCTGATCCAAGATTTCTTCCTTTCCCTTTCTTTGCTAAAGATGATGACTTTGTTGAGTGGCATAAGGATGATTTTTTTTTCCTGAAGTGAATGCTCAATGATTTTTTTTTTTTTTCCTGAAGTCCATAACTTTAAATTAATCATTGTGACATTTAATGACACAATTGTACAAAATAAATGTATGTCTTAGTTTTGGTTATCTGCATTGGATTTGTGCCTCTCTTTAATTTATTTTATGTTACTGAAAGCTTTTGGTTCTGCCTGGGGGGTTTGGTTTGGTTGTTCTAGCTGGAGGTGGATATAGGCTGCCTCAGTTCCTTGCTGGAGCTGTTCTTATTTTTGGTGGATTCTGCACTGTAGTTCTAATTCCTTGTTCGCCCCAAGTCATTCACAGAATTGTACAAAACGATTCGAAAAAATTTCGTAAGTTTGTTTACTTTCGTTAGTCTTGATATTGCAGCCAGTGGATTGGTTTCATGGCATAAGGATGGAGTTGGTATTTCCATTAATTCTGTCTTTGCTTAGATCCTAGCTTTTCCAATTCACTGCAGCCTCCCTCTGCTCTGCCGGATTAGTTTTCGCCTTACTTCATTTGCTGACCTTTTGTTTGGCTTTTCGCTTGTCTGGCTCCTTACTTTCCTTGGCTAGCTGGTCTTCCAATCTTTTTTCCTTTCAACAACCCCAACTTTTGCCTACTCTGCTGAGAGAATAGTATACAGTTGTTTGTCCTAAATCTTGAAAGGTAGCTAGAATTTAAATCCTCGTCCACTCTTGTTTAAAACGTGATTATGGAAATTAAAAGTGGGAGGGAGGAGGTGCAAAAGCTAAAAGAAAGATGGCAATGATGTTTTTGGACTTCTGAGTGCAGTTCTTGTTAACATAAAAAAACAGGGTGAGGAGTGCAAATGGACAAAATGGGGCCACTTCAGGCCACTGTGCTGATGTTTAAATCCTGGCATTCGTGTTGTTTTTGCAGTGTTCGTGTTGTTTTCGTGTCAACCTGCTTTTCTTAACGGGTTAACACGACACAACACGATAAGAAAACGGGTTGAAAATGTCAAATATGAACACGACCATTTACAATTCGCCATCCCCAACTCCTCTGTCCTGCTCCCCAAATTTCTTCATCATCTCAATCGCGTCGTCTTCCAGGCCCTCATCAGCATGCCATCGCTTTGCTTCCGCTCATTCATGGTGCGATATATCCAAACCTTTCAAGGGTTTGATTTTTAAAAAAATAAATAAATAACCTCTCTGTTTTTCATGTAAATGCACAAATAAAGAAGATCAACCCCTTTGTCCATATTTACAAACATACGAGATACCCACTACCTAAATTCCAACCCAAACCCAATAATTCAGTTAACTGTTTGTATCATATTTGGAAAATGGGCCAAAAATAGTTTAATTCTTGGAAAAGATTTATTAAGCCCATGTCCAATATCTTTCCTTTAGAAAAGACGATAAAACGAACCTTTTGATTTTTGGGCCAACAGTGGGTAAAATTTTATAGAAGCCCACAATGCTAAAGAGTCCTCATTTGGGTTCACACTAAGTTAAGAAAATTGGTAACCGTTGCACATCTACCCATGTGAGGATTTGAAGAAGGATTGTCATCATTAATGGCGACTTGACCACCTTCTCTCCCAAGGATAGCCATCAGGACCGGAAGAAACTTATTACTAATTGGATTTCCAGCTACAAATGACTCAAGTTAGAAAAACATCTCGTAGGACCAGCAGTTTTGACCGAGATATTCCGTCCTCTCACCTATAAACCGGTTCAAGAAGACAAACCAACAGCTGACTTTGGATAGCAGCTAAATATCCTCGTTCAACTTTCATCATTAGGAATTCTTGCCTATAAATATAGAAGCTCCGTAGCAACAGAAGAGGACTCTCTCTCCAAAAACAAGACGCAACGTCTTGAAAATACTTGAAAAAATTCAAGATCTTTTCAAATAAGTTTATTTAATATTCAGATAACCAGTTGACCACTCATGTATTTATTTTTGTCGCTCTGCCATCCTCATGGTATGATTTCTTTTAAATAATCAGTTTGAATTGTTATAGATATATGTACTACTCAAACTAGATAGAGAAATCTCCAATTTTTCCTATATTGTAATCGGTGTTTGAAATTAGTTAAATGGAGAAATATGTGGCTCTTATCCTTTTTGTCATCAAGCTAAAATTGGATAGAGAGATCTTTAACATCTGAAACCTCCCCACTCTTAGAAATTTGTCTTAGTTATTTTATCGAATATTTGCTACTTAACTGCTTTATATATTATATATATATATATATATTCTTATAGAATAATTTGCTTTCCCGCCTTTATATATTATTCAAGCCTATTATTCGGACCCAAAATAAAGGTGTAGGCCCGAATAAGGCTTTGTTAGTCCAAAAGTAAGGGCTCATTCAAGCTCGAACTATATCACTGGGCCCGAATCGACTGAAATCTTGACCCAATCTAGGGTCACTTAGGATTTAAGGTAGGTTTCTGAACCCAAATAGGGTAACATTAACCAGAATGTTGGTTTCCCTCTTGTTTGATTAGGTACTGTTCGTATCTATTGAACTGACAACACACGAATGAACGAATATTGAAGTTCTCTTGATTGAGGCATAGAAAAGAATTTATCCAGGCCAGTATCCCCCTTGGAGAACAATGACTTGAGCAAAAGTCCAAAACAAGTGCAAATCCAACAAATCGATATCCTACACTGCATATACCAGATCTATTGGGCTAGTCTCATACCTAATAGTGGCACGCCTACACAATCCACTATCAGGACAAAAGAAACAAGTCATCAGGGTCCAGCTCGAGCTCGCCCGTTCTTGTCAACCTAATCCAACTTTCAATTTTGTTCAAAAGTTGAAAGAATCCCCTCGCATACTAAAAATCCAATCGGGGAATTAGTGTTGACTTGACGACCTTTCCACTCTCCAGAGCAGCTCAATCTAGAGTGTCACGTAGAGTGTTGGAAAAATAGACCAACAACAACAAAATACATATCCAAAACTGAAAAGATAGAGTACCAATTGGTGAGGAGGAGGGCTCCAATTCTTACCCAGAGCACGATGTACTTGGGAGGCATGAGACTGCTCTCCATGCCTACATATTTGCTTCTTTATTTTTGTTCTTCTGACTTCTCTTCCTTCGCTTCCCTCTCCACCAACTCTTCTGCTCCAACTCTCTCTCATTTTCAAAAACAAATATAAACAGAATTGATCTATAATACAAGAATGAAGATAGTGGTGTTGGAAAAGGTGGTGATTCTTTCTCAAAATTGGTTGGGGTTCGAGTCCCCTTCTTAGTAAACAATGTTTTCTTATTTTTCCCATCCCATTATAATGTAAAATTACAAAAATGCCCCTGACACGATGTCAACACAATAGCAACACAACCCATATAGGATATTGCCAGGTCTATATTTAATGGTGCATATCCTAAGGCTGTGAAGAACTTAATTAGAAGAAGTGGGACTGTTAAAGGAACATGCAAATTTGAACACCATTTTTTTTAATTAAGAAAGAAAAAAAGTGAAGTAGGTGTAGGGAGATCCTCTGCTTCCTAAACCCATTGAAATAGAGACTAGAATGGTAGGCTGAGTTCATTGGTTTTAGGAATCTGGCTGATGTAGGAAAGGTAAAAGTTAAAAAATACATATTACATATATAAATGAAATGAAAGTTTCAAAAGCTAAGGAACCTTTTGATAATCATTTTAATTTTAGTTTTTAGTTTTTATTTTTTATTTTTTGTGCTAGACCTAGAATATAGAGGAAAAGGAGGGAGAATGGAAGTGAAAATGAGAGTGAAGATAAAAGGGGGGGATGGGAGGAAGGATTAACAAAAGTGAAAACAAAAACTAAAAACTGAAATTTATTTGAAATTATTTTCAATTTCAAGTTTTTGTTTTCACTTTTGTTATTCATCTCTCTCATCCTCCCCTCTCATCCTATCTTTCAAACGATTATCAAACGGGCCCTAATAATTTGGCTACTTGTTTAGGTTTCTCCAATGTTATATGGGAAAAATAACTTCATTTGCTAGCTTCATTGAGTCAAGTATTGGATTTTCAGAGTTTGCTTACTGTAGAGAGTATAAAAAACTTAAGTGGAATGCTGTCATCTTTCAAGTTTCCCATTCAAGCCATTCAAACAAATAATGAGAGGCCCGTAGTCCGGAAAAGAGTATACAAACTCAGTGCCCTCATACATAAGGTTCAACTACACACCAAAACAATAAAAAATGTCAACTCCCTCCTCTCTTCTCCCTCTCTATTGTGCTTTCAGTTTTTGCGTGCTGAGATGACCAAAACGTTTCCTATCTTAATGATTTCTGCAAGGATGTCCTAAATGTAGACGGTTCCGATCATTTAGATACATTTATTAGTGGGAAGGATGTGCTCTTACAACAAGGACATCCTTAAAATAAACAAATTATATATGTATATATTGTTAGATTTCTATAGGAGTTTGTGATCTTTCACACAATCTGAAATACATAGAAGACATGCATGGCGCCATCTTCCTTGAGTACACGATCTCTGAATTCATTCAATCATAGCAGCAAAACACAAGCAAAAAGGCACGAACAGCTTAAGACTTTTGCTCTCTCTTTATGATGAGTTTAGGGTTAGAGAACATGTCTGATGAGAGCAAGGTCTTAAGCTTATATAGGGCTAGGTCACGTCATCTCTACTCATCACCAAGGGCCGACTTGACTAACACTCTACAACCATCAAACAACAGTTCACGCAAAAGGAAATAAATAGGACCCCTTTAATTGGCTTCAAAACTTTCCTTATTTCACAAGGTTTCGGGCCTCAAGGTATAATCTAATTTAAACTCTTATTGAACTTGATATAACTTGATATATATATACCTGCCAATCATGTGGCAAGCTTCATGTCGGTTGAGATTGCGCTTGGCCTACCAAAATAGAAATATCACCCATCAACCCATCACAATTTCTTATGCTGTCCTCTGTCTAGCTATCAATTTATATATACGTTCAAGTTGATAATCTACCATCATGGTTGAAACCACTTTATGGAAGGATAAAGAGTTTCCCCAGTCCCTCCACAAATCATAGCCTCCATTGAATTCTTATTCCAAAATATCATTTTCCACCTTCTCTATTCTCCATTGAGTGTGCTTCACACTCTTAAAATATGTTCTTGTCTCACTATTTTGAACTTACCATTATGAAGAATGATGAAAGTAGAACAGAAGAAAATATCATAAACAAATATTATTAGGCTCTTTCAGTTTATCCAGTATGGTCTTGGTCGAAACCATGTTTTTTCTTCTGTTCCAGCATTTGGTTTTAACATCTGGTAATGCAGTTATAGGTCATCACCACCATCCTCATCACTCTTTGCTTGTAGACAAGGCTACTCTTCTGGAGTTCAAGAAAGCCATTGTATATGATCCACATTCCACACTAGCTAATTGGAACGAAGCTACCAGTGTCTGCAACTTCACTGGTGTCAGCTGCAACAAAAAGCGTCATCGCGTATCAGAACTCCTTCTGCAGGATTATGAGCTTGTAGGGCGGCTTTCTCCTATCATTTCGAATCTAACAGGCCTTCGTAACTTATCGCTCGTAGGCAACCATTTTTATGGAACTATCCCTTCTGAAATTGCCTTGCTAAGGCGCCTCCATCATCTTCTGCTTGATAGGAACAGCTTTCATGGTTCAATACCAGATTCCTTAGCCCTTCCTTCACAGCTCACTATAGTTAGTCTATTGCAAAATAATTTAACCGGTGCCATTCCACCTACATTTTTCTCCAACTGCACTATGTTAAAGGTTTTAGATCTTTCCAACAACTTTCTTTCTGGAAAAATTCCAGTTGAGATTGGAAATTGTCCAAACCTATGGAGCCTCAATTTATACAACAACCAGTTCACTGGAGAACTTCCTCTGTTTTTGACCAATAACTCACTGGCCAATTTAGATGTAGAATATAACCATCTTTCTGGTGAACTGCCCATCAAATTTGTACAAAAGTTGCCAAATATTGTCTATCTTCATTTGTCTAATAACAATTTGATAAGCCAAGATGGCAACACAAATCTCAACCCATTCTTCACTGCCCTCACAAATTGCACTCGCCTAGAGGAGCTTGAATTGGCTGGCATGGGCCTCGGAGGAGTATTGCCTAGTTCCGTTGGCGGCGTTGGTATCAACTTTTCAAATCTGTTGCTGCAAGAAAACCAAATCTTTGGCTCAATTCCTCCAAATATAGGTAATCTTTCTAAGCTTGTGGTGTTGAATTTGACCTCCAATCTTCTGAATGGAACAATTTCAGCAAACATAAGTAAGCTGACAAACTTGGAACAGCTTTTCTTATCACACAACCTTTTCGCCAGTGCAATTCCACCGGCATTGGGGCAGATGACTCACCTCGGCCTGCTTGATCTGTCTCACAATACGTTCTCCGGTGATATTCCAAGCAGTATAGGAAATTTGGTTAGGCTGAACTATCTGTTCCTCAACAACAACCTCCTTTCCGGATCAATACCTCCAACATTAGTACACTGCACAGAATTGTACAAGCTTGACTTATCATACAACAGATTGACAGGAGCATCCCCCCAGAATTATCAGGTTTGAGTGAGATCAGAATTTTTATTAACCTGTCACATAATCAGCTTGAAGGGCCCATACCGATTGAGCTCAGCAAACTGAAAGATGTTCAAGAGATAGATCTTTCATCAAATAACCTAAGTGGAAGTATCTTTCCACAGATATCAAGCTGCATTGCATTGACCCTGATAAACTTCTCACACAATTCTTTGGAAGGGAAACTTCCAGATTCCATAGGTGAGCTAAAGAACCTTGAGTCCTTTGATGTTTCAGGAAACCACTTGTCTGGAAGGATTCCGCTAAGCCTCAACAAAAGTCGAACACTCACATATTTAAATCTTTCTTTCAATAACTTTGAAGGAAGGATTCCCTCTGGTGGCATCTTTAAATCAGTCTCATATTCATCTTTCTTGGGAAATCAGCACCTTTGTGGTCCAGTTGCTATCAAACCCGCTTGCCCTCAGAAAAATCGTCTGTTTCGTTCACGCATTTTCTTAATCATATTCACCTTAGTCATATTCATATCAACATCCTTGTCAATAATATGCTGTGTGATTGCATTCCGGCACATTAAGGCACTAATTTCAGCCGAGAGGACTGAGACAGCAAGAAAACCCACAACCAGAATTGGTTCATAATTTCCCAAGAGTTACATATCGAGATCTGTCAGAGGCCACTAGTGGATTTGTTGATCAGAGACTGCTTGGGATGGGCAGCTATGGACGCGTCTACAGGGGAGTTCTTCCAGATGGGACAACTATAGCAGTCAAGGTCTTGCATTTACAATCTGGGAATTCAACAAAGAGTTTTACCAGAGAATGCCAAGTCTTAAGGCGAATTAGGCACAGGAACCTCATAAGGATCATAACAGCATGCAGTCTACCTGATTTTAAGGCTATTGTTCTTCCTTATATGGCAAATGGTAGCTTGGATAGCCGTCTCTATCCACATCCACAGACAGGTCTAAGCTCAGGTTCTTCTGATTTGAGTCTGATCCAAAGACTGAACATTTGCAGTGACATAGCTGAAGGGATGGCCTATCTACATCACCACTCTCCAGTCAGAGTTATACATTGTGACCTAAAGCCAAGCAATGTTCTACTCAATGATGATATGACAGCTTTAGTTTCTGATTTTGGGATTGCAAGATTGTTGATCGCCGGTGGAGCAAATTCACCTCTTGAAAACATGGGAAACTCTACTGCAAATATGTTATGTGGATCAATCGGATACATAGCACCAGGTAAAGTTCTATCCTCTGCTTAAGCGATTCGTAAAACCAAACAAATAGAGAACAAGTGTTGTTCACAACTACATTTATCAATCAGGCAATGTAAATTGGGACTTGTTGCACTGATTTCTGAGTACAAGTAAAATCTGTGCAAAGTAACCAAGATCAATAATTCATTTCTTCTTTTGTTTATTTTCATATTGAAACCATTTTGAAGAGTAAAGGCAGAGCGCATTCAACTTATATCATCAGTTAACTATGGAAACAGTAAAAATAACCATAATGATAAGAAATCTCTACCCAAGTCAATTTTGAGTCCATTTATTAGTTCACACTCAATTCCTTGTATGCAGAGTATGGGTTTGGATCTAATGCATCAACAAAAGGCGACGTTTACAGCTTCGGCATTCTTGTCCTAGAGATGGTGACAAGAAAAAGGCCGACAGATGACATGTTTGTTGGAGGGTTAAGCCTGCACAGCTGGGTAAAGAACCATTATCATGGAAGGGTGGAAAAGGTAGTTGACTCTTCCTTGATGAGAGCTTCTAGGGATCAGCCACCTGAGGTGAAAAAAATGTGGGATGTTGCAATTGGAGAATTGATAGAGTTGGGAATTCTCTGCACACAGGAGTCCTCGTCCACTAGGCCTACAATGCTTGATGCAGCAGAGGACTTGGATCGACTGAAGAGATATCTCTGTGGAGATACAACTGCGGCATTTGCCTCTTCCCTAGGAATTTCTTCTTCTACCCTAGAGGATGATTAGCATCTGCCCTACCCTTTGAGCCTACATTGAAAAATGCTTTTCTGATTTACACTCTTGTACACAATAAGAACAAGCAGTATAGTTGGATATTTGAAAATGGTGTTGTCATTAGCTAAATGTGATTCCAATTAGCAAATATTGTGGGTCAAGTCATATCATACATAGCATGCATATGGCAATCTGAAATAATTGAAAGTTGCTCATCTGCATCAATGGCACAATGCAAGCAATCTGTTTACAATCATTTGCTACTTGCAGATACACTCATAATATTATAAAGCAGAAATTGAAAAGAAAAGTCCATGAACATAAACATGGTAGGAATAGATTTCTCTTACAGGAAACAATACAATACCAACAAAAAAATGGTAATCGTTAGCATTGTATTATGCACTAGTGAGAGAAACTCTCATGCAACAGGAATAACACTTTTTACTATCCCGGCCAATAACACAATGATACGTAGGATAACTTTTCCACGTGTCATTGTGTTATTGGCCGGGGATAGCAAAACAATGGTATTCCGGTTACAAGAAATTTTTTTTTTCCCCATAAGCGTATGTGACTGTGACAATGAAGTTGAGTGGGTTATGGTGATCCTAACATCAACCACTAACAATTATAGGAAAGATAAGAACAGATAAGGACACCCAAGTTGAAGAAAATTGCATATTAATAAATCATTTAAGATAGAAAACATGATGATTAAGAAGCAAAGCGCTGCCCTGTTGCAGATTATAATAACCACATAAGCACATATATAACAATTATAGCTAAGATAAGTATGGCTTGGGACATCCAAGTTGCAGAAAACAGGCATATTGATGATGAATAATTAAACATAGAAAACTGGATGATTAAGAAGCACAGGGCTGCTTTAATGCAGATTATAATAACCACAAAAGTACAAATCCTAACACCAGAAATGCATATGGTACACAGTAGAGGGAGGATGCAAAAACATACTGAGCACTGTGGAAAGGCATGAAAAGAGATCAAGCAAATCAAAAACACAATGATAAATAAAACATGATTGTTGTGCTCAGTGACACAGCCTCCAACCACCTATTCTAGTCATGCTGAGCAAACTAAGTGCCTTACCCATCACTCAAGGTATTAATCTGTCTGCACATTTGATTAGATATTTGAAAGCTCCAGTCCTGAACCCTTGAAGGTTGCTGCTTGCTTATTGTCAAATTATATATATACTAAAGCTGATCAAAAAGTTACTGTTCCTAGACTGTTCATAGACTGTAGCTTAGGAATAGTGAACTGACGATTTTGCCCTCCACTAAACACTCCCTTTTCAGACCGAAAAAAAAAAACCCCCTCCCTTTTTGTTCCGTCGACTTCCCCTTCATCGCTCTCATCGTCTTCATCGCTCTCATTGCTCTCATCGTTTCATCTTTTCATCCTTCCCATTCTTTCTTGCGTTATCATCTCATCCTTCTTGAAAATTGCAACTTCCCCTTCGACTCTCTTTGGTCTTCATCGTTTTCATCGTCTCATCGTTCTCATCTCATCCTTCTTCATAATTGTCTATTGAGAAGTAAAAATCGAAGCCAAGCAAGTACAAATCGATAAGAGGGGTAAACTTGCCTATTGAGAAGTATAAAAATGTTGGTTCAGCCATCTTTCCAGTTCCGCTTCATCCTTCTTCTCATCGCACGGGTTTTGCTCAAAGGGATTTCTAGGTTTTGGAAAAAAAGGTAGGTTTTAACGTTCTTTTGGTTTTCTAAGTTGGTTTATTTAATTTTCATGTCGAAAATTGAGAAGTAAATCAGAAATTAACTTTGGTTCGTTGTTACAGGGAAAAAGATCTAAGGGAAAAGAACTAGAGTAATCAATTTGAGAACCCCAGTCTGCTCATCAATCTGGTAATTGATGTTTTTGTGGCTGATTTTCTGTTTACATGTGGTTATAGATTCCTCTCTGTTGTTTTTTTTCAAAATTATTTTTTATGACTCCAGATCAGAATTATACTTCTAATAGATGTTATATATTTGCATTTTCTGTCCACATCTTCTGTATCTCCCTCCGAAAATAGAATTGTTTCAAGGATCTGATGGATAAAATGCAAATATACATTAAATTGAGGATCTAACCCAATCAAAATCTTTATTAAAATTCCATATTGATAAAGTTAAAAAGTGAGTCATGGCATAAAAGTAGGATCCTCTGTTTATCAACATGGAAGCCTAAAACCATGTTGTTTTGGGTATACTTCACTTGCGCCAAGAAAAGCCCTCCCCTACAGATCAACTCCCCCATATCACACCAACTTAAATTAAAATATCTAAAGTTTTGACCTCAAACACCCCCTGTTATATACAAATTAGAAGAGATAAGTGGTTCTCCGTTGAAGTAAAGTTTTTTCATTTTTGTTGTTACTAATATCTTGGATCTTATTTGATTAGACTATAAAACCTGTTTTAATTTGCTGCCCTAAAAGTCCAAATCCCTAATTTTTCCTCATCGTGGGTCTGTGTTATTGATTTGCAAATTTTATCCAGATGCTGAAATTGATTTGATTGCGTTATTATTTTGATTAAATCAGGTTAAACAATTTAGTTAAAAATACTATATGATTGCTTTTGATAAGATTTTCTGTTTGGTTATTAAAAATTAGTTGGTAAACCCTGAAAATCGGTATTTGGATATGCTGGTTCTTTTGTTACAGGGTTTAGGATAGCTCTGTTTTGGTAAGCAGGATATGCTGCTATTTGAAATTTTTAGGGTTTAGCAGAGAACTGAAATTCTTTGAGTTTAGCAAAGAATTTTCAAATCTTTGATGACAACGACTATGTAAATATAGTTATTTTGTGATTTTGATTGTTTAGGGTGACTTTTGATTGCTTAGGTAGGTTTTTAAATTAAAAAAAAGGATTAAAATTGATGAATATTTCAATTGTTGGTTGCTTAGGCAGGTTTTGAAAAAAAAAAAAAAGAGATTAAAATTGATGAATATTTCAATTGTTGGTTATATTTATTATTTGGTTTCTCTTTTGATCTTCTAAAAGAAAAAGCTTCAGACCCAAAAAAAAAAAAAAAAAAAAGCCTTTGGAACTAGCCTTTGGTTTCTCTTTTGATTAAAATTGATGAATTCTCTGCAACTAGCCTTTGGAAATATGTGGTTGTTAGTGTTCTTCTAAAAGAAAAAGCCAAGTCTAAGACTATGAGGATTAATTCCTTACCATTGTGGCAGGCATGAAAAGCTTTTACCTGATCGAACAACGTGGCCAATAGGCAATCTAATACCAAGAAAACTAACAGAACAATGGATGATGGATTTTGTATTATATTCAAAAGTCTTGATTTGCCTCATTTTAATGCCAAAAAGTTGAAAAATCTTGATATTGGATAATGCATTCTGCAGCAAAGAATATAGTTTCAAATGGAATTTGAAATATCTTATTTAGTGTTAGTATCCAGTGACATACAATGAATATAAATTAAGGAAATGGATTCTTCAAATTTCTTGCTGGGGGAATTTGCTGCCCATTGATCTACAATTTTGCTATCATTGTTAATTAAATTGATTAATTACTTCATTATGGCTGCATTGCGATATTGCCAATGTCGAAAAGGATTTATATTTGAGAGATGTTATTCTGTTTTGTTTTGTCTCTGTTTGTTTTTGTTTTCTAGGATTTTCCTTTTGTTTTAGTAGTGGACTAACAAAGTTGAAGCATCTCATATAAAAACGCTGCACAGGAAAACATATTTGAACAGTTTTGGAACTAGAAAATCAAAACCTTCAATTTTTTTTTAATTTTTTCTTGCTTTTTCTCCTCTTCTTTCTTAACCATGTCTACTTTTGATGTTTTGTAAGTGGTGTTTTGCTGCTTTAGATAGAGCCATTTGGTGGTTGTTTTTGGTTCTGTTAAACAAGAGGTTCGTATCTATGTTGAAAAGAAACAAAAAATGAACACAGGATCTAAGCTTCAAAAACTTTTATGTTTTTGTTCTCTATTTTAGAAACACTTGCTTTTGTCCCCAACAAAAAAATTTCATCCGCTGTTGATGGATCACTCTAAATTGTGTAATGATCTATTGTTGTTAATATTAGTTTTTTTAAATTTAAATTTTTTGTTTTTATGTTCATATGTTTTTATACTAATTTTGTGTAGAATATATTCATTTGGTGATTTCATGTTATAGATATTAAAAACTGTCTCAATAGCTATTTGATGTGGTTTACTGCCAATATATGAACATGAATGAATATATAACATAAAAAGAAAGAGAGACCAACATGACGATGTTGATGATTGCTAGATAATTTTGTACACATCTTTATAGTGATAAAAACCTTTTCTTTTTTCAGATTCAAAACACAATGAACATTGCTTCTATCCGTGATCTCCAGCTGTTTCAGTTCGGCGTTACAATTAGAGTTCATGTGTGTAAAACATGGAGACCAAAAGTCTTCAAATCAGATGATCAATTTTCTGGTTTACAATGTATCTCGGTAGATACAATGGTGAGGAAATCACTCCCTTATACTATTTCAACTTAAATAGTAATAGGACATACATGAATTCATATATTTGCTTGGACATTGATGTTTCGCTATTAACGCAGCTCTTATTAAACAATTCTTTTTGTTGATTATGCAATCTAGCTAACCCCTACCATTTGTCATAACAATTTTTTTAAATTTTACAATCTAATCGTTAACAAATTTGTTTACTTTTGGCCAACAATTTACTTTTAAAATGTTATTGCTTTTAATTGAATGCACATCCATAGTTAAACAACTCAATTCATTTGCAATACCTTTCTTCCTCATTAATAGAGAGAGAAGAGAGAGCGATGAAGGAGAAGAGGGTTTCCTCCTCTCACTCAGCGCTCCAACGAAGAAAAGAGAAGGGCTGGAGGGCAAAACGGCCAATTCACTGTTCATAAGTCAGCTCAAGGAAGCAGTTTTTGTACAGGTAAAGAAAGCCTCTGGATTACAAGGTTGTAATTTGATATGTATGCTTTTGCTATTGTTTTTACTCTGAATTTTATCATTAGTTTTGTTTTCAATTGAGGATCCATATACATTAGCTATTGTTTTGTTTACAAAGGTTAGAACTAAAGAATCACTTTATAATATTTCAATTGACAAGCTACTTTTATTGGATTCCTGGGTATTTTTTTCCTTCTTATTTGATTTCCATATGATATTAGTACATCCATCATGTAGGCACATCTTTCATGCTCTATTTTTTGTTCGTCTTGCTTCTAAAAAGTTTATTATTAAATTTTCTTGAGCATGGTTTTCTTTTGTTTATTGTAAAAAAAAAAAAGCAAAAAAAAAAAAGAGAAACTTTGGTAGATTGAATGATAGAGTAGAAAGCCAACACACAAACCGACATTTGGTGGTGGAAAAGGGAAATTCCAAATGCAATACCTGCGAATCTTGGGACTTTTATTTGTCTTCTTAACACACTCTTCATCTTGACATTCAATCTTTTCCTATGTTTTCTTTAATTTTCTTATTTTGAATCACTAACAGAGCAATGGGATTCCCAACTTTTTTCAAAACTGAAAATGTTTAATATAGGAAATGGAAGGAAAGGTGGAACTATTTTCCCCCCTTTTTTTTTCTTTTCTATTTCTGTGTTTAAGAAAAAGAAATTATTAACGTGTTGGATTTGGTGAGATTTTCTCTATAGCTCTTGGAAATTTTAATTTTTATCTGAATTTTGATTCGTTTGAGTCATAGCGTTTATTGGTGCTGCATATTTTACGGTTCTTTTGTGATTGAATGTGTGTGAAATTTTTTGTGTATTTGGCTTCTGTTTTCTTTTATATCTAATTTTTTGCTGGCATTTTAGAGCCATTGTTTAGTTGTAATCTATGATAAATGATGGGAATGGATACCAAATAATATTCATGTGCTTTGTGGGAAAACAGATGAAAATGAACAAAAAGTAAAAAAGGAATCTAAGATTCAAAAACTTTTATGTTTTTATTCACTGTTTTAGAAACACTTGCTTTTGTCCCCAACAAAAACAATCAATTCATCAGCTGTTGATAGATTACTCTAAATTGTGTTTGTATAAAGGTATTTTCCATTGAAATTATGATTTAGATAAGTGGTACGATTGATTTTTCATTGAATTAATGAATTGAGTATATGTTATATTAAAGATTTGACTATGGTTATGAACCGGACATGTTCAAGTGTGTAGAACATGGAGACCAAAAGTCTTCAAATCAGATGATCAATTTTCTGGTTTACAATGTATCTTGGTAGATACAATGGTGAGGAAATCACTCCCTTATACTATTTCAACTTAAATAGTAACAGGACATACATGAATTCATATATTTGCTTGGACATTGATGTTTGGCTATTAACGCAGCTCTTATTAAACAATTCTTTTTGTTGATTATGCAATCTAACCCCTACCATTTGTGATAACAAATTTTTATAATTTTACAATCTAATCGTTAACAAAGTTGTTTACTTTTGGCCAACAATTTACTTTTAAAATGTTATTGCTTTCAATTGAATGCACATCCATAGTTAAACAACTCAATTCATTTGCAATACCTTTCTTCCTCATTAATTGTCAATGCATTTGTTTTAACTTTTCCTTTTTTCCATTTTTTTCCCCTAATAATTGAACATATTTTTCATCTTTGGGTAGCATTCCTTTTTCTACTTTGTTGGTTAAGCCAACCCGATTGTAGTGAGTAGAAGGAGATTTACAGTTTCATATTTCAACAGTTTCATAAAGAAAGCATTTAGGTAACGTACGGACTATTACCCCTCTGTTGATTTCGTGGTCTGTTGTTGTTTTGTGTTTAGCGAATTTTAGTAGTGGATTAGGGTTTCTAAATGTCATTTAATCACTCTGAATCTCAATGTTGTTGTTACTGATTAGCTGTGATTTTCCCCAAAAATATGTAGCTTAAGTGTCGATGAAGTACTCATCAATATGCTTGCTCAATGTTGTTGTTCTTTGAATCTGTGTTTTGTTGTGATATTCGGATTTCTCATACATTAGACCATGCTTGCTTTTTTGGTTCAATGTTAAAAGCATTTAGGTTTGATCTGTTTGCTATCTCTAATTTTTGGATCCTAATGGAATTTCTTTGATTATATGTGTTGTTTCTCCAGAGCACCAATGAAAAAAGCATTTAGATTTGATGGGTTTGATGCCAATGGTATGAATCTCTCTCTCTCATTTTGGTTTTGTTGTTGGTTCACCAAATGGTTTTCGTCTATTTTGATTTTCTGATTTTTTAAATTATTTTTCGGGGATTAATCTCTCTCTCTCTCTCTTCTAAATATTGTTAGAAAATTAAAACAAATCAACAAATTTCATTTTCTCTCCATCTCTGCTTTCGCTTACCTAAATTGCATTTGTTTTTTTGGCATCGGCATATGGTTTCACTTTAATTTCTGGATATTCTTAGGTAACGCTCAGATTTTGTTCTAGAACGCCATTTTTACAGAAAATATTCTCTCTTTCTCTTTGGGTGATTTTGTTATCCATTTCTTTTGCTTTTTCATTCTTGCTGTCTTGCTCTGGGTATTTTTATTTTTGATTTATTTTTTACAAATTTCGCTTCATTTATTTCGTCAATTTGATTTCAGGTTCTTGGGTAATTCCTAATGCTATATAAGAGCTGAGGTATTTATATATCACAACATATTGGTAAGCTTCGAATCCGGTTCAATTTTCTCTATTAATTTTAGTTCTTATTCTTTGAGTTTAGTATTGATTCTGTGTTTTTGTTGGTGTAGGGTTATGAGATAGAATTTTCAAATCTTCGATGACAATGACAATGCAGAGATAGTTGTTTTGGGATTTTGATTGTTTATGGTGACTTTTGCATAGGTAACTTTTGATTGTTTAGGCCAGTAGCTTTTTGATCATATACTCTTTGTTTCAAATGCATCTAGGATCATTTAAACAGCCATTTTCCTATGCCTTTACAATGTTTTTCTTTACCCAAAACACATCAATTTAGTTAGTCTTGAGTGGTTTCTTTCTGTACAGATTTTGGTCAAGCTAATTTTTTGGTTTAATGAAAAGATTGTGCATGCATGAAATACTCAAGCTAATTTCTTCTCCGATTTTTCTGTTTTTTCTTCCTTTTTCTTCTTTTTTTTAAAACCATGTTTTTTGATATTTTGCAGGTGGTCTTTCGTTGCTTTGGATAGAGCGGTTTGGTTGGTGTTTTCAGTTCTGTTAAGTAAGGGGTGAGTTTCTAGGCTAAAATTTCAATTAATTGTTTTAAGTTTTGTGGATAAAGTATAGGAATTAGCTAATGGCATCAATTGACAATTGGTTGGTGTTAATTTGTTGTTGTAATGATAGGTTCAGATGATTACAATATTTGAACATGTTGGTAAACCCTGAGTATTTTGGCAATTAGGTAGTTGAGATGTTCCTTGCCTATTTTTATCGCTTTATACACATTTCACGCATTTTAAAACCCGCAGCATCGCGCGGGCACCTTTTGCTAGTGTCAACTAAAAGGTGTAGAGTGTACCATTTCCACATATATATCATCCTTATGTTTCCAGTGGCTTCCAGCATAGGATTAATGTCAGCATCACATTTGAAATGATACAACAGAGAAGATATTAATGGAGAAGGTTCTAGATAAAGAAGTCCACAACTCAATCTCTATCAATCAAATTTTTATTTTTATTTTTTTTGCCACAGTTAGGGGGGGGGGGGGGGGGGGGGAATTCACACATCTGGGTACCATAAGGGTTTGAATCCACAATCACTTGGGAGCGCACCAAAGGCCTGAGCCAATCCAACTAACACCCCATTGGTAACTCATTTCAATCTATTAGCTTCAACATAAAAATAAAATTTAAAGAATTTTTAAAAATCAAAGAAAGGATGAAAAAAAAAAAAAAAAAGAATCAGACAAGTTGAGTGCAATATTCACTGGATATCAGTTTTGTCAAATTAGTGAAATGAGTGGCCATATATCAACACCAATATGAAACAAGCAATATTATATACCTTTCTTATGGATGTACAGAGACTTAGTATTTTTATACAAAGTCATTAAATCCCTTTTGGTAATATTACAAAATGAGTATGTTTGTATTTTATTGCACAAAATTTTGAGGGGTGTTCAGTGACAGAAATTGAGTTCACACACTTCCCAAGAAAAGATGGGCAGAAAGCCACTTATAAGAAAGGCAGGCCCAAAAGAAAATGAGCTTCCATGAAGGTGTAAAATGAGCCCAAACAATACTTATACCCACCGTTGGATGTAAATTCAATGGTTCACTCACTCTTGCACTCCTTTTAAGAAACTTTTTTTGAACCATTAGATTAATATTCAACGGTGGGTGACCACAATTTCATGAACTCCTGTGAGATCGGGACTGCCCTTAACAATCACTTAAACTTCTTCCCCATTCTTCCATTAACCTTGACATGATTCTGCTGCATATCATATATGATAATGAAGCACAATTTTATGAGAACAAATTATGATTATGCTTTGGCTTGTTTGACCACAAAAGCAACAAAGGGTTCAATGAAAGGCAAACCAAGCTCAAATTACAACTTATCTAGTGAGGCCCTGAAAACAACATTATGGAGCAAAGCAAATTTATAATATTCCAGTATAGAAAGAAAAATGTACTTAAACATACATCATTGTAATTTGTCAGAAAATAACATAAACTTTGTATTGTTTTCACACATTCATTCAAGCAGAGCTCAAAAGCAGAACAACTTCAAGAAACCTTTCCTAGCTTAATCAACCTCTTCAATCTTTGGCCCAGCTCCTGATCCAGCAGAACTAGCATTGCCAAATCCGCCACCGGGCATCTGAGCACCGCCCATTGGCACATCTCCACCAGCACCTTGATACATTTTAGCAATAATTGGATTGCACAAGCCCTCCAGTTCCTTTTGTTTGTCCTCAAATTCTTCAACTTCAGCCAACTGGTTCCTGTCAAGCCATTCAATCGCCTCATCAATGGCCTTCTCAATTTTCTGCTTGTCTGCAGGGTCCAGTTTTCCAGCAATCTTCTCATCCTTCACAGTGTTCCTCATGCTGTACGCGTAGTTCTCGAGCGAGTTCTTGGCATCCACCTTCTTCTTCACCTCCTCATCTTCAGCCTTGTACCTCTCCGCCTCCTGCACCAATCTCTCAATCTCCTCCTTGCTCAGCCTTCCCTTGTCATTGGTGATAGTGATCTTGTTCTTCACTCCAGCAGTCTTGTCTTCAGCAGACACATTCAAGATGCCATTTGCATCAATGTCAAAGCACACATTGATTTGAGGAACACCTCTTGGGGCCGGCGGAATGCCCGTGAGTTCGAATTTTCCAAGAAGATTGTTGTCCTTGGTTCGAGCCCTCTCTCCTTCATACACCTGAATTAACACTCCCGGCTGGTTGTCAGAGTAAGTAGAGAAGATCTGCTCCTTCTTGGTAGGGATAGTGGTGTTCCTCGGAATCAAGACAGTCATGACACCACCAGCAGTCTCAAGACCAAGGCTGAGAGGCGTAACATCAAGAAGCAGCAAGTCTTGAACCTTCTCATTCCCTTCACCAGTCAAAATTGCAGCTTGAACAGCAGCGCCATAAGCAACAGCCTCATCAGGGTTTATGCTCTTGCACAGTTCCTTGCCATTGAAGAAATCTTGCAAAAGCTGCTGAACTTTAGGAATCCTCGTCGACCCACCAACCAGAACAACCTCATCCACCCGACTCTTATCGATTTTTGAATCCCTCAAACACTTCTCCACAGGTTCCATACACTTCCTAAACAAGTCCATGTTCAACTCTTCAAATCTTGCTCTTGTAATTGTGGAATAGAAATCAATACCTTCGTAAAGCGAATCGATCTCAATTGTGGTCTGTGCGGTTGAAGACAGAGTCCTTTTCGCCCTCTCACACGCAGTCCTCAACCTCCTCAAAGCTCTGGCATTGCCACTAATATCCTTCTTGTGCTTTCTCTTGAACTCTTGCACAAAGTGATTAACAAGCCTATTGTCAAAATCCTCACCACCAAGATGAGTGTCCCCAGCAGTGGCCTTCACTTCAAAGATCCCTTCCTCAATTGTGAGCAAAGAAACATCAAAAGTACCACCACCAAGATCAAAAATAAGAATATTCTTCTCACCAGCCCTCGACCCTTTCTTGTCAAGACCATAAGCAATGGCAGCAGCAGTTGGCTCGTTGATAATTCTCATCACATTCAGGCCAGCAATGACCCCCGCGTCCTTCGTAGCCTGCCTCTGCGAGTCATTGAAGTAGGCAGGCACAGTGACCACAGCGTTGTTGACTGAATGACCCAAATAAGCCTCAGCAATTTCCCTCATCTTGGTCAGCACCATGGACGATATCTCTTCGGCTGCAAACTGCTTCTCTTCGCCTCTGTATTGAACGACAATCATGGGTTTGTCGCCTGGGCCGGGAACGACCTTGAAAGGCCAGTGCTTCATGTCGCTCTGGACAGATGGGTCGGAGAATCGCCGGCCGATGAGCCTCTTGGCGTCGAAAACGGTGTTCTGGGGGTTCATGGCAACCTGGTTTTTGGCTGCGTCGCCGATCAAACGCTCTGTATCAGTGAAAGCTACATAGGAAGGGGTGGTTCTGTTGCCTTGGTCATTGGCTATGATCTCAACGCGGTCGTTTTGCCACACTCCCACGCAGCTGTAGGTGGTGCCGAGGTCGATGCCAATGGCCTTGCCTTCAGTCTTTGAAGCCATAGATAACAAATTCAGCAAGAAACTAGTTGATTATTTGATTGAGAAACCCAGTAACGACGTAGCAAAAGAAATTGGAGCTTAAGAGCTAGTTGGTTGCTTCGGGTATGGTGTTGTGGGAATTTAAATCTGGATGCTTGAAATGCTTTTGGTTTTTTCACGATATGGTGGAGGAGATTGGAGGGGCTGAATTTATATGCGTGGGTAGGGTTCATGGAAATCTTCATTGTAGCGGAAGAGAAGGGGGTGGAAGGGTCGCGAAGGAAGAAAAGAGGCCACACCAGAGAGTTCTGGAGAGTGGTGGAGCTAGTTTGTTAGCTTTAAAAAAAAAATTAAAATTAAAAAAATTTATCTTGTGTTAGTTGGCCTGGTACATTTTTTTCTTTTCCCAAAGTTAAGTTTAGCCAAAAATAACTCGTAACGAGGTTCAAACCCATATCTCTTGTTAGAAAAAAAAAAAAAAAAAAATTACTCCAGTTAAGCTGCAGGCAGGGTAATTTGTTTTTTTTTTTGGAGGAAAAAAAGTTCCTTTTGGGCCTTTTTATTTTATTGGACAAGTACCATATTTATTTACCAATTTTAGGGGGTTTTCTAAATTTGAATTTATGTGTATATATAAGAAAAGTTGAGAAATAATTGTGGTTGCATGTTTTTTCTTTTGATATAAGCAATATTATAGACGGAAAATTTGAACATAGAACTTCAAGTGCATATATATGATTATTCTTAACCACTTGAGCCATTTAAAAAAAAACATTTTTCACTGTAATTGCATATATTTTAGGACATTTCCTATTTAGATGAGTGATAATATACTAAACTCATACACACAACACGAATACTAGGACTTGAACTCAAGAACTTGCATGAGGGAGCAATTACTCCAAACCACTAGGATCCTTTGCCTTATGGTTGCATGTTTTAAGTGCAACATAAGTGTGCGCTAATTTTCTTTAACTTTTCTCTATAATTACATTGCCAAAATGTGAATTAAGTTTTTTTTAGTGGAGAGAATGACTATAAACCATAATTCATTATGTATTAATTATTCTATTATATCTTAAAAGTGCACCATTACTATATAATCTTAAATGCAGTACAGAAGTTCAAACCCCTCCCCTCTGTCTCACTTCTCATACTCTTCAACTCCCTAGTTCAAACACTAACATGTAAATTGTAAATTAAAATGTAATATGAATGAATACAATATACAAAAGAGAATACCTGTATAAAAACAAAGGTATTTTAGAATACCTCATTTTGAACGTGTGCTGTGTGTTGTGTGTTGTTGTTGTTGCCATTTTGGGTTTTGTAGAGAATGTGGTACCAACCTTCGAACCCAAGACCACTAGGAGCTAGTGCAAGCACTTAACCACAAGGGCAGGCTGAAGGCCAGTGTTGAGACTAGTCAAACAAATGACTTTATAGGGGAATCCAACACATTTCAACCATTTGATTTAGGCCACGTAATATAATTATTGTATTATCAAGAAAACATAGGGCTCAAATGCTAATTGGTTAGTGATTAATTATAGATGATTAAATGTTATTTAAACACATTTAGATGATTATATGTGTTCGCTTGTTTATTTGAACACATTTTAGATGATTAAATGTTATTTAATTTGGCTAATTATATATTTTATTAAATACAAATGATATTCTATTTTCATATAATCTAAATTACGGGGAGGGAGATTTGAACTCGAATGCAAAGTGGGGAGCACATTCGCTTTAACCAACTTGACTAAGCCCATGTATGTTAATTTGAGTAATTTTTTGTAAGAAATATCCTTGAATGTTGGCCTAAAAAATGAATAATCCATATTATGAGATTATATCTTGCAGTGGATTCAAGCGAGTGCATAACGTTGCATAAATTCACTAACCGGTTAGCACTTGAACACCTCTCTACCAATAAATAGGTAGCTTTTATTTTCTTTTTTCAATTGGTATATATAGCATGGCTCTTTGATGAATAAATTATCAAAGTCTACTATCGGCAAGGGATAAACTTGTCCTCGAGGAACATTATAGAGCTTTGGTGTCCAAATACAACGTGTGGGTGCAAATAGATCAGCATTACAATTACCCCAAACGTGTTTGATTAGCCCAAGTCCACTCACCTTCAAATCCCATATCTAATTTGGAAAGTTGGTATTGAATTGGACACCATGTACGGAAGCATCCACAGTCCTCTGGACAAACCCAGAAGTCTCTGGTTGCTTCTTTCTTTGGGTCTTAGTACAGCCGGGGGGACATGCATTCACACAAGTGTACTTTTGATTTTTGTTTTTTTATTTTATAGAAAAAGCAGAATTTGTTTAGAACTGGTAAGAACACACCCCAACAAAGGTTATTACATACAATAAATCTGAAATTAAATCCAGTAAGACAATGAGAAAAAACATGACAAGAGCAAGCCCAGCTCATTCAGAATTGAAAGATAGAGAATTAAGAAGACGAACAGGTGAAGAGAAAACATTAAAAACAAAGGTATTTTAGAATACCTCATTTTATATAAGGCCCTCACTATAGAATGACACATTGTTGTTGCTAGTTTGCGGTTTGTAAACAACAATGTTGAAGTACCAACCTTCGAACCCAAGACCACCAGCAGTTGGTGCAACGCACTCAACCACAAGGGCAGGTAGAAGGCTAGTGATGTAACAAGTCAAACAATCATTTTATAGGAGAATCAAACCCATTTCAACAATTTGAGTTTGGGCTGGATATAACTATTTTATTACTGAGGTAAAATAGGGCTCAAATGCTAATGGATTAGCGAGTAATTATAGTTTGGTAATTAGCTTATCCATGTGTTATAATATAAATGAATATTTATTAACATAATACTTATAAGTTGGAAATATCAATCGTGTTGTCTATCCATATCATACTATGTCACTATATTCTAGTATTATACAATAATTTCTCCCTATTGGTAATTTAATACGGCTCTAACTACTCATTTGGGCCCACCTTACAATGACATCTCATGATCAAAATCTCTCATGTTTTATGTCCTCATTCAAGGAACATCTTTGCAAAAATTAGCCAAAGAAAAAAATCATACTATTTGACTATTATCATGACTATTTTAATTGTTTGTAAGAAATATGAAAAATCACTTGTTTATTTGCACACATTTAGATTATTAAATGTTGTTTAATTTGGTTAATTTTTCACTGGAGTGATTCTTTAATGTTGTCCTAAAGAAAGAAATTATCTTGATCATGAGATGATATCTTGGAGTGGGTCCAAATGAGTGCTTAGCGTCGTAGACTCATAGTGCTTCGACACCTCTCTACCGATAAATAGGTGCATTTATCATGTTTTCTTTTTACACTTTTGTTCCTTTTTTCAATTGGACCATGTATAGCATGGCGTCCTTGGGGAACAATATTGAACTTGGGTGTCGAAATAAAACCTTGGGGTGTAAAGAGATCAAACGTGTTTGATTACCCCAAAATCAAAATTTGGAAATTGGTATTGAATTTGGACACCATTGTGTGGAAGCATCCACAACCCTCTGGATTCGTCCAGAAAAAAATCCACAACCCTCTGGACAAAACCCAAAAACAGAGGAGGCTGCTTATATCAATTTCTCCAGAACTCTCTGGTTGCTTCTTTCTTCTTCTACTCACCTCTCCAAATTTCTTCCCACCGCCTTCATAGACCAATGTCTATATATACGCTTTCATATCACATCCAAAGACCAATAAGCAATCAATCAACAACAGAAAAAGTGCACACAAAATAACCCAAAAAAAATCTCAAACCATCCCTATTCTTGAGCTCTTTCAATTTCTGTTTCATTCATATAGTTTCTTGCTGAGTTTTGTCATCTATGGCTTCAAAGACAGAAGGCAAGGCCATTGGCATCGACCTCGGCACCACCTACAGCTGCGTGGGAGTGTGGCAAAATGACCGCGTTGAGATCATAGCCAATGACCAGGGCAACAGAACCACCCCTTCCTATGTTGCTTTCACTGATACAGAGCGTTTGATCGGCGATGCAGCCAAAAACCAGGTTGCCATGAACCCCCAAAACACCGTTTTCGACGCCAAGAGGCTCATCGGCCGGCGATTCTCCGACCCATCTGTCCAGAGCGACATGAAGCACTGGCCTTTCAAGGTCGTTCCCGGCCCAGGCGACAAACCCATGATTGTCGTTCAATACAAAGGCGAAGAGAAGCAGTTTGCAGCCGAAGAGATATCGTCCATGGTGCTGACCAAGATGAGGGAAATTGCTGAGGCTTATTTGGGTCATTCAGTCAACAACGCTGTGGTCACTGTGCCTGCTTACTTCAATGACTCGCAGAGGCAGGCTACGAAGGACGCGGGGGTCATTGCTGGCCTGAATGTGATGAGAATTATCAATGAGCCAACTGCTGCTGCCATTGCTTATGGTCTTGACAAGAAAGGGTCGAGGGCTGGTGAGAAGAATATTCTTATTTTTGATCTTGGTGGTGGTACTTTTGATGTTTCTTTGCTCACAATTGAGGAAGGGATCTTTGAGGTGAAGGCCACTGCTGGGGACACTCATCTTGGTGGTGAGGATTTTGACAATAGGCTTGTTAATCACTTTGTGCAAGAGTTCAAGAGAAAGCACAAGAAGGATATTAGTGGCAATGCCAGAGCTTTGAGGAGGTTGAGGACTGCGTGTGAGAGGGCGAAAAGAACTCTGTCTTCAACCGCACAGACCACAATTGAGATCGATTCGCTTTATGAAGGTATTGATTTCTATTCCACAATTACAAGAGCAAGATTTGAAGAGATGAACATGGACTTGTTTAGGAAGTGTATGGAACCTGTGGAGAAGTGTTTGAGGGATTCAAAAATTGATAAGAGTCGGGTGGATGAAGTTGTTCTGGTTGGTGGGTCGACGAGGATTCCTAAAGTTCAGCAGCTTTTGCAAGATTTCTTCAATGGCAAGGAATTGTGCAAGAGCATAAACCCTGATGAGGCTGTTGCTTATGGTGCTGCTGTTCAAGCTGCAATTTTGACTGGTGAAGGGAATGAGAAGGTTCAAGACTTGCTGCTTCTTGATGTTACGCCTCTCAGCCTTGGTCTTGAGACTGCTGGTGGTGTCATGACTGTCTTGATTCCGAGGAACACCACTATCCCTACCAAGAAGGAGCAGATCTTCTCTACTTACTCTGACAACCAGCCGGGAGTATTAATTCAGGTGTATGAAGGAGAGAGGGCTCGAACCAAGGACAACAATCTTCTTGGAAAATTTGAACTCACAGGCATTCCTCCGGCCCCAAGAGGTGTTCCTCAAATCAATGTGTGCTTTGACATTGATGCAAATGGCATCTTAAATGTGTCTGCTGAAGACAAGACTGCTGGAGTGAAGAACAAGATCACTATCACCAATGACAAGGGAAGGCTGAGCAAGGAGGAGATTGAGAGATTGGTGCAGGAGGCAGAGAGGTACAAGGCTGAAGATGAGGAGGTGAAGAAGAAGGTGGATGCCAAGAACTCGCTTGAGAACTACGCATACAACATGAGGAACACTGTAAGGGATGAGAAGATTGCTGGAAAACTGGACCCTGCAGACAAGCAGAAAATTGAGAAGGCCATTGATGAGGCGATTGAATGGCTTGACAGGAACCAGTTGGCTGAAGTTGAAGAATTTGAGGACAAACAAAAGGAACTGGAGGGCTTGTGCAACCCAATTATTGCTAAAATGTATCAAGGTGCTGGTGGAGATGTGCCAATGGGCGGTGCTCAGATGCCCGGTGGCGGATTTGGCAACGCTAGCTCTGATGGAGCAGGAGCTGGGCCTAAGATTGAAGAGGTTGACTAAGCTAGAATAGATTTCTTTTTGGATGTTCTGCTCTTGTTCTACTGTTTTCCCTTGAGTGAAATGCTTGAATAATAGGTAGACGTAGGAACCATGTGAGGATGTGATGTATATTTCAGCTTTTTGTGTAATTAAATAAAAAAAAAACTTTATTCTGTTCTTCATCTACAAATATCATTCAAATCTCAGTGATTCTGTTTCAAAAGGATTTCATTCTAATTCTTCTCACTTGTAACTTCTATCAATCAAATCAAGTTTTTAGCTCCAAACAACTGTATAATCTTCTGTCAGCATTGTTTGCAAAATCGGGTTAAGGAATAAAAGATTTAAGACCTAACCACAAGAACACATGGTAAAAAATTCAAATACAAAGCCAAAATCAATCAATAGCAAGCACCGGATAGACAAATCAATTTCAGGAGCAAGACCAAGCTGAAGCCAATCATCTATGTGCTTCTAGAAACATAACAAATAGGTTTAACCTGAAAAGGGAACCATAAGGCAGAGGGAGGCTGCAACAAACTGGCAAAACTAGGATATACGCAAGACACCGATGGAAAAATACTGGACCGACTGCAACATTAAGCCAAGAAACCAATCTGCATGCTACAATTCCAGAATTAGGCAAAACCATAATAGATACAATTGGCCCCTCAGTTGCTTTTAATTATGTCTACAGAAGTCAACAAAAATTAGGACAGAAATTTGAATCATTTCAAATGAATAAGGAAACTGACAGTTATTTAGTCAATTTATCAAATCAAACAGTTAGTTCTGCAGTCCAACTAGTACAACGAAATCTGCAGGTGGAGGATGAATTTTGGGAACAATGTTACATAGCTCGCATGGTATTCTGGATTTGGTTCGAAGCAACAAGCATCTGCATAGCCCAAAGATGAGCAATAGTAATTTCACATAAATGTCAAGGCTCCATTACCATGTCCGTAGGATCTCCTCCTAATAGTTTTGGTGCCCTGCAGTTGCATGATAGAAGAGTTTTTCAGCAGTTTAACCCTTCCCAAGCCTCACAGCTAGGAAACCGTATCTGCCCACATTTGAGATTTCAGCAGAGTTTGGGGAGTTGCATCACAAACCACGTACCTCAAAAATCGATAATAGACTGTAGTTCAAATCTATAACAGAGTGCTTCAACGATGAGCACAATTATGAACCCATAATGAAGTCCAAAAGAATAACAAAAGATTTCTTTGTTACATATCTAACAACTTATACAGTGAAGTCATAATCACACTCAATACACCAAACTACCACAGAAGGTTCATTCCAGAGTATATGCTTTCAATCAAATTACACTCAATACACATCAAGATATGAAATAAAAACCAAACTGAACAACCATCAAAGTCTGATTCTTTAAAAGGAACGTATGGTCATATAGATGATTTGGGAATCTTATAATGAAGAGGAGAAATTAGAAAACGCAATGCCAGCATGCCTCTGTACTCAACAAAATATAATGATCATCACTATTTCCAAACTCATAAAACATCCAAAGAAGTGGATAATTCTTTTCAAATCAAGTTACATCTATCAAAAACTGAATCTTATCCTAAAAACTCCAAACTCATTCAACAGTGTGTGACACACTAGAATCCATAAGCCCAAATGAGAAAGGTGTGAAACTACCTATAATCAAATCCTTGTAGATGATGAATCAAAATCATCAGGAGCAACCCTGGCAATCCAGCTATTCAGTGTCCTCTTAATATCAGAATGATTAACGTAAGCCAACTCGTACATGCTACACAAATTCACCACAACGGTTTCATTCAATGCCACCGTAGGCACTCTTTCCAGGGCATTCTCCAACACTTTGATCGAATCTGACAGGTCCCGCAAGTACATCAAGCAAAGTGCCTTATTGTTGATGGCCACGATGTCGTTATGCTCCCTCTCAATGCACTCCTCATACTCCCTCACTGCGGACACATAGTCCTTCCCCACCATGTACACCAAGGCCTTGTTCCTACTTACTATGTTCTTAAACTCGTTGCTCGCTTCATCCTCATTCTCCACCAATCCTTGGACCACGTTGAAGGAGCTCTTAGCTCCTTCTAAGTCTCCCATTTGCATCTGAATGTACCCTAGTTTCGACACCAAAACTGGATCTGTGTAATCACGGTTAAGCAAGTCATTGATCAAGCTCAAGCACACAGATACCTCCTTGTTACTCAAATGGACCCCAATTATACCATTCATTACAAACACCTCCCTTCTCTTCCACACAGAGACACTCCCATTTTCTTGTTTTTCTTTTATTTTGCTCCGTACAAAATCTAACAAGCAGTAGAGCCGGTCCAGACCATCTTGTCGCTGGCCCAACTTGATGGGCATTAAGGCATAAAGCCACCGGAGGGAGAAGGGTACCATAGACCCAACCCGGTTTGGGTACACTTTTGGATACGACTCGTACTGGTAGCGAGAGCTGTCGAGGTCCTCTAAGGAATCGATCTCCGCAGCGGCTTCGGGGAACCTGCGTAGTTTAGTCAAGGCAAGCACATTGTAGGTGAAATAAACGAGGTGGTCGTGGGGTTTGTGGAGGAGAGATTGGGCTCGAGCCCGGGCCACCTTGTCGAGGATGGAGCGCCATGAGCCGCGCGTGGCAAGGTCCTGGAGGGAGGCGAGCTCATGGGCCACGTCATTGAGGGAGCCGAACTGATCCGTCAATGGATCGTTGGAGAGGGTTAGGGTTTCCAGGTCGGTCGTTACGGTTTGGGGATCAGGTATGTCGGTGGTTACGGTTTGGGAATCAGGTGTTTTGGTGGTTACGGTTTGGGAATCAGGTGTATCGGAATCCATACTTTTTACCCGTAGGATTTGATTGGAGTTCTAGGAAGGGACTGGTTTGTTGGCTTCCGTTGGAAATGGTATCCCCTGCATGTAAGGTTAAAATAAATCAATTAGGTAAGAAAAATCAGAAAATCATGCCCAAAAAACTCAGATCGAATGCCACAAACTCAGATTGAAAACCCACAAAATTCAAACTCAAGAAAATCCTAACTGAATTGATAGAAGCGAATAGAGAACAAAGTGAGAGAAGCAAAGAGAGGAGAGAAACAAAAAAAAAAATTACCTGAGCTTTCAGCCTTCAGCTAATATGGGGGAGAAGAAGAGCTTTAGCTACCTGACCTGAACCAGAACCAGAACCAGAACGAACGCTGAAGAAGAACGCTTGCCAGCTCAAGACGACGTCGTTAGTTTAGGTTGGTGGTGGTGGGCATTGCTAAAAAAGTTCGAAAATTCCATTTTGGCTTTTCAATGAAGAAATTATCTGACAAAAACAAAAAGGGAAAATTACATTTTACCCCTCCAAATTTGCACTCATTGTCAACCATGCATGTATAAACCAACAAATTCCAGCACCTCACTTCTCCCTGGCTACTATTTCAGACCAGCCTCCGGCCAAACACCATAAGGAATGTTCTCCGGTTGGCCAACTCCAACGATTGTGACCAACTACCATCTAAATCCGGTAACTAACTACTACACCAAAATGACTCTTGTGACACTCGATTGATTTTAAGTCCAATTAACACTCGATTTGAACCAAAACACTTGTGGCCTCAAAATCTGCATAAATAGAGTCGATTAAAAATTGAATAGCTCATCTCTCAAATAGCTCCAATTCACACTCGGTGAGTTCTCTTAATTGAGTGTTTTAGATCAGGAAATAAATTTTAAATTCCAGTACCTCATCTCTCAGATAACAAAAGACTGATGTGGATTCATCGTCTTTATAACATGAGTTTTCATTTTAAGAGCAAGGCCTCAAGTCCTCATGGTACCCGTGTGTGTGAGTTTTTCCCCTGCCCTTTCTAACTTTGGCCAAAAAAAAAAATTAATAAATAAATAAATAAAAATTATGTCATGTGCTAAGCTTGACAAACACAACCATTGTGTAAAAATATTCCTCCACTCCACAGCAAAATGGCATGCTTTCGGAATGTGTCTATATAATTGCTCCTCTTTGACGCTACCAGTTTCTGAGTTCCTTTTACAGCTGCAATGGTGCTTGTGCCACTCTTTTAAGATTCTCTCAAAAGCTGGAAACTACCATCCTTGAGGCCTAAATCTTTTAACAGTTTGTCACTATCCTAGCAAACCAAATCAACCCAAGATCCCTACTCCCTCTCCCAATACGAAAAATGAAGGGAATGAAATTACTTGCATGGTTTTTGTTCATCTCATGCTCTCATGCCCTATCATGCTTGGCTCTCAAAGGCTTCTTCAAGTTAGAATATGATCAAAAAGGTGCTAACCTCTCAAGGCCTATTGGACAAGGACAAGACTTTCATGGTAAGAATTCCTTTATATTTGCAAATGATTCATTTTTTGTTGAGCTGAACGAACATTTTATAGTAGTGAGGCATACAGGTGTGGACGGCGCGGTCAAGCTGTGTGGAGAAAAACATGAAATGGATGAGCCAAGGAAGATCCAAAAAGGGAAAGGGGGAGTTTATGGGGGCGCAAATATTGCTCATAAGCCACGCCCAACTGAGAGAAGTAGTGCACCATCATTGCTAGCAAGGCCCCAACAGCCCTTTCTCTTCACTAAAACCAGGTTGCAAGTAACCATTGCTTTGATTCTTATTCTTCTCTTTCAATTGCTCTAACAAGTTTCTGATCGATCGGAAATTTGTATTGAATATGAAGCTTTGGTTTGTCAGTTGTGTGTTCTTCTCCCTTTTTCTTTGGTGCTTTTACCTCTTCATGGCTGATTTTGAGCTTTCCCTTTGAGTGTCCTTGGAAGATCCTTTGATACCTAGTCTTTTTATACGATTATGACACCCTTACTTATAATTAAGATTGTAATTTGATGAGTGTTGACTTTTTTGTTGCTAAGTTTTCAGAAATTGCTTGTGAGCTTGTACCAGGATTATTGTGCTATTCTTGTACTTTCTCTTACTAAATTGGTTGTGCATGTGGTGTGATTTATGTTTATGTACTCTCTCTCTCTCTCTCTCTCTCTCTCTCTCTCTCTCTCTCTCTCTCTCTCTCACAGAATAATGGGCAATTATAAACAGGACTTCTACACATTTCCTTGTTGCAGAATTATCATCTTCCACCAATTTGGAAAGAAATGAGCTCCTCAAAGAAAAACCAAAGAATCAAGAAGATGTTAGCGGATCAATAGCCTGAAACATAAGTGTGTTATGAGGTGTATATTATTATAGCAAGATGACACCCTTGGTTTTTGTAAGGCATTGCAAACATGATTGAGTTGAAATTAGTCATACATTAGAAAACTAGAGTTCCTTAGGTCTTTATAAGACTTACTCTTGGGATAGAATAGTTTGGATTGGGCTATGCAGTGTGGCCCAATTGAGTGGCTTGTGATTTCGTCTTTTGGGTCAATGCCTAATTAATTAGGTCAATGATTAATTAATTCATATGTATATATATAATATTTAATTAATCAAAAGATGGGCCTTGGGCCTTTTGAGCTATGTGATTTAAAATTAAACCCAATTAATTAAATTAATTCCAAGTTAATTAATTAATTATTTGAATTATTATTTTTTAAACACATCAAAAACGCAGATATCATTCAAAGTCATCATTCATGTTCATAGCCTGAGAGAAACACACAGATTTCGCCATAAATCAAAGCCCTAGTACTAGGACTTTGATTTTAGATAGTTGTATCCTAGTGGAGCAGACGCCTGCAAAACTACAAGCACTAAGTAGGGGCGAGATTCTGTTTCAAGGACATTGCAATTTGCAAGCCTCTATCTAAAAAACCAGTCAGTTTTTATTTTACTGCCTTGTTTAATTTCGTAATTTTATTTATTATTTAATTTAATTGTTAAATTAAATTATTAATGTAATACTGATTGTTGTTCCTCATGGAAGTCAGAGCATCCACAATGATGCTCTCTATTTCTTAGCTAAAATTTGGCTAAAAATATAAGAAAGCTATTTTAGGAGCTCTCTAAAAAATTTCAACCCCAACCATATTCCCTAATTTGGAGAGTCATAAATAATATAACTCTTTTTTGATTGGTCCATCTCTATTAAAAAAAAAAAATAGTTAACATTAAATAAAGGTTTGAAATACTCATTAAATTATAGGGAGCCACTAGAAGTCATTTATCTCTCCTCAGATTTAGGAGCTCCTAGAGAACCCCCTATTTTAGGAGGTGGATAGGGAGCGTGGTTGGAGTTACATTTTTACGATTCCTCCTTAAAATTTGTCTAAGGAGGTGGTTTAAGGAGCCCATTGTAGATGCTCTCTGAAAATGGAAAAGGATTTAAGTGTGAATCAACATGACTAGTGTTAGGCTAAGCTGCACTAATTAAGCTAAACTTCCGCACCAAAGCACTTAAATGACACACTAATTGACTGTTCTGTTGAGTAATATGCTCTGCTCTGTGCCTCACAGTTGTGCTGTGGTGTTGAACCTTTTTACACTCTCAAATATAAGTTTAAGCAGACACTAGTATGCCAACGGGGTCTAGCTCAGTGGAAAATGGCATTGACTTGCAGAACAGTAGTCTGTGTGTGTGTGTGAGAAAACTCTCATTCCCATGTAGTTTAGACTATCGCTTATAGTAAAAAAAAAACACAAACTAGCATAGTTCTTTTAGCTATGCTAATGCAGTTTCCACAATATATAAGAAATAAAACTACTACTGTTCTTGCATATATATATTTGCATAAAACAAGAATTTCCAAAACTTGTACCAGTTTGTAGCTTTAGCACAGGCAAATATTCTTTATGCAACCTCTGTGATTTAACAAAATTAAACTTATTGTAAATTTAATATCAATGAGTAATACAATTGTTGTCAAAGTCCTTAAATGTTTACAACAATGTCCTATTTCAGGCATTAGTATTCCCACTGACATAAACCATGTATGAGGAAAAGGGCACTCGGAAAGACCACATCAGAAAAATATGGCAAACCTGAATATGACCTGCCCGAAGTGATTCAAGCCGGACTAAATTCCTCAGGCATGTCTGTTCCTTATATGTCGTATAACAACTTGGAAAATGATTTCATATGTTCAGATTGAAGAGATATGGCCACTGATAAACTCCCATCATTAGTTGCACTTGGTATTACAAAAGCCAGCCCCTCAAATGCAATTCCACCAGGTCCCATGAAAATGGGTCGACCCCAACCAAAGTCAGCATCATGGATCGGCAGCCTAACCCAGCTAGTTATCCCAAGATTAGGGCACCTAAAAGAATGAGCACCGCGAACAAGGGCTGACAGATCAGGCTGAAGCTCAAGATAGTCTAGAGCCGATCTAAGATAGTTATCATCCATACGAACCAAAGCATCATGAATGCGGCTTGCTGCGAACCATGTTGGTTTTGATTGGAGATCCCCTGCGACAGCAATGGGTGTTGCTGTGAAAATCACATTGCCAAAGTAACCAGGAGGGAGTGGGGGTTGCAGTCTGGATCTTCCATCAGTGGCAATATATAGTTTGGTGTCTTGATCATTGGGAAGTTCGCGTGCCTTGCATACACATCTCCAAATATGACCCGCCATCATCTCATATGAGCTATAGCTGATTGTGTTCCCAGCTTCCTTGGACTTGGCTTTCAAGATGTTGAGCTGCTCCCGCGTCAATCTAAAAATGGAGACTGTTGTGCTATCAGCGCCAGGTTTTGTGCTTTGCAGAGGGGTTTTCAATGGTGGAGCAGGTTGGTATTCGATGTGGTGGAATGCAGGCTGCGGTGGATCTCGGGCACGAAGTAATGTCCTGTCAATGAACGGCGGAAGTGTAAGATCAAGGCCGCGAGCCATATCAGACCATGTGTTGACGAAGTGGAGACCAGAAAATCCATCTGCTGCATGATGCTGCATTCCAACCCCAAGGGACACTCCTCCACATTTGAAGTATGTGACCTGCAAAGAGTACCATACCTTGTAAGCCTCAACTCTTCAACAATTCCAATTGGTCAGTGTCACTCAACAGACTGTTAGCAATTGATGATCACCAAGAATCATGCAACCAAGTCCAGAGGGTGACATATTCAAACAATCATTCAATATTATTTCAACCCTTGAAATGTTCAACAAATAATTAGTCTCAATAATAACTTCTCAACAGCACATTTTTCCTATTAAATATATTTTTTCGAACTTTCACTATTTTGACACCTGAGACATGATTGCTTAGACATTATATTTAATAATATCACACATCTGACTTTATCCTTAGAAAAATTCTAGCAAGTGAATGATGGGACATCAAATCCATACAGTTTTATTTTATTTATTATTTATTTAAGAATCCGGAGACTTTTTAAAGCTAGTTTTCAATAGTTTCCTGAATGGAAATTACCCTGATGTGTAAAATTAGTTTCCTAGACTTGACTGTATTATAATGTAACTAGGAAATTAATAATTGGTTGGAATGTGAAAAAACGTAGAAAATAATTGTTGTGAAATGTGAGCAAACTTAGAAAATAACTGTCGTGAAATGTGACCAAACTTAGAAAATAATTATCGTGAAATGTGACCAAACTTAATTCTTTTATACTCTTCATCCGCCTATCGCTTTCGCTTAAAGCCAAAAGTCCCATGTCCTCTCACCAATCCAAGGAAGAAAGGCCACTAATCCAAAATCACACCAAATCACTAAGTTAAACCACATTTCCTAACCATCTTGATCCATCAATTATATTAGATCGATGTGTACTTCACCTAACATGGTAACGATGTTAACACATTTTTCATAGGTGGGACCCACTTTTGTAGGTAAATACCTATGTGTTCCACTTGCATGAGTGATACAGTCAATGTATGTGACACGAACAAGTTTAGAGAACAATTATCTACGAAAATCAATGACTACGAGTCACTCACGCGTACACACGTCTGAATTTAAGCCGACCTACTACCTAGGATAGTAAATGCGCTGTATGTATATAGTACGTCAATACATGCGATCATTAGGTTCTACCAGAACACAAAAGTGCTACAGGTTGACCAAGTGATGATATAGACACTTCGTTTGAATAGGTCCCCATTCCCTCCCAAGATTTTTCTCCTTTTTATTTTATTTTATTGTGTTATATACGATAATACGAACATTCATCAAAACAACACCATCAATACGATAATACGAACAATCCAAAACATTACCGGAAAAAAATAATTAAAAAAAACCAACAATACAATTTATACCTGTAACACCAAGAGAGCATAGGAGGATATCCCAGCGGAGTAATCAACGGCGGGGATGAGCCTCCGGAGCTCGAGAGTCGGTGCGAAATCGCCGAAATCATCGATGACCGAGCTCGTCTCCGCCTCGACAAACAGCACCCCTTCCCCGTTGCAGTCAATCTCGATACGGCCGTCGTCGTCGCGCTTGAGGCGGCCGGCCATGGGGTAGAAGGGCACGAGGGCCTTGGATAGGGCTTGCTTGAGCACCGCCGGGTCGAAGAAGTTCGACGACGCACCGTTTTGGTTGGGCCTGTAGAAGTAGACGCTGGGCGTGTGGATGCTCGGGATCACCAGGTCCACGTTAGAGTTCCACAGCGCCTGCCTCGGCGTCTCCGCCGCCGGCTTAACCAGCGTTGACTCCCTCACGCTCACGTTGACCACCATCTTTTGGCGCGTTTCCTTCTCTGGGCCCCACCGCCTGGCTCACCTGCACACCACCCAACACATACACTTTTAGCATTTTATTTTAAATTTCGGATTTGGCTCCTCAGCTAACGTGCGCGGTCCTCGGGGTATAATTAACTAGAATCCAATCCCTTTCCTTTTCCGGTTTCTTTCTTTCTTTCTTCTTTTGTTTTCATACGTGCTGGCTGGTGCACCACCAATCTAGCCGCTTGGGCTAAACGTGCTCTTTCCTTTCTCGCGTTATGTTTTTTCCGCTACGGATCTCTAGCCATGATCAGCCTAGTCTTAAAATGCGCCGGTCCGGCTAAAATCTATCATTACTACTAAAATGCGCTGAACCGTTAAGGCTAAAATGCGCCGTACCGATCTGGCGAAAATGAGAAATAGAGGAGAATGATATGATAGAAAATTTACCTATGAATTCGGGGAGTGTGTGCTGCTACCGGCGTACTTTAGCAGGGAGGGGAATATAGGGGTACTGTTGATCAGAGTTCAGAGAGAGAGAGAGAGAGATAAGAAGAAGAAGAGGGCAGGGCAAAGCAAGAATTTTGGGTATATTGGGTTGGGAGAGTATTGGGAGACAGAAAAAGAGTTCTTAAGAAGTCAGAGGTGGGTTGCCCAACTAAGTATAGCCGAAGCCGAGAGAGAGCATCTGTCACTCACCTACCGTGATACCCAACTTGCCCAGTCACGACATGCCACGTCACCACTCAAGCCTTGACCATCACAACTCTCTCTCTTTTCTCTCTCTACCGTGCTACCCTTTTGTTTTGTGAGAGGAGGTGGTACACCAAGAAAAGTGGGATATTAATCGCTTAGAGGGAAATGCTAGCAATCTTTCTCTAGCCTTTTTTTTTTTGTATTTTCTTCCTTTTTTGCTTGACATGTGTCATTCTCTCTATACTTAAAACAATATCATTAATATATTATACAAGCTAACTTTTGTTTTTCAAGTTTACTCTTATTAAATGTATTCAATTTATCGAAAAAAATTTCACAACTTTCTTATCATCTTATTTTTTTTTTTTAAAAGAAAATGACTGCATTTTTTAAAAAGAGGAAATGTCCATTTTTTTTTTAACATAAAGGGTTTAGATAGGAAAAAAAAAAGTCTTTCACATCCGTAAGCACCCCAATGGTAGTTAATATTGTCATATATGATTTATTTGTGTTTATTACTAATCTATTTGTATTAATTAAGGTGCATATATACTATATGTAATAGGAAAATTATAATTTGTGGACCTTAGACATGCATGAATATTTTGTTGTTCAAGCTACACAAGGATGGTATTGTTATAAGAAGGACTTTTTTTTTTCTATCTAAACCCTTTGTGTTAAACCAAAAAGGGATGTTTCCTCTTTTTATTATTATTATTTTAAAACATAAATTTTCTTTTAAAAAAAATAATGAACGTTAAAAAAAATTAATAAGATGGTAAGAAAGTTGTGAACTTTTTTTGGATAAATTGAATACATTTAATAAGGGTAAACTTAGAAAGCAAAAGTTAGCTTGTATAATACATTAATGATATTATTTTAAGTATAAGAAAAATGATACATGTCAAAAAAATTAAATAAAGATTATAAAAAATGTTGATAGCATTTCCCTTGCTTAGAATGCATCGAATGGAAGTGATGATGATAAGAGTTGGTGGCACACAATTTTCCTCCTTTTTTTTGGTTTGTCGCTTTGTCTGCTTTTTGTTGAGTGAGAGAGAAAAAGAGAGGAGAGAGAGAGAGACTTGACAAAAAAAAAAAAAACAAGAGAGAGAGAGAGGGAGAGAGTTGGTGAGATGGTGACCCATAATACTAAGAAAAATGAAAAAACAAACATACTTAAAAAAAGGGGGCTTTCTTCTTCTTCATCTCCTGTTGTCCACCGACTCTCTTTTCTCCGGTACACGGTATAAAAAAAAAAAGAAAGAGATATCATATGTGTGTGTGGGACCCACTGATTCGAGAACTGGGGCCACCACTGTTCTCGCGGGGGTTGGTGGGCTTGCAGAATGGACCGGCACACACCTTATCTATGCCGACGTCATACGTGGAGCAGGAGGAATGCGGAAGGGGAAACTGTTGGGGTTGCGACGTTATAACGGCGGTAGGTGAGTCCGTTAGGTGTGTGACGTCAGGCTGACGGGCGGCATTTTTCTTTCTGGATACAGATGAATAAACTCCGTAATCAAATTGACGTGGACTTGGACCAATGTATGCGAAGAGGGCACGAGTGGAGACTTGCGGAGTTGGTATGCGGGGTAGAGTGAGTGAGTCCGTGTTGTTGTGCTTGGCCTTGTCCTCTCTTTCTTTTTTTATTATTTATTTTTCTCTTGAGATAAGCTGTCCTCGAGATAGTTGATAGTTGGTAGTTAGTTCATTGTTTTGTTATTTCTTATTGTGTGTCCTGTGAGGGAAGTTTTGCTCATGCTTACATAGGCCTTGAGTTTGATGGGGTTTTCTGTTGCTTGTGGCCTTTTGGGCCTTTTTTTTTTTTTTTTATATATAATTATTGTCTCATTTTGGGTTTTATTATTTTCCTCATTTGTATTAATAGGTGGGTTAAAAACCTTTGGTGTGAGTATCTTGTATCTCTAGCTTTGATGGCATCAAAAGTCAGAAGAGCAATCATTGAGAAAATCAAACAAGCAAAATATTTTTCAGTGATACATGATTGCACTCCTGATTCAAGCAGCAAGGAACAAATGACTTTGATAATACGATGTGTGGATGTGGTAAGGAGTCTGGCCAAAATGGAAGAGTGCTTTTTAGAGTTTTTAATTGTGAAAGATACATCAAGATTAGGACGTTTTAATGAATTGCAATCTGCCCTAGAGTCCCATGATCTTAAAATTGATGGTGTTAGAGGATATGGTTTGTTCATGTCATGTGGTTGTCATTCTCTTAATTTAACGCTATGTGATATGACAAACTATTGTGTAAAAGAGAAATCCTTTTTTTTTGGGGGGGGGGGGGGGGGGGGGTTGGGTTGGTTCAATGCATTTACTGTGTTTTTGCAAATTCTACAAAGCGTTGGAAGAAGTAGCAGAAACTAGTGAAGATGCTACAGTCAAAAGTGAAGTTGAAAGTTTAGCAACACATGAACTGGAAATTTTTGAGTTTTTATTAGGCATGGTTATTTGGCATGATATCTAGCATGTGTGTGTGTGTATATATATATCAGTCCCCTTCTACTGAGGGATCCTTCAAATAATTTTATTTGACGGACACCTTTTAGGGTTCCCTACAAATATTTTTCAACGATCCAAACCATATATTTTTTAAGTCTACATTCATAGATCATCCTTGCAAAAAATTAGACAAATCGAAAACTGTTTCGATATCCAATTGTGTTCTACAAAATCAATGAACACGGTGCTTCAAGAAAGTGCTAAAATTTCAATAATTCAATTCAGTGGTCAAATGATATTGGATTCAATTGATTTTTTTTTTTTTTGAAGAGATGATCTTTGAATGAGTATATACAAAATAGACGATTTGAATTAGTGAAATACAATACGGAGTGGGCCTTACAAGAGTGTCCCTCAAATAAGCATATTTGAAGAATCCTCCAATTGAAACTCTCTGAATATATATATATTTATATATGAGCCTAAATTTTCACTTTTGCCTTGGCCCCTGAAAAATTCAAAACTGGCACTGCTAAAATATTCGCAACAACATTGGCTTTTCCGGTAAATGTGAGTAACTATTATTTGAGAGAACTTCTCCATGAGTTGCCAAATATGATCCGCTATAGACGTCACACTCTCAAGGTAAATTTGCCCTTTTTAGTAATTATTTGTATCAAATTTTTAGAATCCCCTTCCACTTGTATTTTCGACAGCCTTAACCGAGTTGTCCAATTTAACGCATGCTTAAGTGCATTAATTAAGCCTGGAGAACATTAATTATGCCCCGAACAAGAAGAACTTGCTATAATTGGTTTAGTATTTGAGGTTCGAATTATGAAACCTGCAGCAGAATTACCATTAGCTAGAACTGAATCATTTTTAGGTGGACTCCACCCACAAGCTGTTTCATTTTTATTCTTGCATTTAAAAAAAGAAAAAAAAAAAAGTAATATGATTGGCTTGCAAACAAATGAGGTGTTTTAAGATGTAACGATTTCGTTGATCCTAGATATTTTCCAACAAATGGTAAAACAGTTAATCAACTGAGTAGGAGAAATATTATTCCAATTGACTAAATCATCCGTGTTATGCATAGGAGTATTTCCAAGTAAAGACATTTGTGTTCAAATTAGATTTTATTGCTTGCGTGTTTCGCGTCGTGATTGATAATTCATGACGTACTTTGTGCATCATAATAGATGTGTTCTGATGTAGTAATTTATAGTTTTTATTGAATCAGTTGGTTTTGCTGTTACTTCCAAACAAGAAGAATTCCGAAGATACTTTTGATACATGAGTTAATCCACCAATTATCAAGCCGTGTAATCATCTTCCTGCCCAAGTTAGCTATTGAAGCATTATTAATTAATGGTAGCTTCACGACCTGCTTTATGTGCTGTAATTGATGGTCCTTAATTAGGTTTACACAGAGTATTCCATGCTATAGAAGGACTTTAGTAATGGTATTTTTAGAACAAAAAAAACATGCCATAAGTATTGTAGCATACTTAGAATTTGAGAATTTATGAGGGTTAGTTTTCCTGCTCTGGAAACTAGAGTTGCTTTCCAACCTGAAATTTTTGAAGATCGACCTTTCGTTGTTGCTTGGGCAAAAAGTAAGCAGTCGTCAGCAAAATAAAGATTAGAGATTTTTAGGCCATAGTTAGATGTTAAAAGTCCAATATAGGAAGAAGCATTACAAGTTAAATTATTTAAGTGTCGAATAAAAGGTTCCACAAAAAAGAATGAAAAGATAAGGAGAATCCTGTCTCAAACCTCTAGATGTCATAATATTTCCATATGGTTTACCACAGTCCCGATCTCTTGAACCACAGGAGTCCATGAAATTGTGGTCACCCACCATTGGATATTAATCCAATGGTTCAAAAAAAGTTTCTTAAAAGGAGTGCAAGAGTGAGTGAACCATTGAATTTACATCCAACGGTGAGTGACCACAAATCTCTTGGACCCTTGTAGTCCAAGAGATCAGGACTGTGGTTTACCATCAATTAGAATAGCATAATAAGAGATCGTGTTGATTCGATCATATGCCTTTTTCATATTCAATTTAATAGCCATTCGAGGCTTTTAAAAGGAAAAGTAGACATAATTTCATGTCCAATTAGGATATTATTCCTAAATCTAAAATTGTTGGGTTTTATTTTTTATTTTTTATCTTTTTTTATTTCCGTTTTTATATTTGCTGTGTGAAATTAATTTTTTAATAACAAATTATGCAACAAAAACAGATGACATGGGTTGCCATGTCATGTGCCACATGTGTTGGTATCCAAAAATTGATAAATAAGTTAGTGCATATAGCGCTATTCTTTGAGAAATGCATTTTGAAAGAACTACTCATAGATGATTACAAAGAGTAATAGGTTTGTAATGATTAACTTTTTTGCGCTGGATTTAATTTTGGAATAAGGGAAATAAAAGTGTGATTTATTTCTTGAATAGATCTTTGATGATGAAAAGCATCAACCATCTTTGATGCTAACTTTAATTCTCATCCCCAATTGGAATATAATGAAATAAATGTACTGCGTCCTATTTAGGAAGATATTATATTATATATTCTAAATCACCTTCTCAGCTAAAATTTAGGGAGGAATTGGAAAAACTCACCTCCAAGTTCCAACCATGTTCCATATCCAGCTCTTAAAATAGGAAGACCTCTAGAAGCTACTAAATCTGAGGAGAAAGAAAAGATTCATAGTGGCTCCCTAAAATTAAATTCTAATATATTATTATTTTAAGTATTTATTTAATGATGTCTTTAATTTTATCAAATTTTTTTTTCTGCATTCCATATTTTTGAATCAACTTTCCAGCAAAAAGGTCGAAGATTGTGATATGTGGACTATTGAAATGATTACATAAGGAAGAAGAGGTTGGAGTTGCCTTGAAAGCATAGAGATTTCTACGAGCAAGTATTAATTCTGGGTTCTTGGATTTTTTTATTGTGTTGTTGGGAATGCTAGTACTGGAATGGAGAGACGCTGGATCTTCTAAGAATGTGAAATTAGCACTTCAATTTTAAGGTCTAGAATTTAGGAGACTTGGGTGATTTTTTTGTGGCCATTTGTGGGACATTTTGGAAAATCAAAGTGCTTTATGTGTATGAAAGGCCTGTTTTGTGTAATTTCCCATGTCAATTTGTATGAAAAATGTTTATGTATGAAATGTTAGGCAATTTCCAAATGCATAGACTGTTTGCTTCAAGGCAATTTCCATTATATATTGAGTTCAAAATACCGACATACTTTTCCAACATTTGCAGTTCAAAATACAAAATGAACATGATCATCTAATCTGGAATACAACCATTTCCAAGTCATGGAAAAAGTTACCAAAAGTTGACAAAATGGCCACATCACAAAACCAAAAGTTGTACTAGTTCAAAACACAATACATGGCATAAACTAAGAACTAAGAGCCTAAGTTCTCTGGATGATCTCAATCCAATTAATTCTAGCAGTATCAACTGCATTTGATTGGGAAGCATTTAGTGCAGCCTTCTTTGTAGCAGCAGCAACCTTTGCCCTTACATATGCAAGCTTTCTCCTAGCTCTTGTAGCTGTTTTTGCTTCATCCTACAAAGAAAAAAAAAAGTTTTAGGTTATATTGGTGTCAAACAAGAAAATTGTTTCAGGTTATAAGGAAGAAACACCAAAACAGTTTCATGAATAGGCTAGCAATAATAATAGGCACTCGCAGAAGCAACTGCAGGGTCTTGGTTAGGTATTTTTCTTGGTCTTCCTTTACCCCTTGATAGAGGTTTTTCCTTTTGAGGTAGATTCCAATGGTGAGTGGTTTTGTTATGGCCAGATGAGCCACAAATACTACACCTCATTCGCATTCCTTGTCTTCCCAACCATTTTTTCATAGTCTTATTTATTCTCTCTTCAGGTCCTTTTATCCTCACCTTTCTAGGTCTTCCAGGTTGTCTAGTGTAGGCTGGTGGCTTTATTGCTGTCAGGTTGGTCTTCTCCTATAGCTGTGACCCATTAATTGGCATAATCAGATTTTTATAGAGGGTCATGTAACTATCCTTGCTGTAGTATGAATGCACATAATCCTCCACAGGTGTCCCTCCTTTGTAATGTATGGTAGCAATTCCATGAGCACAAGGAATGCCTGACAAGTCCCACTTTCTACAAGAACAAGTGTGGTTATCTAAGTCCACTACATATTGGTCACCTCTTCCTGCATCCACTTGATATTTAGAACCACCAGACCATTGCACAGTACAATTGCATGCTTCTAACTTTTTGTCTTGGACATGATCAAAAATGTTCTTGCATATTTGATGAGGCCAACTGCTCATCTTGTCCCTCCTCCATTAGATCTTTCTCATCAACAAGCACCTGATCATCTCTAGCATTATGATAATTGGCTTGTCCCTTGCTGTCTTGATACTATTGCTGAAGCTTTAATGCAAGTTATTATGCAGCATGGCACACTTAATAAGAGTTCTGAAATGAGACTTAAACCATTGTGTTGGTGGCTTCTTAGCAAGCCACTCCCAAGCATTGCTATCTAAGGTCTTCATTACTTCTATTTGATACTTAAAAAGAAGGCACATTGGTAGCTCTAGCACATATCCACAACTGTTCCCCCAAAACTTTATAAGTTTTGTTGATGTTATCCGAAAGGTGCCTCTCACAGAATCTTGTCTCAGCATTAGGCACAATGTCTTCAAATGCACCAGGCAATCCTTTTTGCCTGTCAGATATAAAGGCCCATCCATGAGAATTAACAATGTCCACATCCTCAGCCAACAGATCAATGAACCACATCCTTGACTCTCTTGTTTCCATCTTAACCACAACATATGCTAGCACCCAAGTCTCGTTATTGGGATCGATCCCAATAGCCATAAGCAACTGTCCACTGTAAACCCCTTTTAAATGGCAGACATCTAACCCAATAAAAGGCATGCAGTTCATCTTAAACCCTCTCTTTAATGGTTCTAAACAAATGTACAGTCGCTTAAAAACTGTTTCACCATCAACAAACTCACAGTGCGTCTTTGTTGTCGAGCCAGGGTTTTTGTCTTCCAGCTCATGACAATAATCTTAGAGCATGCCATATTGCTCAGTAACTGTTCCTTCAATGATTTGAAGCACCTCTGCTTTTGCCCTGTAAGCTTTTATTCTAGATATACCTACTTTAAACTCAGAAGATGCTGAGTTCACTATAGACTGTGGAGGAATCATGGGATTTGATTGAATTCTAGATGCAATTATGAATAAGATTATAGCTGAGGCTTGTGTGTTTTCAAATACTCTGACATAATTATGAATAAGATTATAGTATTTCACCACCAAGTTTCGATCTATATGGTTTTTCCAAGTCACATAAATATGTCATGGACAACTCATTGCTTTACACATTTCCTTCAGCTTATACCTTTTATTCTTGGTGAAAGTGACATGTTTCCTACTCAACAAGCAATATTCACGAACAGTTTCTCTAAAAACCTTGCAGTCACTGAATATCATTCCTATATCAAATACAGGGTTTTGTTTGTCTGTTTTGTGGTTATAGTGTTTGAATTTTTTCCCCTTGCAACTGTTTCATCATCTCCATCTGAATGAACACTTCTTAACTCATCCTCCACTGCTTGATCCCTCTATTTCAATCTAGTGTCTTCAAGATCTGTATAGTGAAAATCCCTAGTCCGAGAAGGCTGGTCCCTATTTGACCAGTTTGTGAAGATTGGTTTTCATTTTGACTAGTATGTGAAGGGTGGTCCCCACTTTGACCAGTCTGTGAAGGTTGGTCCCCACCTGCCAAGTTGTCAAAATTATGGACCCCACATTCACCCTCCTTAACAACACCACCTTCACCCTTATTAACAATACCACCTTCACCCTCATTTCTCTTTTCATCTTCAAGAGGCCAAAAAGTATCTTCAACTGGGGCATGGTCTCTAATCCATTGTTGCAAAAAATTGTTTTCCTCAGCGATCTTGTTAATGTTATCCCCCCCCCCCCAATACTCACTGTCAACAAAACTAGATGCATCAAATAAGGATGCATCACTATCTTCCTTTTCTGTTGCACTTGCCATTGCCACATCTTTACTCTTTGAAGACTTTGTAGCCCTTCCCCTCTTTGGTGCCTCAGGTTGAGCCAATGCTTTACCCTTTGAAAACCTTGTAGCCTTTCCCTTTTTTGGTGCCTCTTGTAGAGCCACTGTTTTACCCTTTGAAGACCTTATACCCTTTCCCTTCTTTGGTGCCTCATGTTATGAAAAATCCCCAACATCATTCACTGCTTCTTGCTCCACTATCTGCACCTTATGTGGCTCAGGATATTTAGTTGGCTGCTCAACATTACTCTTTGTCTTATAAGGATCAACTGGGCTACAATCAGCGTATCCTAGATCCTCAATCAGCACTTTCGTCTATTTTTGTACCCTGGAACCTTCAACCTTTTGCAGCTTGATCTATTTGTATTTGTTTAAAAAGGTATAAGGGTCATCAGCCAACTATGTCAAATAAATATCTATCTCCCTCACTCTTGGCACACATTCACACATTTTCATAACATCTTCATAAGAGATAAGCTTTTCTACAGAAGAAGACTTAGGAAACTCATAGTGACATAACATTATACCATCATAGTTTAACTTCTTAACCATCAAACCAATTTCAAACATAGACATTTGGTCCTTATCGCAACAATCAATGAAGTCCAGAGTCCCATTTACATACAGGTTGTTACATATAGAACTCCCATGGTTCATTCGAATAGTAAACTTATCATCTTCACCTACAAAGCCACATAACAGTCAAACCTATCAATAAACAATTGTTGAATACATAAATGGTGAATAAACAAGGACATAAACAAATGCAAAGGTCTTAGACCACTTCTTATTGTCTGGAATCCAAAGCAGTTTGGTATGAAAAAGTGGTTTTTTTTCATGCTTTTCCAATAACACAACGACATAAATGGACCTTATATGCTTTTCCAACAACACACCGACAGAAATGAACCATGGACCACAAATGTCACTCTCAACCACACTTCAAAGCAACAATCAAAGGTTTAGAAAAAACAAAACCGCAAGCCCTTTACGACGAAACCAAAAACCTAGAAGGAATAAAACCCCAAGCAACTTACAGTAACGAGGAGCACGATAGCCAGGAGAATGAAAACCCAACGGCATCTCGACTTACAGTAACCCAGCCTTCTCTGTGCTTTTGATCAATGCGAAATGGGGATTAGGTTTCAATTTGGTGAATAAGTTTCGATTTGGGGGGTAGAGGGCTCTGGATGATTTGGGGGTTGTCGATTTGGTTTTTTTTTTTTTTTTGAATTAATGAGCGCCACGTGTTGTTTGGGCTCGAAACCCATGGACATGAGATGTCGAAAATGCCCTTAAAAAATAGTCCAGCTAGATGCCAAGTAGGCAGATAACGAATTTTCTGATGATCTCACTAACGGAGATGGCAAATTATAGGGTTTCCGTGAGGTTTAGTATGTACTGGTGAATGTCCCTAAAATTGGGTGTGAACTTGAAAATGACCCTATAGGTTAGGGGTTTTTATGTAGTTTGTCCTTTAATTAACTAATGCTAACTTGGTAACATAGAGACCAAGTCAAGCTAGAGTCCTAGCATATCGGGGATGTGGTTGAGTTTGCTCACCACAATCACCATTTGCTTATGTTGTTTAGAGTTATCTCCACAAAATCTGCACTAGTTGTGTTAGTGGTTATAGTGGAGTTAGAATTTGTTTTGCTTTCTTTGCTTCTATTTAAGTTGTAAACTTGTCCTGTTTTAATTGTAGAGAATCTTCAGCTCTCAATTTACAAAGCATCTTTTACGTTTTGGTTTTAGTTACTAACATATGGTATCAGAGCTCTTCTTAGGCCTGATAAAGAAACACTCGATTAAAGAGGGAAGGAGAGAGTCTTGTTGCAGCAAGAAACTGTGGCAACTGAAAAAGTCATTGAGAGTTTTGTTCAACCTGCAATTCTACGGTTTGATGGTCATTATGATCAGTGGGGTATGCTGATGAAGAACTTCCTAAGATCAAAGGAGTATTGGCACCTCGTGGAATCAGGGATTGACTCACCAACAAAAGTTGTCACGTTGACTGAACAACAACAAAGAGATTTGATGAACAGAAGCTGAAGGACTTAAAGGTAAAAAATAATCTATTTCAGGCAATCGATCGATGTATTCTAGAGACCATACTGGAGAAGGAGACCTCTAAACAGATATAAGACTCTTTGAAGAAGAAATATGAAGGCTCAGAGAGAATGAAGTGTGCATTTCTTCAAACTAACGAGACTTTGAAACCCTCCAAATGAAATCAGGGGAGTTAATAATTGATTTCTTTGCTGGAACATTGGGGATAGCAAACAAGATGAGATCAAATGGTGGCACCATGGAAGAAGTAAAAGTTGTGGAGAAGATAGTGAGATCATTTACTCCTAAATTTGACTATGTTGTATGCTCAATTGAGGAGTCAAAGAATGTTGCTGAGATGCGAATTGATGAACTGCAAAGCTCTTTGCTAGTGCATGAGCAAAGGCTTAACTGTACCACTGCCAGTGAGGAGCAAGCAGCACTAAAGGCTTCTACTTTCTCTGAGTCCTCAAACCCTAGAGGTGGAAGAGGTGGACGAGGTCGAGGAAGAGATGGTCGAGGCAATCGAGATGGTGGAAGGTTTGGGAATATGGATGATAGCAAATCATCTCATGTCTCCAAGAAAGATGATGACTATCAAGGAAATGGAGGAAGCCACTATGACAAGTACAAGATTGAGTGTTACAGACTTTGGTCACTACAAGAGTGAGTGTTACACGAAGCTGCCAAAAGAGAAAGGAGAAAAATCCAACTTTGCTGAGAAAAAGGAGGAAGAGACACTTTTGATGGCCTTTCATGCACTGGAGGAGTATGACCAAGAAACATGGTACGTGGATACTAGCTGTAGCAATCACGTGAGTGAAAGTAAGTCTTCCTTTGTTAATTTAGATGAAAGTTTTCATTCAATTGTGAGCTTTAGGGATAAATCAATTGTGAATGTGATGGGAAAGGGAGATATTCAAATCATGACTAAAAATGACTTTGTTGAAACCATTGCAAATGTTTTTTTTATTTATTCCTGACTTGAAAACAAGTTTATTAAGTGCTGGTTATTTACAAGACAAAGGGTACAGGGTTACAATTTTTAAAGGAGACTGTGAAATGTATGATCCAAAGAGAGGCTCTATTGTTGTGGTAAATGATTCATGGAGATGGCATTACAGATATGGTCATTTGAACCTTAATGGTTTGAGAACACTTCACCAAAAGGAGATGGTCACGGGCTTACCTGAAATAACTCCTCCATCAAAGGTTTGTGAAGAATGTATCACTGGGAAACATCAAGGAGATTCATTTCCAAGTGGAAAAGGGCTCAATCAGTTTTGGAGTTAGTTCACTCAGATCTATGTGGACCAATTAATCCAATCTCGAATGGTAACAAGAAGTATTTCATCTCTTTTATTGATGATTTTAGTAGAAAGACATGGGTATATTTTTTACAAGAAAAGTCAGAAGCATTTGATGCATTCAAAAGCTTTAAAGCCCTAGCTGAGAATGAAACTGACAAGAAGATTAAAACACTAAGAACAGATTGAGGAGGGGAGTTTTGCTCCAAGGAGTTTGATTTGTTTTGCAAAGAAAAGTGCATCAAGAGACTTCTCACCATTGCTTACACACCACAACAGAATGGTGTAAGTGAGAGGAAGAATTGAACTATTCTTAATATGGTTCAAAGTTTGCTGCTAAGAATATGACTCCTCAAGAAGCTTGGAGTGGAAGGAAGCCCTCGGTTGATCATTTTAAAGTGTTTGGGTGCATTACATATGCACACATCCCTGATGAGAAAAGAAAGAAGCTGGATGATAAGATTGAAAAGTGTATTTTTCTTGGTGTAAGTGAAGCCTCAAAAGCTTACAGGCTGTACAATCTAATGACAAAGAAGATAGTGAAGCAGGGATGTAATATTGGATGAAGAAACTATGTGGAATTGGAATGTTGAAAGCTTAGTCTAGAAGTCGCTCGTATATGATGATGTCTAGGATGGTGAGGAAGAAGAAGTACCTGCAACTCAAATCCAGGAATCACCTCAACTTATGGCTCAACCTCATCAAAAATCAGAAGAAGAAAGAGGTTGCAACTTGAGGGATGAAAACACAAGGAAGAAGCTGGCATGGATGATGGATTATGATGTATATGTTACGAGTTATGATGATGAAAATGCTCATTTTGCTTTATTTGTAGATAGTGATCCAATCACATATGATGAGATGTTAAAGTAAAGAAATGGAGGGAAGCAATGGACAATGAAATCAAGTCCATTGAGAAGAATCACACTTGGGAGTTGACAGACTTACCTAAGGGAAGGAAAACCATTGGTGTTAAATGGGTTTTCAAGACAAAGCTGAATGAAAAGGGTGAAATTGACAAGCACAAAGCTCGTGTAGTAGCAAAGGGTTACAAGCAAAAGCATGGCATCGATTACAAGGAAGTGTTTGCCCTAGTTGTAAGACAACACACAATCAGGTTGGTGGTTTCACTTGCAGCTTAAAACTCATGGTCAATCTTTCAGTTAGATGTGAAATCAGCTTTCTTGCATGGCGACTTGCAAGAGAAGGTGTACATTGACCAACCACCTGGTTATGAGAAGAAAGGAGAGAAAGAGAAAGTGTACCAACTGAAGAAAGCATTCTATGGACTGAAACAAGCACCTCGAGCTTGGTACAATCGCATAGATGCTCAGTTTACCAAACTTGGATTTTAAAAATGTCCCTCAAAGCACACTTTTTATGTCAAGACTGAAGAAGGAGGTAAATTACTCATTGTGTGTTTGTACGTTGATTATTTGTTATGAACCGGTAATGATGTCAAGATGTTTGATAAATTTAAGAAGTCTATGATGAAGAAGTTTGAAATGACTAATCTAGGATTAATGCATTATTTTATTAGATTATAAATCATTCAAACTACGATTGGAAATTTTATCTATCAGAGGAAGTATGCACAGGAAATTCTTAAAAGGTTTCAAATGGAAGATTGCAAGTCATTTGCAATGCCAACTGAATTTGGCTTAAAGTTGTGCAAAGACAAAGGTGGGAAGGAGGTTGACAGTACTTTCTATAAGCAAATTATTGGTAGTCTCATGTACTTAACCTCCACAAGACCGTACATCATGTATGCAGTAAGTTTAGTAAGCATATATATGGAAAAACCAATTGAAATGCATCTAAATGCACAAGAAGAATTCTCAGATATGTGAAGGGTACAATTGATTATGGTGTGTTTTATAAAAGGCCAAATGATGCTGGTTTTGTTGGTTACACAGACAGTGATTATGCAGGTGATATAGACACTACTACATTTTACACTTTGCGCGACGAAGAGAATTTCGTCGCGCAAAATACATTATAGTCGCACAAATTTTAGCGTGACAGAAACTTCGTCACGCAGATTCCGTCGTGCAAAGATCGTGAAGAAAGACTTTGCGCGACAAAGTTTTTTCATTCGTCGCGCAAAGCAACTTTGCGCGACGAAAAAATATTTGTCGTGCAAAGCGACGAAAAATATTCGTCGCGCAAAGCGACTTTGCGCGACGAAAAAATATTGGTCGCACAAAGTTTTGCGCGACAAAATACATTGGTCACGCAAAGTTTTGCGCGACGAAAAAATTTTTAAAAAAATTCCCGCGTCCCATTTTTGGTACCAGCCCAAATTTTTAGAGTTTTGCGCGACGAATACTAATGTCGCACAAGACTTTGCGTGACAAAATATTTTGGTTTTTGACTTTTTGTTTTATTATTTCTTTAATATTAATTTAATTATATTAATTATTTCAAATATTTACTTTTTAAATTTAATTTAATTGTATGATTTTTTTTGTTACTTTAATTTAAATTGATATTAATTTAATTATATTAATTATTTCAAATTTTTACTTTTTAAATTTAATTTAATTACTTTAATTTAAATTGACATATTCAAAATACTATTACATATGAAAAATTGTGATCAAATTATCCAATAAATATATATATAATATTCAAAATGTACACATAAATTAACAAAGTACAATAAAAAAAAAAATAAAAAAAAAAAAAAGGGATAATCTCCCCTAGAATTGTTATACCACAAATCCAACCCAAACTCCAATCCCTCCCCTTTACTCAACCCCAAACCCAACACAAACTCAAAACTAACTCCAAAAACACATATTAATGAAATTTTTTTTAAAATTTGGTGAGAATCTACCTTTTGGCAAGATTGAGAGTGAGTGAGAATGAGAGAGAGAAGTGAGTGTGAGAGAATTAGAGAAGATGGTGATAGAGAGATGAGAGAGTGAGTGAGAGTGAGAGATAATGAAAAGAGAGATGAGAGAGTGAGTGAGAGTGAGAGATAGTGAAGAGAGAGATGATGAGAGATTAAGTGAGAGGAGTGAGTGTGAGAGAAATGCTGGGATTTGGGGAGAGGGAAAGAGAGAGGAGAGGTAAGAGTAGAGAAAGACATTGAGAAAATGGTGGAGGAGTTATTTTCATTTTAAAAACCGTATCACTTTGCGTGACGAACTATATTGTTGGTCGTGCAAAGTTTTGAGCGACGAAAAATATTGGAGTATTGGTCGCGCAAAGTTTTGCGCGACGAATACTGGAATATTGGTCGCGCAAAGCTTTGCGCGACGAATATTAGTATATTGGTCGCGCAAAGTCAAAAAAAAAAAAAAAAAAATCCCGCGTTCCATTTTTGGTACCCGCCCAAATTTTGAAATTTTTGCGCGATGAAAAATAAATATTGGTCGCACAAAGTCTAAAATTTTTTTTTTTAAAATCCCGAGTCCCATTTTTGGTACCTGCCCAAATTTTTAGAGTTTTGAGCGACAAAAAATTGGTTCGTAGCACGATATTTATAAAAATAATTGTTATGAATAATAAAAAATAATTTTTTTTTACGATTTAAAATATAAATAAGTTTAAAGCTACTTAATAAATGTATATACCAATTTCTTAAGTGTTATACATACAAAATAAATAAATTTAAAGCTATTTAATAAGTAAATAAATATATATACACACACCATTCAACGATCCAACCGTCAGACTTGTTTGTATATACTTTAAGATCATATACCCCAAAAATCTCAAAAAACAAACATTCGGAGACTAAGTAACGAGACAAAAAATTTCAACGGTTATAAATGAAAAATCACGATTTAACGGTTATTTTAACTCCAATTTTGATGATTTTTTACAGCTACACTCCTTGACCCTATATGAAAACAATGAACTAACTCGATCGTCAATTTAAAATATTTACACTAGTCGATACCACAAAATCTTATGTTATATTTAACAAAAGTATAAATAAACTCTTAATTGTTAGTAAATATATTGTTTTGATGGCACACACATTCAACAAAACTAGTTTCAACGATCCAACCGTCAAACTTATTTGTTTATACTTCGAGATCATATACGCCAAAAATCGGAAAAAATAAACATTCAGAGATCAAGTAACGGGACAAAACTTTTCGACGGTTATAAATGAAAAATCATGATTTAACGGTTATTTTAACTCCGATTTTGATGATTTTTTTGCAGCTACACTCCTTGACCCTATATGAATACAATGAACTAATTCGATCGTCAATTTAAAATATTTACACTAGTGGATACCACAAAATCTTATTTTATATTTAACAAAAGTATAAATAAACTCTTAATTGTTAGTGAATATATTGTTTTGATGGCATACGCATTCTACGAAACTAGTTTGAACGATCCAACCGTCAAACTTATTTGTTTATACTTCAAGATCATATACGCCAAAAATTGCAAAAAATAAACATTCAGAGATCAAGTAAAGGGACAAAACTTTTCGACGGTTATAAATGAAAAATCACGATTTTGATTATTTTTTACAGCTACACTCCTTGATCCTATATGAATACAATGAACTAATTTGATCGTCAATTTAAAATATTTACACTAGTGGATACCACAAAATCTTATGTTATATTTAACAAAAGTATAAATAAACTCTTAATTGTTAGTGAATATATTGTTTTGATGGCATATGCATTCTACGAAATTAGTTTCAACGATCCAACCATCAAACTTCTTGTTTATACTTTGAGATCATATACGCAAAAAACCGGAAAAAATAAACATTCAGAGATCAAGTAACGGGACAAAACTTTTCGACGGTTATAAATGAAAAATCATGATTTAACGGTTATTTTAACTCCGATTTTGATGATTTTTTACCGCTACACTCCTTTACCCCATATGAATACAATGACTGAATTTGATCTTCAATTTAAAATATTTACACAAGTGGATACCACAAAATCTTATGTTATATTTAACAAAAGTATAAAATAACTCTTAATTGTTAGTGAATATATTGTTTTGATGGCATACGCATTCTACAAAACTAGTTTGAACGATCCAACCGTCAAACTTGTTTGTTTATACTTCGAGATCATATATGCCAAAAATCGAAAAAAATAAATATTCAGAGATCAAGTAATGGGACAAAACTTTTCGACAGTTATAAATGAAAAATCACGATTTAACGGTTATTTTAACTCCGATTTTGATGATTTTTTATAGCTACACTCTTTGACCCTATATGAATACAATGAACTAATTCGATCGTCAATTTAAAAAATATATTTTCTAACAAAAACCCAATCCAAACAACAATAATATATTTTTCTAACAAAGATTTTAAAAAATAATTTTTTTATTTTTTATATTTTTATAAGGACTTTGCGCGACGAAGTTTATTGTTTCGTCGCGCAAGGGTTATTTTGTAGTAGTGAGATGATCGTAAGAGTACTTCAGGTCATGTATTCATGCTCAACTCTGGAGCAATATCATGGTCCTCAAAGAAGCAGCAAATAGTAACACTTTCCTTAACTGATGCTGAGTTTGTGGTAGCAGCTTCCAGTTCTTGTCAAGCTGTGTGGCTTAGAAAAATGTTTGAAGTTTTTGGTGATGAACAAAAGGGAGCAACGATCATCTATTGTGACAACATGTCAACCATCAAGTTGTCAAGGAATCCAGTCATGCATGGGAAGAAGTAAACATATTGATGGTTATTTTCATTTTCTGCATGATCTTTGCAGAGATGGAAAAATTGAGCTGCAGTATTGCAAGACTGGAGAACAATTTGTAGATATTCTAACTAAACCTTTGAAGCAACCTGCATTAGAGAAGCAAAGGAGTATGCTTGGTGTTTGTTCAGTTCAAAGTGTTGATCAAGGAAAAGCTGCAGATGAAGAAGATTATGTGATGGTAGAAAATTCCTAAACTATTTTTCAGCAGAAATCAGTTTAAGGGAGGGTGTTAAGAGTTATTTAATTATGTTTATTTAAGTTTTTTAATTAACTAATGCTGACCTGGTAACATAGAGACCAAGTTAAGCTAGAGTCCTTGCATGTAGGGGATGTGGTTGAGTCTGCTCACCACGATCACAATTTGCTTCTGTTGTTTAGAGTTGTTATCTCCACAAAATATGCACTAGTTGTGTTAGTGGTTATAGTGGAGTTAGAATTTGTTTTGTTTTCTTTGCTTCTATTTAAGTTGTAAACTTGTTTTGTTTTAATTGTAGAGAATCTTCAGCTTTTTATATATAGAGCATCCTTTACATTTTGGTTTTAGTTAACAGCCTTCACGATGTGAAGGGCCGATATTCCTACACCAGCATCGCAATTAATCCATATATAGTTACTTATCTTGATAATTAACCTTGTATTTGTGTATATGACTAATTTAATATTGACAGTTTCACAATAATACAAGATAATTTAATACCGCATGTGGCAGTTTTTAAAGGTCATAAATTACTTGAATATGATGTTAGAAGATACACAAGGTCAATTCTTGAAGGGATTCACAAGTGTGACTATGATCACTGTGATTTGAACCCGAACAACATTCTGCTTGTGCCTACCACCACCACTAGTTCGGGTGGTACTAGTTTTGTAGCCAAGATTGTAGATTTCAGATTGGCTAAGAAAACCAAGGAGAATTACAGCCAATGGAGAAGCACGCCTAGGTGTTTGTCCCCACAGGCTTTTATTATAACAAACAAGATCACTCCTCAGATATTTGGTCTCTTAGTCGTATTGTGTTTGAGATGCTAAACGGAAAGTCTCCCTGTGATTTGAAGCTTGGTTACAATCCTAACAATCTCCATGACATGTTGATGTTTGATCATCTACGTACTTGTAAAATTCCGACTAGAATCTCAGATGTGGCCAGGGGTTTTCCCAAGAGTTGCCTTGCCATGAAGTTCAGGGAAAGATTAATAGCGGAAAGACTCTTGTCTCATCCATTCGTAGTGCAGCCACAACCATACAAAAGAGGGTCATACCAAGGTTAAGGTGGTTCACTCATTTTTGGGCTATGTATCTAGTGTCTGTTGCTTCAAACCAAGCGCAGATTACCATGCATGCAAACTTTGCCATTGTTCAATGAAGGCATCCTCCAGCAGATTTTGGTATTCCAACTGGAGTGGAGAAGTTTCTATTTGATGTGATAACTCAAGTACAAAGCCTACTAGGTTTTTTGTTGTTGTATTCCTTTTTTGTTTGTAATGTGAATCACTTCAAATTAATCATGTCAAGTCTATAACCACAAAAATGTACAAACTGATTCAAGTTTTTATCGAAATATATGTGTACTTTTGTTGATCCTCCTAATATTACAACAACTGAGGGGCAAGCTGTATCTATTATGGTATTTCCTCATTATGGAATTGTAGCATGCAAATTTCCTTTCGTTGCTTATGACCTAGTTTTCCAAGTTTGTAGCGGCCTCCCTATACCTGATTGTCTTTCTCCTTTGTTGATTTGTTGATCATTTTGGTCAAACAAGAATTTTATACATCTAATTTGATGGATGGAAGTTAAGTGGAAGGAAAGGCGCAAAGACAAAAATGATCACATAAGATCTTTAACTCACTTGTGTAGTAAAAGGAAATTTATACATATGATTTGGGCTTCTGTCCTAAGTTTGTTCAGTCCTGATTCCATGCACCACAAGTTGCAAGTTTAGAGGATTTAAATCTGTTGCCTTGTTTGAATCGTCTTCTAGACTCTGAAGGTAAACATGTTTTAGAAAACTTGGAGCAACTCAAGGTGTTCATTATGTTTACATTCTGGCTCTGTGGTTGACTTGTTTTCCATTTGTTTTTGGTTTTGGTTCTTGTTTGATTTAGGAAAGGCTTTCTGCATAATTTATTGCAATGCCTTTGCTATTTCTTCTAATCTGCAAAATTCATTTTAATTACTTTGTCCTGTTTTTTGTGGTTTCTTCCTTCCCACTTTTTCATTGTACTTATTTGAATCTTCTAAACTCAGCTTCTGGACGTAAATGGGTTCATGAATATTTGCAGCAATTAGAGGATTTTTGTCCTCTTTTGTTCTATTACTTTTCTCTTCATGCATTTGATTTGCTACTGAAATTTGTACTTAGGTGACGAGGGGTAAAATTACACGCTACTCAAACAGACACAAATCTTCACACTTTAAACCTTGACCAAATATACTTATGACTAGTCAATTGTTGATCATGTAAAACCATAACCAAGAGCACGCACACAGAGGGTACCAATATGTACCTGCAAGCCTAGAAGATTACTAGTGACAACCTAGGCACTCAGAAAGACCCGTCAATCTAGGCATCCCCTGTGCTAGCAACAACTATGGTGAAAGTGTGTGAAAGCATCATAAGGAAGCAAACACCAAATAGGAGATAATGATGACTAGTCAACCGCAAGAACAGAAACCTAGAAATACATGAACATCATGCGATGAGTAGTCAACTATCATGAACACAAACCTAGAAAATTACAGAGCTGCAAACCAGAAATTGTTCACCCAAAAACCCACCACTGGGAAAAACTGAGGGTCATCAACTGACCAGGCAATCTACTAAGCAAAGAAGATTCTTGCAAAGAAACACAAGCAAGCTCAAGAAATCCTAGATCTATTTAGGAAGATAAGCTATACCTCTTTTGTACAATCTTCTTCTCCAACTTAGCAAAACCAGCAGCTTAGTCCTTCATGGCAATGACAACTCCTTCTTCAGCTCTTTCATCCCATGGCACCATCTAGTTAGCTCAAACTTAGACGAAACCAAAATTTGGATTCAAGGAAAAATGACAAATTTCTTCAATAAACCATACTATTGAAGAAATCAATCTTGAATCTGACCTAGATGTATATGAGAGAGTGTTTGATCTAGCTAAATGCAAATTTCATATTTCAAAAGCCATTTTCGAACAATCAATTTGGAAAACTCATAGATGAAAAATGTGATGGTTTTCTCTTGAGGAAGAAGAAGAGAAAGTTAGCAAGAAACTTTCCAAAACTTCCTATCAAAAGAGACCGCTGCCAAATGAGGAATTCTTTGGCTTTTACCCAAAAATTCCTAGGTCAGAAAGTACACATGGCAACAGAGAGAATTCGCAGAATATGACAAAAAAATTGGTTAGGATCCAGCTGGAAATCCTACTGATGCAAAGGATGACTAGTCATACGAAAGAAAGATGACTAGTCATAATCTTAAGAAATTTAATGAATGCAATATGATGTAATGCAGAAATTACGACCTTAGTCAAAATCATTGATTATCCATCAAATTGTAGCCAAATAAGAACACATAGAGAAGCAATTCTTAATCTAAACTAGAGCTTGGGAAATTACAATGATTGTCCTATTACAATATTGTCAAGGAAAGCCAAAAGAAAAACTCAAAATCGTACTCTTACAGCTACTTTTGGATCCCTCAAATAAGTTTGCTTCGATTCAATGAGATTGTATCTGATTTTTTGTAAGAATGATCTATGAATGAAGATTTGAAAATAGATCGATGGTTTGGATCGTTGAAAAAAAAATCGTAGGGTACCAAACCAAAAACAGATGGAATCTCATTTGACCCGAAAACAGAAAATATATATTTTTCTATGAATGATATCTGAATAACAATCAGGTTTTAGAAAATATATATAAGTTTTTGTTAAGATACAATCTCATTGAATCAAAGCAAACTTACAAAAGATCTTAAATGATATTCGGGGCCCCCTCAATACCATGTAGATGCATTAGTAAGAGACAAAGCAAATCGTTCTAGTCTATGGCCACAAGATTGGCCTCTCCACTCGAAAAACAAAATGAACAGAAACATAGCTAAATTCAAAAGTAACATCTGACCAATTTTCGTCTGCACCAAGAATAGACTGGAGATCAGATTAAAGGCATCTCCTTCAACAAGTTTGACGCCTCCCTCCAATTGTTGAGCAAATCTCAGCTTCCGCATGTGTTGCGGTTGGCGGAGGCGCGGCTCCCACCTGGTGGTTTCTTTGGCAATGCTCCTTTTTTGTGCGGTTAACTACTTGCAATAACTAGTTGGATTAGCCTGTGACTGTCTATATCTATGCATGACAACATGAATCTTTATTTTTGTTTTTGTCTAACATCTGAAGAAATTTAATAAAGATTAATAGAAACGTTTACATCGCTTGAACAAAGTTGTAATTTTGGGGCCCACTTAAGATTGGGGCCTTGTATGTCATACAACAACTTGGAAAATGATTTCATGTGCTCAGATTGCAGAGAAATGACGAGTGATAAACTCCCATCGTTAGTTGGGCTTGGTAACAACAAAGCCTTCCCGTCAAATGTAAATGGGCGACCAGGCCCCATGAAAATGGGTCGACCCCAACCAAAATCAGCATCATGAATCGGCAGCCTAATCCAACTGCTTATCCGAAGAAACGGGCGCCCAATCAACGAAATTCCATTAAAAGTTTCGGCTTGAGAAGGAGCATGAAGCTCAATATAGTCAATGACTGATAAAAGATAGTCGTTGTGCATCTGCACCAAAGCATTGTGAACGCAACTTGCAGCATACCAGGTTGGTTTCGACTGGAGATCCCCTGCTGCAGCAATTTCTGAGGTTCTGAAAGTGACATTGCCAAAGAAACCAAGTGGGAGTGGAGGCTGCAATCTGGACCGTCCATCAGTGGGAACGAGTAGTTTGGCTTCTTGATCATCAGGAAGTTTACGTGCCATGCAAACACATCGCCAAATATGACCTGCCAACATCTCAAATGACGTATAGTTCCCTCCGCCATCTTCTTTAGATTTGGCTTTCAAGATGCCGAGCTGCTCATACGTGATTCTGAAAAGGGACGTAGTAATATTACTTGTACTGCGTTGTAATTTCATTTCTGGAGGGGATTGGAATTCAATGTGGGGGAATGCAGGCCGAGGTGGGTCTCGGGCACTAAGTAATGTCCTGTCCATGAAGGGTGGTTTAAAATTTGTGAAATCACCACGAGCAATATCAGACCACGTATTTAAAAAATGGAAAGCAGCAGGTCCATCTGCAATGCGGTGATCCATGCCAACACCGAGTGACACGCCTCCACATTTGAAGTACGTCACCTGCATTTGAGTGTATATATGTAGAGAGTAAAATTTAGAACTATATAATTTGTGGGCTTATTTATAGACTATAAAAGTTAAATGTTTCTTTCTCTTAGGAACCCTAATTGTTAAATACCTGTAACACCAAAATTGGATACGAGGATATCCCACCGGAGTAATCAACTGCGGGGATGAGTTTAAGGAAATTGGCAGTGGGCACAAAATCGCCAAAATCATCAACGACAAAGCTGCTCTGCGCTACGACAAAGAGCACTCCCTCTGCACTGCAATCAATCTCCACACGGCAGTTCTGGTCGTTGTGTTTGAAGCGACCGGCCATGGGGTAGAAGGGCACAAGGGCCTTGCTTAGCGCCTGCTTGAGCGTTACTGGATCGAAGAAGTTGTCCGCACCGCTTGGTCTGTAAAAGTAAAGAAGGGGTGTGTGATAGGGTGGGAATAGATCCAAGTTAGAGAGCCACAACGAGCCCCGAGGCGTCGACTCCTCGGCTGGCCTCACCACACTCAACTCACTTACGCTCACGGTCACCTTCCTTCTCCCCCATATTTCTTGTTTCTTTGGTTTTTAAGAAAAGAAAATTAAGACCTCTTTCTTTGGTTTTTAGTAGGCCTGGGCACGGTTCGGGTCGGGTCCAATTTTGGCAGACCCGCGGGCCAAACCGAAGGGGAGGTTCGGGTCTTGGTTCGGGTCGGGTCTAGGGAAAAACCCGAAAAATGAACCGAACCGGAAAATGTGCTCGGGTCGGGTTCGGTTCAGGTTCTGTTCGGTTTGGGCCTGAGCCCATTTTAACCATTTTAAAATGCCAAAATCGTATTTATTTTCATAAAAAAAAAAGCCCAAATCATATTTTTTTAGCAAAACAAAGCCCAAATCAGATTCAGCCCCAAAACCCTTTTTTTGTTGTCAAATTGCCAAAACCTATTCAATTTTTATGAACAAGCCCAAAACACTTTTTACTTCACTTTCAAAACCTGAATTTTTTTCCATTCAACCTATAAAAATCTATCATTCCAATCTAAGTTTCTAAACTAAATAAATCTCACATACACACATTCAACTAACTAACCAAGGAAAAGAAATATAATCTCTTACAATTTACAAACCATTACAAAAAATAATACACAAACCAAATTAAACTTATGAAATTAAATATTACAACCGATCACAAAAATACACATGAAGATAACATCCTTGCAAAAAACTTGCTACATCCATTCTTCCCAAAGCCTTAACAAAGTAACCTACACAACACTCAAAATAATTAACACAAAGTTTCACCATCAACAAATCATAATTAACATAAGATGCAAGAAAAATACCTTCCAACATATCTTAAATCACACTAAGAAGGGAGAGTCTTATTCAATTTTGTCGTGGATGTTTTACTCCCCATTTCTACAAAATATAATAAAATAAATCAAACCAATTTGAGTTAGAACACATAAAAATAAGAAAATAATTGGATTCAAATATATTTATAGAAATGAAAATATTACCCATTTCAATTGATTCATAGAACTCCATCTCCTCAATACTTGGCACATATTGCAATGAAGATATATCTTCGGACCTTATCCAATTTTGAGAGCAAATCAAAGCCTCAACCATCCTAGGAGACAATGAGCTTCGAAACGAGTCAATCACTCTCCCACTTGTGCTAAAACACGACTCCGAAGCTATTGTGGAAGTAGGGATTGCAAGCACATCCTTTGCAATTGATGCCAAAATAGGATACTTGAGCCCATTTATTCTCCACCACCCTAGTATATCAAACTCCTCATCAATGGATTCAAGTGGATCCAACAAGTACCTATCCACTTCATGTGTTATAACCACATTCTCACTCTCTTGTTGAATTTTTTTCCACTTTTCCATCATGTTTTTTCGCTTACGACCTCCAAAAACTAAAGAAGAATCGATTTCATTGTTAGTACCACCACCACTTTCATTGGTAGTACTAGTACTAGTAGCACCCATATTGCTACCACTAGGCGTATACACTTCATACATATTCATAAGAAGTTGTTTCACCTCATTTGTCTTTTGAGCCACCAATCTTTCACAAGTAGGATCATTTTCAAATATTTCTTCAAAGATGTGCTTCAAATTACGAATTGCCACAATTGAGCTTTCTAATCTCTTCAAACCCTCCTTAACTATCAAGTTGATTATATGAGCACTACACCTCATATGCATGTGAACTCCCCCTAACACACTATTCGAATATTTCCACCCATTTATTTTCTTCCTCACATATTCAATTGCCTTAGTATTGGCAGCTGCATTATCTGCAGTAATTGTGAGTATCTTCTCATGTCCCCAATCAATCAAGCAATTTTCAAGCAATTTCCCAATGCTCTCCCACTTATGACTATCAATTACACAAAAATTTAGGATCCTTTTGTGCATTTTATAGTCGGAATCCACAAAATGGGCAGTCAACACCATGTAATTCACATTTTGAACCGATGTCCAAGTATCGGTTGTAAGGCATATTCTATGTGAACGAATGTCAACTTTCAACTTCTCCTTCATTTTTGTGTACATTTCTAGAAATCTTCTTCCAAGAGTTCTACGAGAGGGTGGATTAAATTGTGGGCATGCAACACTACAAAATTCCCTAAACCCTTCACTCTCCACAAAGCTAAATGGTAGCTCATCTCGAACCACCATCCTAATACAAGCATCCAAACAATCATCTTTGTTAAACTTCCTAGAAACAAAACCCTTGGATGCATCAAATGCGAGGTTCCGTGTGCTCTTATCCTTGTGCCTGTAAGGATATTGCAAGCATTGTTTGTTTAGATGCTTCCACATATTGCTAGTCCCATTTTTCTTGGTATCACTAGCATAAGTAGCACTACAATACTTGCACTTAGCCCTTTTTTCAATTTCTTTTCTTTTAGTCCCATCTACCCCTTTCAAATCCAATACCAAATCATACTTTTCAAAGTGTTCCCACACATCACTCTCCTTCTTACAAGGTTTCCTTTTCCCGGTACTAGGTTCTAATGGTGATGGTGTTGGATTTTGTGATGCTGCTGTAGGAGGTACAACAGCATCACTACAAGGTAGAGAATCATCATTCCCATGCATTTGAGCCTCATTAGAAACAGGTTCCTATTCATAAACAAAGTAAAACCATATTTAAACACAGCCAAACAAATATCCTATCCAACAATCAGACTACAAAAACAGATTACAAATTACATAATACAAAAACATATTACAAAAACAGACTACAAAAACAGCTTACAAAAACAGATTACAAAAACAGAAACAGAAATAAACAGATTATAAAAACAGATTATAAAAACAGATTAAAAACAGAAACAGAATTAAACATATTAGAAAAACAGATTATAAAAACAGATTATAAAAACAGAATTAAACAGATTATAAAAACAGATTAAACAAATCACAAGCACAGATTTGAACAGATTACAAAAACATATTAAACAGATGTAAACAAAGTAGCAGCAGCAGTGAATATTTACCTCCATTTAGCAAAATTTTCCAAAATTATATATTTAAGCTCAGCAATAGCAGCAACGCTAAACAACTGTGAATGAAATTAAAAAAAAGCAGTCACAACTCAAGCTTGACTTACTAGATTAAAGATTAAATGGGAACACACATCACTTTATCAATCATAACAAATATCCATGGTCAAATTAGTGAAGGCAAACAATTTATGTACCAAACATTTTGTTGGATGATATTACGGTTCAACAAATAGAGAGCAGAAAAGGTAACTCCATAATAGATACGAGAGGATAAAACACAAATCGCAGGGTAATTGCAGCTCTCAACCTAATCAACTTATTGTGACAAATTAACTCCAAAACACAAATCGCAGGGTAACTCCAAAAATGTACCAAAACGCTTCCACACCTACCAATCATCCAGTCTCAAACAAGAACCATGCAGACCACTTTACATCAAAAGCTTAATCCAAGAAAATAGGATTATCAAATAGATATCCAGTACACACATCATGTAATTCATATAGTGACAGTCCGTTTAATTAATATTATGACGAAAGGAAATAATAAGAAAACTGCTCAAGTTAGAATTACGGATGCTTCAAGAATTCAACCAAGACCCATCCGTCAGATTTATTTATGCCATGAACGAAGAACACAGAAAAGATCTCGACTGCAAGATGACTCAAAACTCAGCTGTTATTTCTGTCATGTATTGGCTATGGAAAACCTAGCTAGAGCTGTATTATTAGTGGGGTTTCGAGATCGTCATCTAATTGTATTAGTTGTGGTTGATCTCCTTCCTGGTAATATGAAATCTTTTTTTCCAGTCTCAAACAAGAACCATGGTGATGGTGTTGGATTTTAAAAAAACAGTAAAGATTAAGCTTATAAATGATAAAGCATCAAAAGCTATACCACTTTGCATGTTCATTACATCAACCTCAACCACCAAATGGACAAGCCTAATTTAACAGAAAAAAAACCATAAATTTAATTTACAATAAACCGTAAATTCAAAGGAAGAAACTCTCACCTCTTTGACTGATATGAGAGAGAAATCGAGAAGAGAAGCTGAGACTTTGGACCATAAACTGAGACTGAGAAACTAAGACTGAGAAACAAAGAAAAATCGAGATAAGAGGAGAGACCAAACTGAGAGTTCGGACCAAGAAGCGACGGGAAAAAATTGAACATATAAGGGAAGAGAAGCTGACCTGCGTGGAGGGATGAAGGCGGCACGGTGGCTGATCGACTGAGAGTGAGAGGATCGACTGAGGCTGATCGACTGCGTGGAGGGATGGAGGCGGCCGAGAGAGAGAGAGGCGTCGTATTAGTTAGGGAGGGATGGAGGCGGCACGGTGGCTGATCGACTGAGAGTGAGAGGATCGACTGAGGCTGATCGACTGCGTGGAGGGATGGAGGCGGCCGAGAGAGAGAGAGGCATTAGTTAGGTCAAAATCGAATTGAAACTGAAGAGAGAGGTCTGAGACTGAGAGAGCGAAAGAGAAGAGGGAGAGAGTCACTCACGTGTGTGACTCACACGGGAGACTTACGGGAAAAACAAAAAAATCCGTGAGGGATCTGCTGCAAGCAGTCTCACGGTAGTATTGCTCTTGGCCTATCATACGACGCCATGTGTAATTATTATATATATTTAAATGTCCTCGGTTCGGTTCAGGTTTTTCGGTTCTACAAAAATCAGACCCGAGCGCCGAACCGTTGGGGTTCGGTTCGGTTCAGGTCCGCCGTTGACTTTTTCGGTTTGGTCAAAAAATACTCTTTTTCGGTTTGGGTTGGGTTGGTTCGGTCGGTTTGATCGGTTTATCGGTTTTTATGCCCACCCCTAGTTTTTAGGACAAGTTAACCCAAAACCCACAACAACAACCAGAAGTAAATCGATCAAACTTGAAATCGAATCTGAGGAAGACTTGCATGATTTTAAAGCTGATAAGACCCGTTAATAATTTCTTCTATTATTGGTGGGTGGACCGCACACTCTTGTTATTTGAACTTTATGGAGGGATATAAGGTTTTTATGTCCCCCATGTAAGGCATATCATGATCATGTATGTTCCTTTCGATTTAGACATTAACTTTCCTTTGCCATATGATCATAGAGCAACAGTTTTAAATAACCATTACAAGATTGTTTGTATTAACAATTGACCATATATATGATACACTTAGCATGGAGGGCAGAAAAGCCTTAAAGTTTGAATCAATTGTTTGTATAAATTCTTGTGCTCTTTGTGTGTCTGCTTTTATTGTTTAGTGTGTGCCGACTTTTACAGTGACCTTGACATTTTGATCTCATGTATTATATTATATATATATATATATATAATTTGTAATATAAAAAACTTATAATTTAAGTTAAAATTTTCTCCAAAACAACTTAAACATGACTAAAATTAGAAATTTTTAACTCTAAACATGTAACTATTGAATACATAAGTGTTTTATGTACTTGTATTTTTTACTTCGACCCCTAACTTTACAATTTTAACTCTATCCTTATACTTCTACTTAGCGTAGTTTGTGAGTGCTCGTTGTGTAATCCATTACCGACAAGATGTTCGAGTATTAGACCCCAAAAGATACATGCTTTAAAGCTGATAAGACCTCGACGTTGCTAATGGCAGTGTGTGCGAGACATATTGCTGGATCCACAGGTGTAGTGTGTTGGGTTTTAATCTAATTTTCTAGTTGGGAAAAAGATAAAGTAACATCCTATCATGATACACCAACTAGCTAGCATGGGGGACATAAAAAAAAGCCGTATCCCTCCATAACGTCCAAACAACAAGAAGATCATAAAGATATAAATGATAAAAAATAAATAAATTATATACTTTTTTCTTTAATAGTATAAAGATATCATAATTCATCTAATTTGAAAGAAGGGATTTTTGTAGACATGTCACCTAATCTTATATTTTAGTTTTAATTTATCACTTGAATTTTTTTTTTTAAAGAGAAATGTCATCTTAATTTTTCAAAATCCATGATTTGTCATCTGACTTAAACACAATCCAATTTTCTATCCATTTTTAAGGGTATTTTAGAAATGGAAAAAATTATTATAATTTTTTTTTATACATGATTAGAGAGAGAGAGAGAGAGAGAGAGAGAGAGAGAGAGAGAGAGCGAGCGAGCGAGCGCGCGAAGAGGGGGGAGGGGGTCCTGTGTGGGAGAAAGGGAGAGAGAGGTCTCTTTTTTCTCTATTTTTTTTCTTGAAAATGGAAAGACGAAAATACCCTTAAAAATGGATGGAAAATTGGATGGCGTTAAAGTGAGATGACAAATCATGGATTTTGAAAAATTAAGGTGACATTTCTCTTAAATTTTTCTTTAAGGCGACAAATTAAAACTGAAGTATAAGTTCATTTCGACAATTACCCCTTTGGAAGAATAAACCCAAATTGTCCAGTTGGCCATTTTATGAGTTTGAGTTAGTATGTTAAATACCTTCATTGCCCTTTAAATATAGATTTTAGACTTACAACCTGGAAGGGGGGTGGTAATTTCTGATAAGACCAGTTACACAATTGGAAACCCGAACGATAAAAATTCGGATAATTTTTAGGCCAACGCGCCATGACCCGTTTAATAAACCGGCGGATTTCAGGTCAACCCGCCAACCTGTTTCTTTGTTTCTTCTTCATTTTCTTCATTTTTCTTAATTTTTTAAAATTTTTCTTTCTCAATCTTCATACTTAGAGAGAGGCAAAAAGCACATCAACTTAGATTTCTCTCTTACGAAAAATATGGGAAGAAGAATTAAAAAGAAATTATTAGCATATACAATCAACGTTTAATTTAACATAATCAGATGTTATAAAATTCAATATTCCTTTTATTTCATGAGAAAGAGAATGCCATTAAGAATAACAAGAAAACACAGCTTTTGTAATAAAGCTTGCAATACTCAATAATCAAAGCAACATGAAGAAACCAATACGCAAAATTTAGCTTATAAAGATTAAGGGAATATTCAAACGAAACAGGACCAACGTTAACTTGGAAAATGATTTCATTTCCTTATATGTCATACAACAACTTGGAAAATGATTTCATGTGCTCATAATTCAGAGAAATGACCAGTGATATGCTCCCATCATTTGTTGGACTTTTGGTAATATGAAATACAACCCGTCAAATTGAATTGCACCAGGCCCCATGAAAATGGGTCGACCCCAACCAAAATCAGCATCATGAATCGGCAGCCTAACCCAACTGCTTATCCAAATATTAACAGAACCGACAAGCGGACTTAACAAGTTTAGAAAGAGAAGAATGACAAGCGGAGGACTTAACAAGTTTAGAAAGAGAAGAATGATGAAGCTCAAGATAGTCAAGGAATGATCTAAGATAATCATCGTCCATCCGCACCAAAGCATCGTAAACATAGCTTGTAGCATACTGTAAGACCCTTACAAGTTAGCATAGGCCATGGCATGGTTTTGATGTTTTGCACCATGCCAAGGCAAGCCAAGAGTGCGTAGGAGGTGCACTTGTGAAGCAAGACAAGGTCGGAAGACGTGTGTTTTGGGCTGGAGTTTGGCAGCCAAGACATGGCAGCATGCGCAGCGCGCAAGGAAGACATGGCAGCGCAGCTCGCAAGGAAGGCAGCGCGGCGCGCATGACAGACATGCGCAACGCAGTGCAATGCGCACGGTAGATTGCACAGCGCACAGGGGCAGATTGTGTTGAACGTGGGCAAGTTGTGCTAGACGTGGGCAGATTGTGCGTGGGCATGGCTAGACGTGGCAGTTTGGCTAAAAACGTGCTGGAGTGGGTCTAGGACGTGGTCAAAACGGTTTTGAGCAGTCCATGGGTGGTTGGACGTGGCTAGGAGTTGCCATATGCTTAAAATTCGGAATGTGGGCTTATCTTGGAGCATTAGTGGGCAGTTACTTGATAGTGGCAGCAAGTGGGCGGTTACTTGATAGTGGCACCATGTTCCAAGGAAGTGGGGAGATTTTTAAGGAGGAAAATCTGCCCATGACGTGAGTGGACTGCAAGGTGGCGTCTTGTGGTTGCTAGACAGGTTTTTGAGTGAGAAAAACGTGGCTAGGTGGCTAATCTAACGGTAGGCAAGGTTTCCTAAGTAGATGGGGGTGTCCTCTACATAGTGTAGGCTTATGAATACCTTGTGAAGGTGTGGGTTGAGATAACCAAGTGAAGTGGTATCCAACTGAAAGTGAAAACTTGTAATCCTTTGCTATTGTGAATAGAAGGTTGGGAACTTTCCCGTATATGTGTATGCGAGAGTTTCCTGCGTGAGGCAAGTCTCACTTGTGTGCGTTGGTTGTCACTTGTGTTGGTATCCCGCTGCGTGATCTCTGAAGCCTCACAGTTTGGAGTTGAAGAGAAGGCTAACTTAGGAGGAGTCTAAGTGCCGGACAAGGGTCGAAAAATTAAAGGCGTTTTTCACCCCTGTTACACATACCATGTTAGTTTCGATACGAGATTTCCTTGCAGCGATTTGTGGGGCTCTGAAAACGGCATTTCCAAAGAAACCAGGTGGGATTGGGGTTGCAATCTGGACCTTCCATAAATACCAATAAATAGTCTGGTGTCTTGATCATCAGGAAGTTTACGTGCCTTGCAAGAACATCTCCTTATATGACCTGCCAAAATCTCAAATGTGTGATACTTCATTGTATTAATATTTTTCCCACCATCTTCCTTAAACTTGGGATGTTGAGCTGCTCTTGCGTTAATCTAAAAAGGGACGTAGTATTAGTTTGTGCTTTGCAGAAGATCAGAAGCTAATTTCATTTGTGGAGAAGGTTGGAATTCAATGTGGGGAAATGCAGGCTGAGGTGGGTTTCGGGCACGAAGTAATGTCCTGTCCAAGAAGGGTAGATTAATGTGTTTCAGGTCACCACGAGCGATATTAGACCATGTATTTACAAAGTGGAGATCAGAAACTTCATCTGCAATGCGAGTAATTTTTGGGTGTTCCAGGTACACCACATGACTGGTGTACCATCCAATAGACGGAAGATATAAAGAATATTTGCAATGCAACCCACCACTTGTTATAAAAAGAAATGCAGTAAGTTAAACAATAATTCCACATGTCCTATGTTTATTGGATGGTACACCAACCAACGTGGTGTACCCGAAATATGTAAAAATTTATTCTCCTTGCAATGCAGTGTTCCATGCCAACACCAAGTGACACTCCACCACATTTGAAGCTAGTACGTGACCTGCACATATATGTACAGAGTTAGTACATAACCTGCACATATATGTACAGAGTAAAATCAAGAACCATATTTATATGTACCTAGTCTAGGACCTCTTCCAACGTTGGTCTAAGGTTTTGAAGGTTTAAGATGAGAAAACTCAATGGAACATAAATAATAGTATTCATGGAACTTTTAATTATTGAAAATATTACTAGACCTTGCATGATAATTTTTCAATACCTGTAACACCAAAATAGGATATGAGGATATTCCAAGGAAGTAATCAACGGTGGGGATGAGAGTAATGAAATTGGGAGTGGGAGCAAAATCGCCAAAATCATCACGACTGAGCTACTCTCGCCAACAACAAAGAGCACTCCCTCCGCATCGCAGTCAATCTCCACACGGCCATTCTCGTCGTTAAGCTTGAATCGACTGGCCGTGGGGTAGAAGGGACAAGGGCCTTGCTGAGCGCTTGCTTGAGCACTCCCAGGTCAAAGAAGTTGTGCCCCGCTTGGTCTGTAAAGGTAAACACTTGACATGTAGTGGGAATTTAAACATACACATATATAATATTTTAATTCTCGAACAGAGTGATACATTTTTATCAGGGAAATGTAAATGGTGATGGGGGATGAGATATTTCAAACCCAGCGAACAACAGCTTGCAAAAATCTTTGGATGTGCAATTTTCTTTTGTTTGCTGATGGATCCAATGAGAGAAAGAGATTATATATATTATAAAAAGTATGTGGGTGATCTCGGTAAGGGTTGAGGTTTCGTGACTTGCAGGCAGACCTTTCCCTTTATTCACCAATTGGGTATTCCTATAACCAACCAGAGAGTATAAAAGATAATGTATTTGGTGTAACTCATCTTTTCTTTGAGGTTTTGTTAGAGTATTCGTGGTGGTTGTTCAATATTTTAATGTAATGGTTCAATCAATTAATTTATTGAATTGAATTGCAGTTCTACTTGCAATAGTACAGTTCAATAACTTCATATCAATACTTATATTTACTTACATGTTTTTTTTTATATACTCAAATAAAATAAAACTAGAAATTGTACCATTGAAATATTCTTAAAGAGATCTTTAAAAAGAGACCATTTGTAAAAATAAATAAAAAATAATTGTTGTGTTTCTTCTATTGCACTGAACCATTGAACAACCACTGTGAATGCTCTTAACAACATAATGCATTAATTGATGTATTTTTCTATTTTTTATTGGCATGTGGGCCTCATGGTTAGCCTATTGCAATTGCAATAGAGGGTTCATCACATTAGCACCCTATATTGCAATGAACTAAATGGCACAATTGCAAGTGAGATTTTACTATTTTAGTTCAATTTCATGCAATAAAATTGCATTGATCCTAATCATCGCAGATGCTCTTATTTTGTACATCGTGATCGTAATTTGGTCGCGAATCATTTTATTAGGCTTCCCTTTTGTTCTTAGTATTCATGTTTGGGTTGTGCATAGAGCTTTTTGGCTATCCGTTGTATATTTGTGGTCAAATGATATTGGATTCAAGTGATTTTGTATGGAGATGATCTTTGAATGAATATTGAAAAAATAGACGATTTTGATCAGTAAAATACAATGCGGAGTGGACCCTACAAAGTGTTGGCCATTCTTGGATTGCCTTCACTTTGTCTTCATCAACATGAATTCCTTTTCAACTCACAGCATACCCCAAAATAATAATATGTAGGTGAGAAAACTGCTCTTCTTAAGGTTGTTGTACAGTTTATTTCGCTACAGTACTTCCAAAATTTGCCTTAGAAGCCGCAAGTGCTCATGTTCAGTTTCACTGTAAATCAAGATGTGTCGTTAAAATAAACAGTCAAACAATATGGGTAGAATATTTTTCAGATATATTTCATTCTCCGAAAGGAGGTATTTATAATACAAGTTTACAAACCCTAGTAGGGTTATACTATAGGAAATAAGAAAAGTCCTAATTGCATGTCATACGGATTCTTTTGATAAACATGGGCTGATGATGATATCATAATTTGATTGACAGCCCCAGACATATAATATTGATAGGCAGCTTGGGCAGGTGTGCCAGAAAAATCATGTTGACGTTCATATAACCAAAATAGCTTTAAGTGATCGACTAGTGGCTAGGTAAAGAAAATAGTGTTGAGAAGAAAGAGTAATAAAAGTCTATGCAAATTGATCTGAATCTATAACAAAAGTTCATACAAAAGTATGGAAGTCTATAATAAAAGTTTATACAAGTCTATTAAAAATCCGGGTAAAACCTATAGGAGTTATACAATTCCAGGAAATCTGTCACTTAAAAAATATCTTTCAAAATCTTATACAATCCTAATTGAATACACCCCCCTAAGAAAGAAATATCCTAATAAGACTAGGATCTCGCTAACATAAACAACCATAAATAATCCAATAAAAGGACGAAGCACCTGATTCATGAGCCGCATAAAGGTTCTAGGGGCATTCGAAAGCCCAAATAACATCACCAACCATTCGTACAAACCATCTTTTTTTTTTAACGTCGTTCTCCTCTTGTCACCTAGCCTTCGAACAAATTTGGTGGCACCAGCTCCCTCAAGTCAATTTTGGAGAAAATTTTCGAACCCTTCAGAACATTCAACACATCATTCAGACGGGGAATGGAAAATCTGTAATTGACAGTAATTTTGGAACCAGTAGTTTTATGTTGTATTTGCATTGCGTGTTTATTTATTATTTTCTTTTATGTATTGGATACATTTTGAGGGGTATATGGCTCATTATGTCCTCCATAACTAGGTGTATCATTTTTTTTTATTAATAAAATCCACTCGTGTCGTCGAGTTTTAAGGTAAATCCAGCTCAATCTATTTTAAAATCTTGAATCCATCCCTAATCCTTCGTCAAGTCCAAATAACAAGAAGATCACAAAGATATACATGTGTATCACAACTTTCTAATAATACAAGGCAGAGTCGTTTCATGGGCTATGCAAGCTGGGCGACCGCACAAGGCCTCCAAAATTTAGGGGCCTCCAAATGTTCTACTCCACTATAACATATATTATATATATTTATTAGGGCTTCTTAGATTTAGGTCCAAAACGATTAATGTTTGTTAGAAATGTTAACTCGCAATTGTACGGGCCAATTAGTAGTATAGCAAGACAAGTACGAGGTCGTACCCACGAGGACTGAGAAGTTAAAATTAGTTATGTACTTAGATTACCAAATTCAAGAAAGTAGGAGGTTAAGTCTAAAACAGAATTTAAAGCAAGAGTGATTGTAATTGTTGAACAAATGAGGCAAAACGAAGTTTCAAACAAAAGTAAAGTGAGCAAATGTAACAAATAGTATTTTTGTAGGTTGGAAAAATAGATTGGGAGACTAAGGCATTCGATTCACCATAACAATTCAATTCTGGGTTATAAATTAGTTAAGTGACAAGTCTAATTCGGATTCAAAGATTGATTCTAGCTAAAGTATGATTAGGCCATGGTGTCTGGTCCTAACCTTGTGTTCCTAATTCCCTAACTTGATCATTTGTTGTCTAACCTAAATTAAGCATTAGGAACCCATTAAGCATAGAAGAACAATTTAAACAACCAAGCATGTATCTAATCCCTGTTGTCGAATGTCCATACATACTTTTCTTATTCATAGTTCAATTCGAATCAAAGCATGATGTCTACTTTTGATTTAAACCAAGATAGCTAATAAACAAGTTCTAATGGTGATCAATCATCCAAACAAGCATATTAACTGATAAGCATAATGAATAAGAACATGAATCATGAATCAAACTTAAAACTCAAAACTTAAACTTATAAACCCAGAATATTCATGTTAGGTTACATCGAAGCCCTAGTTATGAATTTTGCTACTCATAATGGAAATGAAACTTAAACAGAAATGAGAAAACATAATGAATGCAACAAGAGTAGAAAAACCCATTTCTGAAGTTGTTTGTGGTGTCCAAGGCTTCTCCAAGTGCTTCTCCAAGTCTAATACTGCTCCAAGAGCTTCCTCACATCTAGAGTATGGCAACTAAAGAGGTGATTTTGGGATGAGTTTGGGTGAGTGGTGATGGAAAAGAAAGAGGAAATTCGTAAGGAATTGGAATGGAGGCTTGTTGGAGCTATTTTGGTGTTTTGGGGATGAATGGAGTGTTTGTGGAAGGATGAAGTGAATGAGATGAATTGTGAATGATGTTGTGTTTAGAATTGGAGTGCTATTTATAGGGAGAGAATGGAAGAGGAATATTTGAATTGAATATGGTTTATGCCAATAGCACTTGTAATTAAAAACTCATCTTTTGGCTAGTGCACTTCACCAACAACTTCCACTAGATAGCACTTGTAATTTAGAAACTCATTCTTTTGGCTAGTGCTCTTCACCAACAACTCCCACTAGATAGCACTTGTAATTAGAAACTCATTCTTTTGGCTAGTGCACTTCACCAACAACTCCCACTAGATAGTGCACTTCATCATACATATGTCATGCATGACAATGCATTGCACTCTTCTTTTGGGTTCATTTTGGGCTTGTTAATACATTCATAAAATTCTGGAAAAATATGGATCTTCAAGCCCTTTGTCTTATCTTTCCAAGCATATGCAGCCCAACTCAAGGAAAAATTGGGAAGACCTTCAAATGTCATTTGTGGCCCAGTAACGCAGATGCTGCCTAATTTTGACCTTGAGCTACTAGATCATGTATAACTTCCTCTAGAAGACTCAGAATCATGAACCATAAAATGGTACGGAAACTAGACTTCCGTATCTTTCCAATGATGTATGGCTCATTATCTGGTTCTTCTTGAGCAAGTACAGGTTAATCCGTGAAATTGAATGATCTGCAGACACCGTTTTGGGCTAATTTGTCTCCAAATTGTATTTAATGAGTCTCAAGCTTATTATACTGAAACAAACACAAAACTTATTAAAAGCACAAGTTTAACTCAAAAACATAACCAAATCATAAGTTAGAAGGGTACAAAAAGATATGTAATTATGCACTGATCAATTAACTGTCATTGGATTTTAGTTCTCGCTTGTTTGGTTTTAGATGTAGGTCCTTTGACATTTATTACTTTTTTGTTGTGTCGATTTTACCATTTGAAGTAAATAAGGAAAACACATTGAAAATCTAAATTTAATGCATTATTTCCTTGTAATTGAATTCCAAAATTTAAATTTTGAATTCTTTCCTTGATAATATTCCTAATATATGGATAAAATACAATTTAATCAATAAAAAGTAAAGACCCACATATTATATCAATCGATCATACAAGCACCCACATTAAATTATGTACCTAACATATTGGTTATTATTAGCAACAAAAAATACTTAGTGATAAATCGTGTTACCTATAAGTTAGGAACATAAATTAGAAGACTACCTATAAGAGCATCCACAATGATGCTCTCTATTTTTTAGCTAAAATTTAGCTAAAAATATAATAAAGCTATTTTAGGAGCTCTCTAAAAAAATTCAACTCCAACCATATACTCCCTAATTTGGAGAGTCATAAATGATATAACTCTTTTTTGATTGGTCAATCTCTATTAAAAAATAAAATGAAAAATAGTTAGCCTTAAATAAAGGTTTGAAATACTCATTAAATAAAGGAGTATTAAATTATAGGGAGCCACTAGATGTCCTTTATCTCTCCTCAAATTTAGGAGCTCCTAGAGGACTCCCTATTTTAAGAGGTGGATAGGGAGCATGGTTGGAGTTACATTTTTATAATTCCTCCCTAAAATTTGTCTAAGGAGATGGTTTAGGGAGCTCATTGTAGATTCTCTAAGTGAGATACGAAAATAGACAAAATTAAAATTGTATGTTACCGATAAAAAAAATAATAAAGAAAGGTACATAAAATACTATTATACATTGTCGAAAATATGAAAAAACATATATATACCTCTGCAATAGGCAATATGACATAAATAACTATTACCTGATTCAAGTCATAAGAGGCAACATTGAAATAAAAAATAATTTTAAAAATAAAATAATAAAAAGATTACATCATAAAATATTAAAAAAAGGAATCTAATTTTATGTGGCACAAAAGTCAAAGGACTTGAATCAAAGTCACAAAATCTGAGGATTAAACCCAACTCCTCAATAAGAATTTAGATTTATATCAACTTTTCTATATTTATTATTATAAGGTTGCATTACATTTTTCCAAGTAAGTTCTTGTTCCAGCATGCTAATCTCTTTTTTTACCCCAAAAACAATTTTCCAAGCAAGTTTGTGTTCCCCGGTGCGCTCCTCTCCCAAGTTCCCAACGTTGCTTTTCCCAAATCCTTTCTTCTTTTCTTTGACCAAATCGTTTCTTTACTTGTTCTTTCCAACTTCTTCTTTGACCCAAAAAAAAAAAAAAAAGGCCAAAACGTGCTCTGCTCTTCCATCTCTCCAATTAGAAATCATGTCTTGTATTTGGAATATGAATCAATGATTGCAAGAAGAAACCTAGAAAATAAGGTGAATCCCTAATTTGTCGATGCTTTTCGTATATTATTTTTGTAGTTATTTGACCAGATCTAATGGACCGGCCCTGATAGAAGGATGTGGACAGCCTTAGCTACAACTCGCAAAAGCACAACAACTTAATTTCTCCCATGAAATATATGTGAAGGAGAATTACAATATCAGAAACTCATGACAAGAATATACAAAAAACTTAATTCAACAAAACCAGAATTGATATAAAATTCGGAATTCTTTTTAAGTGATGAGAAAGAGAAAATTAAGAATCACAATAAAACACAGCAAGCATGGTGGACAGAAAGTCCACCACATGCACCAATACATTCATGGCTTTTGAAACAAAGCTTGTAATACTCAATCAAGCAACGTGTACAAACCAATACACAACTTCAAAGTTGAACAACCGTAGAGGTGAAGAAGAGGACAGCGTTTCAAACCGAACACGACCAAATTTCTCCAACGGTCTCATTTCCTTAATTATATGTCATACAACAACGTGGAAAATGATTTCATGTCCTCGGATTTCAGAGAAATGATGAGTGATAAACTCCCATCATTTGTTGCACTTGGTAACAAGAAAGACATCCCGTCAAATGGAATTGCACCAGGCCCCATGAAAATGGGTCGGCCCCACCCAAAATCGGCATCATGAATCGGCAGCCTAGCCCAACTGTTTATGCGAAGATTTGGGCAACAAATGGACGGAGGCCCCGTAATAAGTTCAGAAAGACAAGGATGATGAAGCTCAAGATAGTCAAGGACTGATCTAAAATAATCATCGTCCATCCGGACCAAAGCATCATGAACAAAGCTTGTAGCATACCATGTTGGCTTCGATTGGAGATCCCCTGCAACAGCAATTGGTGTGGTTCTGAAAACAGCATTATTGAATATTGGCTCAAAACATTGGCAGACAATGGTGGCTTTCGGCTAAAAGGCAAAGGTGATTGGCAGACAATGTTAATGTTTGCTTTCGGCTAATTAAACAATAGCTACCTTTAGACTTTTGAAATTCCTTTGTCCGTTTGGTGTGTCTGAAGGGCCAACTTCCTTGGCTATAAAAGGGAGCAAGGGTGTGCATGTTGAAACACACCAAAACACTGAGAGAGGAAGAGAAACAGAAGGAGCATTCGGCAGAGAGAAGAAAATTCTCTCAAGTTGTCTTTGCTTTGTATTTTCAATTTTTCTCTTCCTATTGTAAATGTGTGAGCTTGGGTTATTTGGGTCTTTGGGAAATTGAGTGATAAACACTATTGTATTGTTCCCATTGATTATAGTGGAATACTCCGTCGTCTCCAAACTGGATGTAGGCAATTGCCGAACCAGTATAAATCTTGGTGTTCCTCTTCTTGTTATTTTTTTGTTCAATATTTTTCTCCTGCCAGTTGTTGTTTATTTTTCACTCGCAGTTGGTTGTCGCTTCCGCACAACAAGCATTGCCAAAGAAATGAGGTGGGAGTGGGGGTTGCAATCTGGACCGTGCATCGGTGGCAATAAGTAGTTTGGTGTCTTGATCATCCGGAAGTTTACGTGCCTTGCAAGCACATCTCCAAATATGACCTGCCAACATCTCAAATGAGCTATAGTTGATTGTATTAATATTATTCCCGCCGTCTTCCTTAGACTTGTCTTTCAAGATGTTGAGCTGCTTCCGCGTCAATTTAAAAATGGACGTAGTAATATTACTTGTACTTTTCAGATTATCAGAAGGTTTCATTTGTGGAGAAGGTTGGTATTCAATGTGGGGGAATGCAGGCTGAGGTGGGTCTCGGGCACGAAGTAATGTCCTGTCCATGAAGGGCGGTTTAATATTTGAGAGATCACCACGAGCAATATCAGACCATGTATTTACAAAGTGGAGACCAGAAACTCCATCTGCAACGCGGTGTTCCATGCCAACACCAAGTGACACTCCACCGCATTTGAAGTACGTGATCTGCATTTGCATATATATATATATATATATGATATAGACATTAAATCCAGAACAACATATGTATGTATGGGTAGAAAAGGTGAATTTGATAATCTCATTGATACAGTTAAATAAGTACAAATGGGTTAACCTAGTCAAGTTTAAACATGAAATTTGATAAAGAAGAAACTAAAAGATCTTCTAGGAAACCGAAACAGTAGATGACCGGTGATCAATACGAGATGACATGTCATTAACAATATATATTATATGCACACCCATGTTCAAGAATTCCCTATTTTCAGTTAGTTGAGTTAAAATTTCGATGGCTTGAGCATCCCTCCTCTTTTGAGTAAACTTGCACAACGTACCTCCCAAACTAGTAAATAATCCCGTCCCGAGTCCCGACTTTATATTCTTTCTAAACTAGATAAAGAAAAGGGAATCCAGATCTGAAGTAAGGAGCACATGCTGCACTTCAAGTTTTATAATACCACTACAAACAACAAGGTACAGACACCTTCAATGTTGAGTTTCCACTAAATTAATTCTGTTCAGAGTTTCACGTGTTCTAAGATTTGAAGGGTTTTTTTTTTTTTTTTTTTTCAATCATTAGACAGGAGGGAATGGATCTTGGTATATTTCTTCGAACCTTTGAGAAGAGAAGCTTTGCACTAAACTAATAGCTAGTTAATCTAAGACTATATGAAGGATTTAAGATGAGAAAGTGAAGCACAAGATTCCTGTTGGAAGTAGACCAGAGAGTTCTCCATGAGAATGTACCTAAACAAATCACAAAATTTAAAATACCTGTAACACCAAAATCATCAACAGCAGAGCTGCTCTCCGCTACAACAAAGACCACTCCCTCCGCATTGCAATCAATCTCCACACGGCCGTTCTGGTCGTTGAGCTTGAAGCGACCGGCCATGGGATAGAAGGGCACAAGGGCCTTGCCGAGGGCCTGCTTGAGCACTCCCTTGTCAAAAAAGTTGTGCTCACCACTAGATCTGTAAAAGTAAACACTGGACGTGTGAAAGGGTGGGAACGCTAGGTCTGAATTGGAGAGCCACAGGGAGCCCCATGGCGTGGACTCCTCGGCTGGCCTCACCATTGTTGACTCCCTTATGCTCACCATCACTTTCCCCGCCATCTTTTCTTTGGATTTTAGAAAGGAACACACTGTTCTTTTCCTTATGAGCAAAGAAGAAAAGAAAATTACAGCCTCTTTCTTGTGATCACAACTTACAACACAAATGTTAGTTCTAGGGAGAAGAGAGGCTTAGGATAATAGCTTGATGATGAACAAAAAACTTTTGAAACAGTAACAAGATAATTTTAACAAAAAACTTTTGAAACAGTAACAAGATAATTTTAACAAAAAACTTTTGAAACAGTAACAAGATAATTTTATTTTATTGATTGTTATAAGAAGGGTACAAGGGCTTTAGAGTTGGTTGGATACAAGAGGTGGCTGATGGGAGTTTAGACAACTGTAATTTTTCAGCTCTTCCTAACTTGAATACATAATTGGGCTGCTATAACTATATATAGAGTAGCTGAACCGACTCAAGTGCAATAACCGACTTCTCAAAATGTTTTCCAGCCACTAGTTATAATATAAGTTTAGAATAGTCTAGTTACAATACATTATATAATTAATAGGATGTTTCTAATGTAGAGCTCAAATATGACTTATTTACTTTCACTTCTACATCATTTAAGATTTTCTTTATTATTCAAAGTACAATGTGCATTACTTTTTAGTGGTTTAAAGTACAATGTGCGGTCTAACCCAGTGGAAAAGGCACTACTACATTTTACGGTTTGCGCGACGAAGAAAATTTTATCGCGCAAACATACTTTAAGTCGCACAAATGTCTGCGCGACAGAAAATTTATCGCGCACAATCCGTTGCACAAAGAGCGTGAGGAAAGACTTTGCGCGACCAATATTTTGCATTCGTCGTGCAAAACTGTGCGACGGTTACCCTTCGTTGCATGAAAGGTTTAGGGACGCCAAAACTGTTCGTCGCACAAACCTTTGCGCTACGAACCAATGTTCGTCGCAAAAACATTGCGCGACAAATAATATTCGTCGCACAATTCGTGCTGCAGATATTTGCGCCACGAAGAATTCTTCGTCGCGCAATATGTGTCCCTAACGTTTGCGCGATGAAAGACATTGCACGACGAAATAGTTGTTGTCGCGCATATCCTTTTCGCGCGACGAACGACTTCGTCGCACAAGAATAAATTATATGTATAAAATATTTTTATATGTTTTTTTATTTTGTAAATGTGACTTTGCGCGACGAGAAACATTTCGTCGTGCAAAATTAATATATATTATATAAATTTAATATTACGTTTTTTTTAATTTTGTACAAAAATGAATTTGGTTTTTTTTTTTTGGGTAATAAAATGAAATTGCAAAAAAAATAAAAGAATTGTAAAGAATACATCTGTTATATGAAATAAAATAAATGTATATAATACAAGAGAAATTTTTTAAAAATAATTATGAAAATAAAAAACTAATAAAATAATGTTCCAAAATCTACATTGTCATCTAGCGCATGCGGCTCGGAGGTTTGGGCAGGGGCCGTGGTCTGCTAGGGATGCTTTGGGTGGACGGGCTCAGAGGTCGACGTAAGAAACTGTGGGACTGGAATGTCGGACCGTGCGAGGGACTCCATAATCACCTACATCTGACTTTGAAGTGTGGCCACCTGTGCAGTCAAAGCAGTTACCTGACTTGACTGCGCTGCTGGACAGGGTCTAGGTTCCCTCTGCCAAGCATTCCCCATCCCTCGACAATATGTCCCCGGCCTCCTCCTGAGAGTCTGATCCAACGTCTCCATCAGGATCTGAAACCCAGCATCCTGTGGAGGATCTACAGACTCGATCGGTGTCTCGGGAGGAAGCTAGGAGGTGGACTCTTGAAGAACCAATTGGCTCCTCTCCACCATCGTCGTCTATTAAAATTAAAATATAACTTAAAATATAAGAATTAAAATTGAAATATAAGAATTAAAATTAAAAAATACTTACATTCATATAATAACGTTTAAACTTGAATGTGTAACATAAGAATTAAAATTAAAAAATACTTACATGAAGGGACTCGGCCAACTCATTCCCAGGCCGAACATAAACTTCGCCAAAGACATCGATCTCTGGAAATTTGGACCCCCCCTAAATTGAACAAGAGAAGAAAAATATTAGTACGAAAAAAATAAATTAAGAATAATGACATATTAAAAATTAAAATACAATTATTTTATTATTACCTGGCGCCTTGCATCCATCCTATAGGAGAAAGCCCTAGAACCTGAATGGTGGAGAAGAGTCTTCTTCTTCCTATTGCCCTTATTGACTTTGGTTTTATTCTGTTATACAAAAAATAAACCGTATTAGTTGAAATTGAAATGAAATATACAAAATTAAATAAACATTAATAAGAAGTATATAATAAATTTGAAATTCATATTACAAACTACCATAAAATCGGGCACCTAAAAATGAGCGCAGAGCCACGCCCAACTATCCTCCCTCCCTCAAGCTCCTTCGGGCAACCCTCCTGAAGAGCGACTTCCGAATCCTCAAAAGCCTCAAAATAGTGGTGCAAGTCGCTCTTCCACTGCTTGTACCTCTCAGAGAAGAGTTTGTTGACGTACGCCAACGACTCGTCGTCGAGGTCCTCCAAGTTGTAGTTCGTCTGCAATAAATTCATTACATACAGTAAGTAATACAAATATATATAGTTTGAAAGAAAAAGAATTAAAAGGTAGGATACATACCGACAACTGGCCGTGAACCTCCGTCTTGATCTTGTCAGACATGACCTTCCAAGACTTCCATTGTATCGGGCAATGGGTACGCACGACGTGACCAATGTCGTGGGCCAAGGAGCTATGCAACTCCGGCGTCGGTGCAGCTTGATGTCGCTCATCATATCCTATGTTGATACGATTGTTGGTCACCCGGGTGACCTTTGCCGTCTTCAACTGCTGACACGGCCCGCGGGTGTTCCTCTTGGCTGCAAAGAAATATGACATTAATAAATAACAAATTTAACAATAAAATACAAAAATAAAAACAAAAACAAAAACAAAAAAGAACTTGAGTTGAAGGAAATCTATACCTAGCTGTGGGCCAGACGCATCAGTCCATGTGGTGTCGGTGGTGCTGACGGGCCGATGATGCCGCCTGGCGCTAACAGGCTGCGCCACTGATGAAGCTGATGAAGCAGGTTCCTGGAACCCCACGGGACCAACTGCCAACTGGTCCATCTGTGTTGGCGCAGTGGCAGCAAATGCCAGCTGAGGCGGGGGCCCTGAACTCGGTGTAGTCGTCACCGACCTATGACATCTAATCAGGTCTGACATTTGCAAATTTCATTAATACACATACAAATTCAAAAAATTATACGAATATTTGTAAGCACATATAATTTTATTCAGATTCTTAACTAATTAATTAAAAGCATAGACCTAGGGTTTGCGAGTTCGGAGTATCCGTGACTCCGATCCACGATCCGTCGAATCCTACACGATCCTAGAAATACAACGTACAATATGTCAGTTTGAGTTCGATCCAACGGTCCGAACATTTCAAACCCGGAAATCGCACAATAGGCAAAATCCGTTCGAGACTCAAACGGTAACCAAATTCCAATCCAAACACATCTACGCGCTCGGGACAACCAGGGGATTGCACTGGGACTCAATGCACCCCTGCTACAGTATCCCACGCGCCACCACACAAGTCGGCAGTGCGTGGGTGTCCAAAGTGATAACAATCGCCGGAATTTTCTACAAATTAAGGGCCAAGGTTCCTACCCTCGGTTCAAAACATGAATTGGAGGCACTTTTGTTCTCGGACCTACCCCGAAAAACAGCCGGAAGTGGCCGAAATTTGAATTCAAAAATCGGCTGAAACCTAAGGTTTCAAATTCATTGACCTATTCACATAATTATGGAAATCCTACCCAACCATCAGCTAAAGCATCAAAAATAGGCTAGAAACCATACCTCAATTGTCGGATTTGGCGGCCAGAGGAGAGAGAACGAGGCCGGTGAAGATTCGGTAAAAACCGAGCAATTTCCGGCGGCAGGCTCGACGGTGATGGGCGGGGAAGCTCCGGGGTGACGGCAGGGAAGCTACAGGGTTTGAAGGCAGTGGCTGAGGTGACGGTGGAGAGAGAGTGAGAGATTTGCCAGAAATCTGAAACTGGGGAAGAAGGAGGCGTTTGCGTGGTTTTTGAAACTTTATTCGAGGTTGCGCGACGTACAGAAAAACAGCGTCGCGCAAAATATTTTAAATGAATCTTGCACAACGAATTTCAAAAAGTTCCGTCTCGCAATGATGTGAGACTGCCCAAAATTTGGGATTAGGGTTTATGGTCAGTGCGATTTTGTGCGACGAAGATAAAAAATCGTTGCGCAAGGGTCTCTACAATCACTTAGCGTGACGCAAATACAGCTCATTTGTTGCGCAATGTTCTGAGTCCGCCAAAATTTGGGAATAGGGTTTAGGGTTTGTGCGGCTTTGCACGACGAAGACGTATTATCCTTGCGTAAACATTTGATTTCTACACCTTGCGCGACGAAAATGGTCACCCTTCGTCGCGCAAACTTGTGATTTGCCAAAAATTTCGATGAAGTGTTCAAGGGGGAGAGTGAAAGGTCTGGATGAGATTGTGCGACGAAGAAGCGCAGTCGTCGCGCAATCCTATGCTCTGTGCACATTGCGCGACGAAAAGGGTCACCCTTCGTCGCGCAAACTTGTGATTTGCCAAAAATTTCGACCAAATGTTGAGGGGGGAGAGTGAAAGGTCTGGATGAGATTGCGCAACGAAGAAACGCAATCGTCGCGCAATCCTATGCTCTATGCACATTGCGAGACGAAAAGGGTCACCCTTCGTCGCGCAAACTTGTAATTTGCCAAAATTTTTGACCAAGTGTTCAGGGGGGAGAGTGAAAGGTCTGGATGAGATTGCGCGATGAAGAAGCGCAGTCGTCGCTCAATCCTATGCTCTGTGCACATTGCGCAACGAAAAGGGTCACCCTTCGTTGCGCAAACTTGTGATTTGCCAAAAATTTCGACCAAGTGGTCAGTGGGGAGAGTGAAAGGTCTGGATGATTTTGTGCGACGAAGAAGCGCAGTCGTCGCGCAATCCTATGCTTTGTGCACATTGCACGACGAAAAAGGTCGTTCTTCATCGCGCAAACTTGTGATTCACCAAAAATATGGACCAACTAGTGTTCAGGGGGGAGAGTAAATGTCCGAATGACATTGCGCGACGAAGAAGCATAGTCGTCGCGCAAGCGTGTGTTGTGTACATATTGCGCGACGCGGAAGCCTTTCTTTCGTCGCGCAAGCTTGTTTTCTGTACACTTTGTGCGACCGAGACACTCGTTTCATCACGCAATCCCTAAACCCTAAACCCTAAACCCTAAACCTTAACACCTAAAACCTAAAACCTAAGACCTAAACCGTAAACCATAAACCCTAAACTAGTTTCAATGATCCAACCAGTAAACTTGATTTTTTATACAGCGAGATCGTATACATCGAAAATGGGAAAAAACAAACATTCAGAGATCAAGTAACGAGACCAAACTTTTCGACGGTTATAAATGAAAAGTCACGATTTAACGGTAATTTTAACTCTGATTTTGATGATTTTTTACAGATACATTTCTTGACCCAATATGAATACAATGACTGAATTTGATCTTCAATTTAATATATTTACACTAAGGGATAACACATAATTTTATGTTATGTTTAACGAAAGTATAAATAAACTCTTCATTGTTGATGATTATATTGTTTTGATGGCATATGCATTCAGTAATCCAGCCGTCAAACTAGTTTGTTTATAGTTCGAGATCATAGACCCCAAAAATCGGAAAAAAAAAAAACATTCAGAGATCAAGTAACGAGACAAAACTTTTCGACGGTTATAAATGAAAAGTCATGATTTAACGTTTTGAGGATCAGCAGCAAACTCGGGGAACATTCGATCGAACTCTTTCCATGCCTCCCCATCTATAGGATGCCGCATCACATCATCGTCTACCCATTTTTCCTTATGCCATCTCCTGTCTTTGGCAGTATGCGTCGACATATACAATCGTTGCAACCTAGGTTTCAGGGGCAGATAACGCATGACTTTTTGAGGGATCTTAGTCGTTCTATTTTGATATGTCATTTTGAACCTCGACTCATTGCATATAGGGCATGTATCCAACGTTTCATGCCCTTTGTAGAATAACATGCAATTGTTTTTGCAAGCGTGAATTTTTTCATAACCCAATCCCAAACTATTCAACACCTTCTGCGCGTGTTTATGGTCTTTTGGCAAATAGTTGTCCGTCCGAAGCATTCTCTTGAAAACCCCCAAAAAGTAATCGAAACATAGGTTTGACATACGATACTTTATTTTTCCGTGCATTAGCTCCACAATGTCCGTGAGAACAGAAAAGCTCTCGCACCCCGGGTATAACTCTTGGTTGGCATTTTTTAACAATGCTTCATATTGTTCAAACTCCGCACTGTCTATTGGTATAGGCACGTCATCTTCCCCTTCCTGATTGATGTTGGTCGATGCAAATGGAAAAGCATCCTGTATAATATCCTTGACTTCATCATTACGATCCACAATAGGTTCAACATTGTCCACTCAAATGCTATATGTCTCAATCATTCCATTCCTTACTAAATGAAATCCAACATTTTCAATTGTCTCCCACAACGTGTTGTTACACCTCCTACAAGGACAACGTATTCTAGTTACACTCGGGTTGTGTCTACGTGCAAACTGAATAAAATCCTCGATTCCATCCAAGCATTCGTCTGCTCATCTATTCGGGTTCTGTATCCACCTTCTGCTCATAATTCCTGAAACCACAATCACAACACAACAATCACAACAACTTCATACGAAGTTATAATGTCACCTTATGCCTCCGGTAAGGGCCCTATCCCATTCGGGAATGCATAGTCCTGCCCTACATGAGATTATATTTCGACGTGGATGAATTTCGGCAGCATCTCGATACAGTTCTTGAGGTGGGCATAGGTATAAATACCTACGTACCACCTGAAGAACGTACTGAGATGACACCAAAATCTCCACAATCGAAACATAATCCTGTAGCTGTAGATTACGTGACAACACTATGCATTACCAAACTGTCTAAATAATCGGACAATTCAAGAATTAATTGGACTGCACTCATGCTTTATGCATCCATGCACGAAATCCAACTAATCTCGAACGGGAAACTAAGTGTTACTAAACATAAAAATGAAAGTACGAAGTTAATTTCAATTAACTTCATATATCACAACATATTGTGCTACGTCATGCACAATTTAACAACATAATATAAATATAACTTCACAAAAAAAATTTAAACATAACAAACTAATTTTAACATTATTAATAAAATACCTTCTCAATCGTTTTCCACCAATCACTAATTACAAATATCCCTAACGAGAACAAAATTAGTAGCGTTAGTATGAATTTAAATTAATACTTTTAAACTAATGACGAAAAATACTTACCCAATGAACGTATTGAATTCCCAGCAGAGGCAGCGGCAGAGAGGTTGAGAGAGAGGCAGAATGCTTTTTTTTTGCATTCTGCCTCTGCAATGGCAGAATTCTAATATGAAGAAGAAGGGCTTTGCGCGACGAAGACCTACTTTCGTTGTGCAAACTACCGTCGCGAAAAACAACAAGTCCGTCGCACAAAACAACTTTGTCATTGCTCAAGAACGTGTCGACATCACACTTTTGCGCGACGCATGATATTTTTCGTCACACAAACTTTTGTCGCAAAGTCAATATTTCATTGCGCAAGAATGTACCGACATCACACTTTACGCGACGAAAACAACTTCCGTCATGCAAAAAAAAAAATTTGCCCCCCACGTATTTTGGCGCAAAAAAAAAAAAAAACGCTAATTTTCTTACACGACAATACTCTATTTCGTTGCGCTAAGTTGTCTTGTGCGATGAAAACTTTCGTCGCACAAGTTTTTGTCGCCAAATAACGGGACTCAATGTTTTCTGTCCACCTTTATGTGATGAAGTTTCGTACCGTCGCGCTAGGTTCTTTTACGCGACGATTTTGTTTGTCGCGCAAGTGTTTTGCGCCAAAAAAATAACCCGGGTTTTTTTTTTTCCTCCCTTTGCGCGACGAATAAATTTTGTCACGCTAAGAAGTTTTGCACGACAAAAATTTTTGGTCGCGCAAGTTTGCAGTGGTTTGCGAAACGAATTTTTTTTTCCGTCGCTTTAGTTCATTTTGCGGGATTAATACGTGTTTGTCGCGCAAATAGTAAAACGTAGTAGTGAGGGCATTGACTTGTAAATTAGTGGTTTAAGGTACCCCCCCCTCCCTCGACGAACAAAATATCACTTTGTAAAGTGTTGCAAACACGACCTATATCATTTAAGATTTTTTTATTATTATTCAAAGTACAAGGTGCATTACTTTTTAGTGGTTTAAAGTACAATGTGCGGTCTAACTTAGTGGAAAAGGGCATTGACTTGTAAATTAGTGGTTTAACGTACCCCCACTCCCCACCCCCTGCCCCAACAAAATATCACTTTGTAAAGTGTTGCAAACCACCACCTATGTCTGACTTCATTAAAAAATTTCATTAGCTTAAGGGTATTTCCGTCAATTTACTATAATAATAATTTGTTTTAAAACAGAATTTTTTTTTTAGAAAGCTAAATTTTTTTCCCAGAGACCCAATTGAATTCTTGTGTCAAATTCAGTGACAAAAAAAGTATTTAAGCCATAATAAAAAAAAAAATTTTAAAAGAAAAGAAAGAGGAATGTGTGAATTATATTTTAGAAGCCAAAAAGTGATATGGAAAACCTTGAAGAGTGAGAATGGAATCTAATCTCTTCCCCATCTCCCCCTGCAGCAAAACCAAAACCCAATAACACCAACAAGAAAAAGGACATTCCCTTCTTGCCCCTTCCTCTGAAAAAAAATTTAGAATAATATTACACTCAAATTTATCAAATTATCAGATAATAAATTAAAAGAAGAAAATATGTTAAAGTTTTTTCTTTATGCTGAAATGTTGATTGTGCAAGTAATTTGAAGTAATGTTCTGTCTAAAGTGTTGATTGTGGATTGGAATTTCTTGACTCTGTGTTTTTTAGTGAATCTTTATAGTATTTTTTTGTTCTTTGTTATTAGTTTGGTTTTGCTTCTGTTAGTTTTAATTTTCTAATTTTTGATCTTTTCTGGTTTTGATTTTCTAAATGCTTTACAAAAATGCTAAATTCGAAGAGTTCCTTTGCTAGTCTTGAAGTTTATTGTCGCTCTTTATCTTACCATATGAGAAAATGCATGATAAATCCTTTTCTAATTGACGTGGGTTTTGTCGTGGCTAGTGGCATTGATGATGATGCCTTCAAGATCCGAGTCAGGAGATGCTGGTGACCCATATGCTGTTTTTGGTCGTTCATAATCCCGACAGCCCTTATTTGCTGCATGCTCTCTCTCTCTCTCTCTCTCTCTCTCTCTCTCTCTCTCTCTCTCTCTCTCTCTCTTATATGTGAGCATTTGCTGCATGTGTGGGTGGGCCATGACAGTGAGTGTGCTCTTCGTACTCAAATTCGAATCTCTTTACTCATAATTTATAATTTGGAGTAATTTAATCTATCACTTGTATAAATAAATAAATAAGTATATGAGCGTTTGATAAAAATGAACAAACGTGATTAGTTTTGCAGATCTTTGTTTTCAAGATTACATAAGCATATATTATTAGATGCCAAAAGAAAAAAACACATCATTTAGAGTCAAGAAAAGATAAACATGACCAAAATGCGACAAATCAAAAGGTACTAGCTTAGTTAAGCACAACAATTTCATATGGTCTTTGCATTATCCATTATGCAACAGAAATAATATCCCATTATTTCATAAAAACAGATTTAAGTTCTTTAATAAACATCAAAATAACAAAAGATAGCTTGCTTCCCATCTCATCAGCCAGACTAGAAGAAAATGGAATGCCCGGAAATCCATTTTCAGGCATGTCATGTCCTTATATGTCATACAACAACTTGGAAAATGATTTCATATGTTCAGATTGCAAAGAAATGGCCACTGATAAACTCCCATCATTTGATACACTAGGTAAAACTACAGCCAACCCCTCATATCCAATTCCACCAGGTCCCATGAAAATAGGTCGACCCCAACCAAAGTCAGCATCATGGATCGGCAGCCTAGCCCAACTAGCTATCCCAAGTCTTGGGCACCTAAAAGTATGAGCCCCTCGAACAAGGCTCGACAAATCAGGCTCAAGTTTCAGATAGTCAAGTGCTGATCTAAGATAATCATTATCCATTCGCACCACAGCATCATGCACACACCTTGCAGCATACCATGTAGGTTTTGATTTGAGATTCTCTGCTGCAGCGATTGGGGCAGCTGCAAAAACCACATTGCCAAAGAAACCAGGAGGGAGAGGCGGCTCCAGTCTGGACCTTCCGTCAAGGGCAACGTGTAGTTTGGTCTCTTGATCATCAGGAAGTTGGCGTGCATTTGATGCACATCGCCAAACATGACCTGCCAACATCTCAAATGTGCTAAATTCGATTGTGTTCCCATCTTCCGTAGACTTGGCCTTCAACATGTTGAGCTGCTCCCGCGTCAATCTAAAAATGGAGACAGTTGTGCTTTCAACACTACTACCGTTTGTGCTCCGCGGAGGGGTTTTTATGGGCGGATCAGGTTGGTATTCAACGTGATGGAATGCAGGTTGGGGCGGGTCTCGGGCACGAAGTAATGTCCTATCTATAAATGGTGGAATTGTAATGTCACACCCACGAGCGATATCAGACCATGTATTTACAAAGTGGAGACCAGAAACTCCATCTGCTACACGATGTTCCAGACCAACACCGAGTGACACTCCACCACATTTGAAGTATGTGACCTGAGGCATATACAGAGTAAAATCCACAAGCATGCATACATTGTAAGCTTAATTCAAGTTTAAGAACATGGTATATTATGTATATACATATAAGACTTAGATCGTAAGTTAATTTGAAAGAATAATCTCATCCAAGTGGCAACATGTGAAACTAAACAGAACAATCCAAGTAAGGTAGTATTCTTAAATTTTTCGTTCACAGTTAAATACATAAATGGTGTGTAAGAGGACTCCGACCCACATTCTACTAGTACAAGGAAAACTAGAATTAGAAGTATCAAAACAGAATATAGGTGAAAATTAGAAACTTCAAAATAGATATACGATTCATAATCAAGTCCACTCCACAGTAACTAATGGATTATAAATGAGTTGATTTCGAGAAAGTTTCCTAGTATTAGCTACATTCAAAACGAAAATGATATAAATATTTCAACTCTCATGCGACAGAAATTAGGGAGTGAAAAAATGTCTCCTCTCTTTCTCTGAATACCTGTAAGACCAAGAGGGGATAAGAGGATATCCCAGCGGAATAATCAACGGCAGGAATGAGCTTCCGGAACTCAAGAGTCGGCGCAAAGTCCCCGAAATCATCGAGGACCGAGTCAGTCTCCGCCACAACAAACAGCACTCCCTCTGCATTGCAATCGATCTCGATACGTCCCTCATCGTTCAGCTTAAGGCGGCCAGCCACGGGGTAGAAGGGCACGAGGGCCTTGGCAAGGGAGCACTTGAACACCTCCGAATCCAAGACACAGTTGTTTTGAAGATGATGCGCGCCGTTTTGAACATTTGGCTTCCTGTAGAAGTAAACACTTCCAACGTGAGTTCTCGAAATGACGACATCCAAGTCCGATATCCACAGAGCCCGTTTTGGCGTTTCCTCCTCTGGCTTCACCATCATTGACTCCCTCACTTGCACGTTGACCGCCATCTTTTGCAAGGCCCTGCCTAACACTCCAAACCTTTGTCATATATTTTCTCACTAAGCTTCAAGTATGGAGGCTCAGCGCATTATTGTTGATGGAACCCACCCTCATTTATTGAAACTGCTCCACCACGTGCTTTTCTTTGTCTAATAAAGATAGCTCCTTTGTAGGGTTTTTCGCAGCAGTGGTCCCTTAATTATACCATGTTTTGCATTTGGGTCACCGAACTCAATTATTAGTTGCAGCGGTCACTTAACCATGTGTTTGGTTACACCGTTAGTCCCTACCGTCAAGTCTCTCTAACGGCAGGGACTAATGGTGCAACACAACACCTAATTGAGTGACCTCTATTACTATTTTTTGGAGTTAAGTGATCAAAATGTAATTCCGAGTATAGTTGAGGGATCATAGCTACAAATAATCCTACCTAAAAAGTCATCAATAATCTTGCCACGTCATCATTTTAAACGGAAAACTAACGGACTTGACGGAAGGACTACTGGTGCAACGACACACATAGTTGAGTGACCGCTGCAACTAATAATTGAGTTCAGTGACCCAAATGCAAAACGGGGTATAGTTGTGGGACCACTGCTGCGAAAAACCCCCCCTTTGTATTATTTCTTGTCTTTCAGAGCATTCAAAATGGTTGCTGAACTAGTTTTACATCTATTGAATCCAACTGCATTTTAACTTGCAATAGTACAGTTCAATAGCTTTAGATTAATTGTTATATTTTCTTACATGTTTTTTCACATACTCAAATAAAATAGGATTTTCGATCGAAATGGTTCCCCAACTTTTGCTCTAACATAATTTTGGTCCACCAACTAAACCAAAAGCATAACTAGAACAGTAACAAAACAAGGATGGGAAGTGTTGAGTATTGGGAGAAATCGCGACCTCCAAATGCATCCATGCTCGGCCTAATCGCTTCAAAGGGAGTATTCGAATAATTCCTCTTTGCTTGTTTAGTTTTTAGTAATTTAAGTTTTTGTTTTAATTTTGTTTTGTTTTGTTTCGTTCCTTGGCCTTATGATACATTGCATGATTTTACTCTTTTCAACATTAAGGACAATGTTTCATTTAAGTTCTTGGTGGGAATGTTTTTTCGCTCTGTTTTTGTTGTGTCAAAACTTTAAGTGTTCGTTTTAATGAATTATTGATCGGTGCATAATTACATATCTTTTTATACCCTTCTAACTTATGATTTGGTTATGTTTTGAGTTAAACTTGTGCTTTTAATAAAGTTTGTGTATGTTTCAGTGTAATAAGGTTGAGACTCATTACATGCATTTTGAAGACAATTTAGCTTAAAACAGTGTCTGCAGATCATTCAATTTCACGGATTAACCTGTACTTGCTCAAGAAGAACCAGATAATGAGCCATACATCATTGGAAAGATACGGAAGTCTAGTTTCCGTAGCATTTTACGGTTCATGATTCGGAGTCTTCTAGAGGAAGTTATACATGATTTAGTAGATCAAGGTCAAAATTCGGCAGCATCTGCATTACTGGGCCATAAATGACATTTGAAGGTCATTCCGATTTTTCCTTGAGTTGGGCTGCATAAGCTTGGAAAGATAAGACAAAGGGCTTGAAGATCCATATTTTTCCAGAATTTTATAAATGTATTAACAAGCCCAAAACGAACCCAAAAGAAGAGTGCAATGCATTGTCATGCATGACATATGCATGATGAAATGCACTATCTAGTGGGAATTGTTGGTGAAGTGCACTATCTTGTGGGAAGGTTAGATGAAGCATATTCAAGTCTTATAATTGAAGTGGGAGTTGCAACACTAAGTTTAAAGAAAGAAAAATTATTTTCAAATGTAATGGTGTGTTAGGTGAAGTTGATGGAGTGAGTGGAAAGCAATATTTAATTTAGATTTTCAACTTCCTTAGGCTTATAAATAGTGAGGTTTCCCAAGCTTGTAAACACACCCCAAGGGGGGGAGCTCTCAAACATTTCTCTAGAGCTCCCCTCCCTTCTCTCCCTCATATTCTCTTAGTTTTCCTTTCTAGTTCTCAATTGTTGTAATAAAATCATTTTGCTAAATGTTTCTGAGTTCTTCTTAACTTTTCATTGTAATGTAAATTCTTTTCTTTAGCAATTCAAGTTTGAGTAGTTTCCAAGTTTCAATTATGGTTTTTGTTCTTATTCATTATGCTTATAAGTTAATATGCTAGTTTGAATGATTGATCACCATTAAGGCTTGCATGTTAGCTATCTTGGTTTGAATTAAGAGTAGACACCATGCTTTAATTCGAATTGAACTATGAATAGGAAGAGTATGTATGGACATTCGACAACAGGGATTAGATACATACTTGGTTGTTTAAAATGTTCTTCTATGCTTAATGGGTTCCTAATGCTTAATTTAGGTTAGACAACAAATGATCAAGTTAGGGAATTAGGAACACAAGGTTAGGACCAGACACCATGGCTTAATCATACTTTAGCTAGAATCAATCCGTTAATCTAAATTGAACTTGGGAACTTATTCGCTTGAGTTAATTTCTTTTCTTTCTTTCTTGTTTGATTTATTTTCTTTCTTTTTTTCATTTCTGTTTTGTACAGGGAATTGAATTAAACCAATCTATCATCAATCCTCGTGGGATCGACCTCGCACTTACATATGCTAAACTACCAACGGCTCGTGCACTTGCGAGTATCACAAGTTGAGGATGCAGCTGAATCGACGCAACAAGTTTTTGGCGCCGTTGCCGGGGATTGGCAACATAGTTTGGTTCTATTTCTTTTCCCTACTTGTTTTATTATTATTTTTTTTTATTTTCTCCTTTTCATGTCTTCCTAGGCACTTTCATGTTTTAAAATTAATGATGTTAATTGACAAGTTGTGTTTGTAGTCCAACGGAACAGGACAATTGCCTAACAAGCAAGAGAACTGGGTTTAAGTCCCGGCTTACACAACACCAAAAAAAATAAAAAATACTTTGAAGCATTGAATTAGATGTGTGTTGTTTGTTTTTTTTCTTTTCATTTTAGTTTTTATGTCCTAATCCTTTTAATTCTCTTTCAAGTTTTTGTTTGTGTTGTTTTAGCAATTTAGATAGCTAAATAAAAAAAGAAGAGAAAATGCAACTCCAATCATGATGACAAGTGTGGAGTAGTAGGAGAAGTCGCGACCTCCAAATACATCTATGCTCGACCTAATTGCTTCAAGGGGGAGCATTCTAATCCTTTCTCTTAATTTATTTTCTTATTATTTTAAAGTTTATGTTTCTTTTTATACAAAATTTATAAATAAAAAAAAAAGATTTTTCATATGAGTTGACTTATGGTAACTCCAATGAGCATCTCTGTTAATACAGTGTCTAGGAGTTCTTTATGCGACACCTTCGGTGTCTAAGAAGTTTGGTTTTTAAGAAGGACCATTGTGACCTCTCCAAACTTCCCGGATCCCCTGGCTGTGTTTTCTGAGGTTCTTAATTGGTAACCCGTGAGTCACTTGTATATTCGTATGTTTTTAAAATAAATTTTTCTCTTTCATTTTTCTTTTTGAATTAAAAAAATTAAAAAAATTAAATTTTTTTTTAATTATTTTTTATTTTATATTAGTGTTTCTTTTTTTTTTTTGTTGTTGATAAAATACTAATATTTGTAAATGTTTATTAGTGGCTAGATATTAAGTTATTGTGGACTGCCAAACACTGAAACACTACCCACATTAACCCTAAAATTAACTCTCCATCTTTCATTTTATCTAGCTGCCCGCTAACCCCTGAACATCTCAACTTCCTCTTCCTCCCGAATCAAACCTTCTCCAAATTGTTGCTTATTGTAGATCTTGTCAATGGAGAAACTCCAGGAGGCCGTCAGTGGAAAGCTCAAGGAGAAGGAGTCCGAATTGAGCATGGTGAAGGTGCCTAGCCCAATGGTTTTGTTGAGCTCACTGCCAGCTATCCCACCAGAAGATCCTAAGGGAGAGGACACCATTATGCAACAGGTGTTTGAGGTGATTGAGGTGCTCGTGGTTGTATTTGCCATGGATCCCTCAGAAATTACCATAGATGCCTTTCTGTTTCATAGAGGTAGCGTGATAGGGGAAATCGAAGACATGATTCCAAATTGGGATCTGGATTGTGGATTGGAAGATATGCAGCTTGCGGCGCTGGCACGTTGTCTATATACTTGGAGGGTATATCTGCTAGATAGGAGGTTTGTGGCAAGAACTGTTGTGCTGAGCAGTCATATGTATTGTACAGGTAACATCCGAGTTGAGTTTGATATTTACTTAAGTGTGCTTAACGAGTTTGACTTCCAGTTAGGGTATATGACCACAAGGCTCCGAGACTTCATGGAGCAGATGGATGAGTTGATGATAGATGGAGCCCTATATGATTCGTCTGTTTCAAACCCTTCGGAAAGTGAGTCAGAAGAAGAGCCATGGGTGAGCTCAGCCATCGATAGCATTTTGAGAAATGCTATGTTTGAAAGATGAACCATTCAGTGCCAGGTTACCCTTAACCCCTGTTTTCTGTTTTCTTATATGCTTTCACATTGTGGACAATGTCCAATTCAGGTCTGGGGGTATTAATGGAGGTTTTCAAGTTTTGTTCACTTGTATTTCATTTTTTTTTTCTTTTTTTTGTTAATTTGTGTTTTCAATTTTAAATTTTTGTTCATTTGATTTGTGTTTTCAATTTTTGTTCATTTGTGTTTCCAATTTTCGTTCAATTGTCACTAATTTTTTATTTTTTCATACAACCAATGCTATGGAGCTGCCATTGAGATTTTCATATAAAACATTTTACACTTCACAAAGCTTTTGCTCTTAGAATTCTGGTGGCTAAAGTACCATGCTCAGATTCTTGAAGGAGAATAGTGGAGACTACCCTAGTGAGCTATTTCGAGCCTAATTGCCTTCTTGAGAGGGTTTAAAGTGTCTCTATTCCTCATCTCTACTTATTTTCTTCAATTCACTCTAAATGATCTCATTGTTCCATTTTGATTGAATACTAAGGATGATTCTCTTTGTAGATATCAGGTGCATGCTTTCACTCATGAATGAACTCATTAAAGTGATGCTAGGCTATGTGTGTATAACCATTCTTTGTGCTTTCTTTTCACCCTACCCATTTGTGTGTTCCATCAGCTCTGTTGCAGCCAAACACTTCAAGCCATTTTCTTCTGTCACCCTTATAATTTCCCTAACTTTGTATCTCAATTTGAGATATTTAAACCTATTATAGCCATACCCTATAGCTTAGAAATATACCAAGGTATGCCAAGATAAAGTTTGAGCAAGGAAGGTGCTGCCCCATGCCTAAATATAAATTGTTGTGAATCTGTGCAATAAAGTTAAAGAAGAAGTAGATCAAGTCAAAAAAAAAAAAAAAAAAAGAGAAAAAAAAAAAGAAAGATAAAGAGAAAGTGTTTCGATTTGATCTAACTGTGAAATATAAGGTCTATGCCAGATGATGATATGAAGTTGCAGCCATACCATTCTAAATCAATGATACGTTGCAGATCAACGAAGAATGCAACCTTGGTATGTTCTTAAGTTAATCGTGTTCCTTCCAATTCTTCCATTTCCCCTAACCTTAGCCTTTCATTACAACCTTGTGAAAAACCTAGCTGATCTTTGAGGATGTATTCATGGGTGCTGGTATGTATGAGTGTATCTGTATTCTTAGTATTTGATTCCCTTCTTGAGATCTAACCAAATATTGTGCTTCTATTTCATATACTCATTATGCTTGTTTGAGAGAATAAAGCCATAGGTTCTGAGTGATTGAGTGCTATATGTGAGAATTAGAGTTGAAGCATGTTCTTCCTTCAAGATTTGAGTATGTGTACTTTGAAGCCGTGTGCCTTTGAGCTATAGCTTCCACTTTACACACTTATTGATCATCTATCTTGGCAATTCTACGGTGTTGGAGGTATGATTAAAATTTTCTTTTTTTTTTTAGTTGTTTTCAAAGTTAGTTTTCTAACCTTTTGTTTTGTGGAGTCAGTAAAGCGTTTGTGGGTATCGTTTCTGTTAAACCCTCAGGAGACACAACTCCTCCTACTAGGGATGCCTAGAGGTTTAAAGGCTTGTTGCATGCGCTCAATGCAATCGAGTTACCTACGAAAGTGGTCTAATAAATTTCTCGTTTTGTTTTTATTTTTGTTTTCCTTTTGTTTTACTCGAGGACTAGTAAAATCTAGGTTTGGGGGTATTTGATCGGTGCATAATTACATATCTTTTTATACCCTTCTAACTTATGATTTGGTTATGTTTTTGAGTTAAACTTGTGCTTTTAATAAAGTTTGTGTATGTTTCAGTGTAATAAGGTTGAGACTCATTACATGCATTTTGAAGACAATTTAGCTTAAAACAGTGTCTGCAGATCATTCAATTTCACGGATTAACCTGTACTTGCTCAAGAAGAACCAGATAATGAGCCATACATCATTGGAAAGATACGGAAGTCTAGTTTCCGTAGCATTTTACGGTTCATGATTCGGAGTCTTCTAGAGGAAGTTATACATGATTTAGTAGATCAATGTCCAAATTCGGCAACATCTGCATTACTGGGCCATAAATGACATTTGAAGGTCATTCCGATTTTTCCTTGAGTTGGGCTGTATATTCTTGGAAAGATAAGACAAAGGGCTTGAAGATCCATATTTTTCCAGAATTTTATGAATGTATTAACAAGCCCAAAACGAACCCAAAAGAAGAGTGCAATGCATTGTCATGCATGACATATGCATGATGAAATGCACTATCTAGTGGGAATTGTTGGTGAAGTGCACTATCTTGTGGGAAGGTTAGATGAAGCATATTCAAGTCTTATAATTGAAGTGGGAGTTGCAACACTAAGTTTAAAGAAAGAAAAATTGTTTTCAAATGTAATGGTGTGTTAGGTGAAGTTAATGGAGTGAGTGGAAAGCAATATTTAATTTAGATTTTCAACTTCCTTAGGCCTATAAATAGTGAGGTTTCCCAAGCTTGTAAACACACCCCAAGGGGGGGAGCTCTCAAACATTTCTCTAGAGCTCCCCTCCCTTCTCTCCCTCATATTCTCTTAGTTTTCCTTTCTAGTTCTCAATTGTTGTAATAAAATCATTTTGCTAAATGTTTCTGAGTTCTTCTTAACTTTTCATTGTAATGTAAATTCTTTTCTTTAGCAATTCAAGTTTGAGTAGTTTCCAAGTTTCAATTATGGTTTTTGTTCTTATTCATTATGCTTATAAGTTAATATGCTAGTTTGAATGATTGATCACCATTAAGGCTTGCATGTTAGCTATCTTGGTTTGAATTAAGAGTAGACACCATGCTTTAATTCGAATTGAACTATGAATAGGAAGAGTATGTATGGACATTCGACAACAGGGATTAGATACATACTTGGTTGTTTAAAATGTTCTTCTATGCTTAATGGGTTCCTAATGCTTAATTTAAGTTAGACAACAAATGATCAAGTTAGAGAATTAGGAACACAAGGTTAGGACCAGACACCATGGCTTAATCATACTTTAGCTAGAATCAATCCGTTAATCTAAATTGAACTTGGGAACTTATTCGCTTGAGTTAATTTCTTTTCTTTCTTTCTTGTTTGATTTATTTTCTTTCTTTTTTTCATTTCTGTTTTGTACAGGGAATTGAATTAAACCAATCTATCATCAATCCTCGTGGGATCGACCTCGCACTTACATATGCTAAACTACCAACGGCTCGTGCACTTGCGAGTATCACAAGTTGAGGATGCAGCTGAATCTATTTTGGTGCAGCTGAATCGACGCAACAATTATGTACACTTCTATAACTAATTTTGCCATTAGGTCCAGGTTGAGTTTTTCATTTTGTCATATTGATTCCAACCATATAAAGAACATAAAATCTGGATTAATGGTTTAAAAGTCATAGGTCCAAAACGGGATAGAGCACTATGTGAAAATTGACCCTTCGCTTCGGTGAATCTCCATTGCTAAAGACCCAAGAACCGATGTATTGGGAACTGATGCATATGATATAGTGATACGCTTCAGACATTCCCTGTCGCTAAAGATGAGTTACGACTTCACTCTTCCTTAATCGCCGATGCGTAAGTTGTTACCATATGCCAAAAAAAGCATTGACCTTCAATGTCTAAACCTTTAATAGCATAAGGGAATATATCAGCACGGATGCTAAATACTCATTATAGCATCAATGGTTTTGTTTATAATGAAGCTTGTGCTGACTTACCACTTCAGAAAATGTCACTGCTGTTGCAAATTATGATTTACGTATTCGTTTTTTGTACTTATGCTGAAGTGAAAAACCAACAAATAGTTTGACTTTCTACAAATATTATTGACCTTTCAAATTATAGGCTTTGGTTCCCAGATAGTGCTGATGTTGTTTTTAATTTTTAACTTCAATTATTATGACAAAACTGAGGTTTTTATACACAATAGACATCCTTGTTACTAATAAAGTGTAAGCAATTTCCACATTTCACATCATATTTTACTTAGTTTCTGTCTCAAAATATAGAGGCATCGCATCCATTTCATATATATTGCCATTGCAACATAAAAAAAACATCACTATATATATGTAAACTTATGAGTTCTACCAGTAAACCAAAATCCATACATCATCCATACATAAATAAGCAAAATACTACCAAAACAAGGAGAATGTTCAAACTCAAATCCACTCTAGCACATGACATGCCCATTCATCTCAAACCTTGTCCAATTCCATTTGGGTGTAAAATGCCTTCTTTTTCCTACTTTTTCGCATACTGAAATGAAATGGAAAGACCATATAAGATTAAGAAAAACTATATAAAATCTTTACCAAGAAGCTATGCACTTAATTAAATTTGCATGATATGGTCAAAGTGACATTGAAACAAATAAATAAATGCATACACTTTTAAAAAAGCAAAATAGAAAATAGATATCAAAACTACTGTTATAGCATAAGCAAAATTAAGTGAAATTACTGACCTTCACGTAAGTGAAATTTGCACTGACACATAGGGCTAAATTGTTAGGAAGGGTCCATGGAGTAGTTGTCCAAGCCACAAAATCAGCCTTTTGCAGCATGAACTATCTTCTAATACCGTCATAAGTTATTCTTTGAGTGGCATATGAAAAAGATAATCAGCTGCAACATACTGATAACTAGTTACTAACAAAACAATAGTTCCAGATAACATCAGGAAGTACATGTTAAATATCCATCACAAAAAGACGGCTTTTGATGAGAAGAGTTCCGAATAACATCAGGAAGTACATGCTCAAAGTAGTCAGTCCTGAGTGCATCTAATACCTGGATTGGCATCAATTGTCTCTTAGCAAACCATGTCAATAAGTTAGGAGCTTGGGCCGGTGGTTTGGAATTTTTCCGACCTCCAGGAATTGATCAAGCCACCCATGCGCTGCCGGTGCGTGTGGCAGCACGTGGGCAGATTAGTAGAGACCACTTTCAGTTCTAGAATGATCCTTGGGTCGTCACGAGCGCGTAGGAATTCGCGAATCTCACTTTGCCCCTCACTGTCAAGTCCGTTACAAATTCCATTACAAATGTTGACGTGGCACCAATGGGACCCACTATTTTGTTAAACTAAATGCCATGTGTGAAAAAAAAATATACAAATTAAAAATTTCTTTTAAAAAACTTAATTTAACTATTAAAAAATAAATAGAAATCCAATTTTAACAAATTAGGAACTTTTCTCACACTGGGGTTGCTCTCTCGTCTTGGCGAGGAGAGCCATTATTAGGTTTTATCACAAGGTTTTCTGTGTCGGCTCCTAGGGGTTGAGGGTTGCTTAAGGGCTACAGCGGTGCATGTGTTGCAGCCGTTTCTTGGAGCAGTGCTTCTAGGGTTAGGGTTTTTGTTCTTGTGACTATGGGTAATTGGATCTGACTGATCGGGAAAGAGTTGGGGTTGTGATTGGAAGCTCTGCAGTATCAGATCGGTTTGTTGGTTTCCCGTATAGCCTAGTGGCTAAAATTTTCTCGCAGCAAGAGGTTCATCGTGATAATTTTATTAAGACTTTCACCAGCCTATGGAAAGGTTCTGATGAGGTTTCGATCAAGGAGATAGCTTATAACCAGTTCTGGGTTCATTTTGTTTGTGCTCGGGACCGTCAAAGAGTTCTTGACATGGAGCCGTGGACGTTTTGACGGTCATTGCTTTTATTGGCTGCGGTATCAGAGGAGGATTGTATTCACACGATGCCGCTAACCTGGCACCTTTTGGGTCCAGATACATGGGGTCCCAGGTTTCTGTATGATGGTGGCTGTTGCCACTGCTATTGGGTCGACGGTGGGAGAGGTACTATGGGTAGACAACAGGGATGGGTAAGACTATTGTTTGTGCCTAATAAAACACGGTCGTAAAAAGTGACCTCTTCTCGGCCAGGACACCTATTCATAAACGGAAACGGCCGCGTTTTGTCGAGCATCTTACCTTCCTAAAAAACATAAGGCAAATACAAAGGCAGGATTTTCTCGGCCTCTCGACCATCGCGTTATGGGCCGAGGCCGAGGTCCGTGAGAGACACGGCCGAAGATACCATGGTCAAAATGCCACGTGGCTTCAGGGTCCCACGCCCCATTTAATGAAGTAGTGCCTCTGACCGCCACAGCAAATCCACTGGATGCAAGAAGCATTTAATGCATGAGGGCAGAAGGGAAGTGATTGAAGTCAGTATTTGGTAAACAGGGATCAGAGTGGTTAGGCGCAAACATTCTCACGAAGCACTCTCACAACCTAGGGTCAGATCACCAACCACTGGACCAGAGCATTAAATGCATTCCCACGGCCAAGAGGCGCAGAACCCTCGATCAGGGCGGTGGTCGAGATTTGCCGAGATTTATGGGGGTCACACCACCATGCTTCACGATCCCAAATGCCGATTTGACTACCCACTTGCCCCAGTCAGACTCCACCGTGCAGATATTTTCAGGCCCTCAGGCAGATCTTCTTCAGCCTCGATTGGCTCTCCAGGACTCCTCCTATAAATACCAAGCTCAAGACCACGTTCTAGAGGTCCAACACCAAAACCAAAAGCCTCCCACGGAGCAACTTATTTTTCCTGTAGCGCACTTTCAATACCTTTACATGCTTTCCTAGGAGTAGTGGTAGATTGTAAGAAAAATCCATTCATCAATATATCATACGACCCTTAATTTCTCAAGGCGCCGGAGCACCATCCCTATTATCGCCTCATTCACCCCATATATCATACGACCGTCGCTCTCCGAGCAACGCACCGGAGCACCGCCCAAAATCCACCACCTACACCACCACTAAACGGCCTTGTAGCTCAGGCCGTGAACCTAACGACCGAGATAAGTTCCTTTCTCCGCCACAATCGTTCGATTAGGAGTCCAACCCCAAACAGGTGCATCATTTGAACATATTCTACCCAAACCCTATCACCATCTCGACGCACGGTAGACCGTGCTGGAACGCCCACGCACAAACGCACCGCATCCAAAAGAAAGACGTCATGTGTTCGCGCACATCCCCTCGGCCCGAAGAACCAGGCCGCGAGATTTGCGACGTCAAACAACTGTGTTGGTCGTTTTATTCGGGTGCGGATTCGGTTAAATGTACGTCTGCCCCTGATGAGAAGGACTCCGGTAACCTTTCCGGAAGTTGGGGAGAAGATCATAGAATTCGCTATGAATATTTACCTGAGTATTGCTTTGCTTGTGGTTGTTTGGGGCATCCTACTCAAGAATGCGTGAAGAAACATGAGGCCTTAAGCGGCAAGCTTAGCCCTAAGGACCTGCCCACTTCACCTCTGCTTTTGAGGGTTTGGAAGGAGTCGTCAATTTGTGGGGCAAACCAATTGGGTCTTCGGCAAGGCGCCTTTCCTCTCAACAGCACGGATCATCACACACGGGTCAAAAGAATTTTGGGGAAGGGTCCGGTGGTCACTCTTGGCGAGCGTCTCATCATGCATCTGAGGACGCCACGGATATGGCCTCATCTTCCTTTAAACAGCGTCAGTGCCGCGAGGTCCTACCGAGCAGTCTTGGGCTAGCCACCATGGCTGGATGTCGCTCGACGGTTGAGGCTGTGATAGGGGCACTCCCCACACTGCTGCTGGAGTTGCAAATCTCAGCCTTGTGAAGGAAGTGACCCCGGCTGTAATGATTACCTCTCCTGTCTCGGATATAGGTCAGCGTGGCACATGTAGGGTGGTCCTTGTGGAGGACATGTCTACTTTTTTTATGGATTCGTTTCGAAATGTACATGCATTTGCTGTCCCCACGGAGGAGGACTTGAATGCGATTATTGCACAAACTAGTGACCCTTTTAAAAGAAAGGGTCGTGGACGTGGGAGGCCAAGGCGGGTGGTTGATCCGAATGGAACTGGTATGCAGGGTGCCTCGACACCTTCCCTTAAAAGAAAGCATTCGGCAACTTAAAAGAAAGCATTCGGCAACTGGTATGCGGGTGGTTAGATCGCAAGAAGGTTTTGTTGCCCTCGAAAAACGGCGTCTATATGTTAATGTAACTACTGAACAGGCGGAGGTGACCAGCCTTGAGGGGTCTCCCCGATCTCAATGTTAGTGTTTAGTTGGAACGTTCGGGGGCTTCGCAACTGACGAACATTCCGTGACCTGAAGAGCTTTCTTCAGGATAAGAGGCCAGATATGATTTTCTTAACTGAAACGCGTATGACTGCGGTACAGATGGGAAAATTACATACAAGGTTAGGTGTTGGTGGTATGGTTTGTGTGCCCTGTGTTGGCTTTTCAGGAGGGTTATGTCTACTCTGGCGATTGGGCCTACAGGTTGATCTACTTTCTTCCTCTCTAGGTCATATTGATGTTCGGGTTACTTTGGCCTCTTCCTAGTCTGTTAGAGTGACTGGATTTTATGGTCATCCTGATCAAACCTAGCGCCGTCACTCATGGGAGCTGTTGAGGCGTTTGTGTAGGGTGGGTACTGGGCCCTAGCTGTGCTGTGGGGATTTCAATGAGGTCATGGAATGTCATGAGAAGAGAGTGGGAGCCGCTTGAGAAGTGATGTGCAGATGGAGGACTATAAACAGGCCATTACAGATTGTTGTTTGGTTCAATTTGAGTTTACAGGTTACCCATTTACGTGGAGCAATAAAAGGAAGGATACAGCTAATGTGGAGGCTCGGTTGGATAGAGGTTTTGGAAATCTAGCACTTTTGCAACGCTAGGGCAATTTCACGTCCCATCATTTAGTTGCTTTCTCCTCTGACCACCATCTGATTCTTATTACACCTGACAGTCCACAGGGTGCCAATGATAGACTTCCTCGAGGTCGCCATCGTTTTAAATTTGAGGAGGCATGGACTACTGAAGTTGACTGTAGTAAGGTTATTCGTCAAACGTGGCAGAATGCAATGTCTCCCATTCATAATATAGCTACTTCTGCAAGCAACTTGATGCGTTGAAGTGCCAGGAAGTTTGGCCAGGTCCCCAAGAAAGTTAAAGACTTACGGGTTAGACTGGCAAATCTCCAGTCGAATGAGCCGTTGTCACAGACTTTTAATACTCGTACCCTGGTTGAAACTGAGCTTGATAAGTGTCTTGAACAGGAAGAAATCTATTGGCAACAACGGTCGCGAGTCAATTGGCTTTGTCATGGGGACCGTAACACATCTTTTTTTCATAAGCAAGCCACAAGTCGCAGGAAGACAAATGCCCTAGTTGGGATTCTAGATGATCATAATCGCTGGCAGCGGGACTGTGACCAAATAGGGGGAGTTTTTATGGAGTTTTTTACTAGCCTTTTCAAGTCGGATATTAGAGCTACTTATGCGGAAATAGAAATCCAAGCGCGAGTGCCTTTTCAAGTCGGATACTAGCCTTTTCAAGTCGGATATCTAAGCGCGATGTCTTCACGTTCTTATCAAAATATGCTCCTCCCATACTCTAGAGCTAAAATAGAAATAGCTCTTAAATCCATTGGCCCGATGAAAGCTCCAGGTCCAGATGGTATGCCCGCCCTCTTCTATCAACGATATTGGGACATTGTGGGTCAGGATGTTAGTGATTTATGTCTGGGAGTTTTAAATGCCAACGATGGCGTCAACGAGTTCAACCATACACTGGTGGCTTTGATTCTAAAAATTTGTTCTCCCACTCGTGTTTCTGAATATCGCCCTATCAGTTTATGCAATGTCCTCTACAACATTATCTCTAAAACTTTTGCCAATAGATTGAAGAAGGTGTTACCTGAGGTTATCTCTGAGTTCCAGAGTGCGTTTATTGATCGGTGCATAATTACATATCTTTTTATACCCTTCTAACTTATGATTTGGTTATGTTTTTGAGTTAAACTTGTGCTTTTAATAAATTTTGTGTATGTTTCAGTGTAATAAGGTTGAGACTCATTACATGCATTTTGAAGACAATTTAGCTTAAAACAGTGTCTGCAGATCATTCAATTTCACGGATTAACCTGTACTTGCTCAAGAAGAACCAGATAATGAGCCATACATCATTGGAAATATACGGAAGTCTAGTTTCCGTAGCATTTTACGGTTCATGATTCGGAGTCTTCTAGAGGAAGTTATACATGATTTAGTAGATCAATGTCAAAATTCGGCAGCATCTGCGTTACTGGGCCATAAATGACATTTGAAGGTCTTTTCGATTTTTCCTTGAGTTGGGCTGCATATGCTTGGAAATATAAGACAAAGGGCTTGAAGATCCATATTTTTCCAGAATTTTATGAATGTATTAACAAGCCCAAAACGAACCCAAAAGAAGAGTACAATGCATTGTCATGCATGACATATGCATGATGAAATGCACTATCTAGTGGGAATTGTTGGTGAAGTGCACTATCTTGTGGGAAGGTTAGATGAAGCATATTCAAGTCTTATAATTGAAGTGGGAGTTGCAACACTAAGTTTAAAGAAAGAAAAATTGTTTTCAAATGTAATGGTGTGTTAGGTGAAGTTGATGAAGTGAGTGGAAAGCAATATTTAATTTAGATTTTCAACTTCCTTAGGCCTATAAATAGTGAGGTTTCCCAAGCTTGTAAACACACCCCAGGGGGGGAGCTCTCAAACATTTCTCTAGAGCTCCCCTCCCTTCTCTCCCTCAAATTCTCTTAGTTTTCCTTTCTAGTTCTCAATTGTTGTAATAAAATCCTTTTGCTTAATGTTTCTGAGTTCTTCTTAACTTTCCATTGTAATGTAAATTCTTTTCTTTAGCAATTCAAGTTTGAGTAGTTTCCAAGTTTCAATTATGGTTTTTTGTTCTTATTCATTATGCTTATAAGTTAATATGCTAGTTTGAATGATTGATCACCATTAAGGCTTGCATGTTTGCTATCTTGGTTTGAATTAAGAGTAGACATCATGCTTTAATTCGAATTGAACTATGAATAGGAAGAGTATGTATGAACATTCGACAACAGGGATTAGATACATGCTTGGTTGTTTAAAATGTTCTTCTATGCTTAATGGGTTCCTAATGCTTAATTTAGGTTAGACAACAAATGATCAAGTTAGGGAATTAGGAACACAAGGTTAGGACCAGATACCATGGCTTAATCATACTTTAGCTAGAATCAATCCGTTAATCTAAATTGAACTTGGGAACTTATTCGCTTGAGTTAATTTCTTTTCTTTCTTTCTTGTTTAATTTATTTTCTTTCTTTTTTTCATTTATGTTTTATACAGGGAATTGAATTAAATCAATCTATCATCAATCCTCGTGGGATCGACCTCGCACTTACATACGCTAAACTACTAACGGCTCGTGCACTTGCGAGTATCACAAGTTGAGGATGCAGCTGAATCTATTTTGGTGCAGCTGAATCGACGCAACATTTATCCCAAATCTTATGATTTTGGACAATGTCTTAGTGGCTTTTGAAACTATCCATTATCTGAAGAGAAGGGGAAAAACAGGCAAAAAGAAATTAATTCTGAAGCTTAATATGGCTAAGGCTTACGACCGAGTTGAATGGCTTTTCTTGTAGAAGATGATGCAGACAATGGGTTTCCCTCTTCGGTTTATTCAATTGATTATGGGCTGGTTGACTACTATCTCCTATTCGTTATTAATTCAGGGTCGGCCTTTTGGGCGCATTATCCTTTCTCGAGGATTACGGCAAAGGGATCCGATTTCGCCGTATCTTTTCCTTATTGTGGCTGAAGCCTTCTCCGCTTTACTTCAACATGCAGAGAGGGACTCTAGGCTACAGGGTGTCTCCATTGCCCATTCTGCTCCTTCCATTAACCATCTATTTTTTGCCGATGACAGCCTTCTGTTTTGTAATGCTGGGACAACTGAGGCTCTAGAGTTGAAACGTATTTTTGGAGTGTATGAGGCGGCTTCTAGACAGAAGGTCAATCTTGAAAAATCCGCTCTTTGCTTTAGACCCTTCACCCCGAGGGTGTTGTAGGAAGATATTCATCAGTTTCTGAATGTGTCTCTTGTTCCCTATCACGAGCGGTATTTGGGCCTCCCTACCATCGTTGGTAAGGATAAGAAAAAATTGTTTTGTTCTGTTAAAGACCGAGTTTGGAATAAAGTGAATGGTTGGCAAGGCAAGCTTCTGTCCAAGGCTGGGAAAGAAGTGCTCATCAAAGCAGTTTGTCAGGCAGTTCCATAATATTCTATGAGTGTGTTCCTGTTGCCCGTTGGGTTATGTCGCGAGATCGAAAGCATCCTCGCACAATTTTGGTGGTCTAAAAGCGAAGGTAGAGGTATTCACTGGAAAAAGTGGAAGTTCATGTGCCAACACAAATCTGATGGGGGGCTTGGGTTTAGAGAATTGACAAGTTTTAATCAAGCACTTCTATGTAAACAAGGATGGCGTTTGTTGGAATTCCCAAATTCACTGATTGCACGAATGCTGAAGGCTCGCTATTATCCAAACTCTGATTTTCTTGCTGGTCCGAGTGGGTCGTCTCCGTCATTTACTTGGCAATCTTTACTGTGGGGGCGGGAGCTACTCCGGTTAGGTCTTAGGTGACGTATTGGCAATGGCCGTTTGGTTAATATTTATTGTGATCCGTGGGTGCCTTATGATAGATTTTTCACTATCCAATATGTACCTACTCTTCCCTCTATCTCCCGAGTTTGTGACCTTATTAATGTGAGTGGTCGGTGGGATGTTGGGAAGGTCTATGATACTTTTTCGTTTCCAGAAGCTGAAGCAATCCTCTCTATTCCCTTACTGGGTGATACTATGGATCGGAGAATCTGGAATTTTAACAAAAATGGGAGATATTCGGTTAAAAGTGGGTACTGTGTAGCATTGGAGTATAAGCGGCTGGAGGAGTTGTCCGCTAGGAGTGTTGCTGGTCCTTCCTCTCCTTCTCTGAAGAGCTGGAAGCACTTATGGAAACTGAAAGTGCCACAGAAAATCCTTCATTTGTTATGGCGATTGGCTCAAAATATCCTTCCTTCAAAGGAGGTACTGTTTCAGCGCCGAATTACATAGGAGGATATCTACTATCGATGTCTTGCTGGGAGAGAAACCACAATGCACACATTAGTGGGCTGTGTCGTTTTTCCGCAGGTGTGGGAGGCTTTAGGCTTCCCTAACAATTTTCTGCTTCTTAATATCTCTAACGCTGGAAACTTGTTGGATGGGGCTTGGACTCTTATTCCTCCTGATAAGCAGTCCCTGTTTGCGTTCACTGTGTGGGTGCTGTGGAATGAAAGAAATGGGGTGTTGTTTGGCTCTCAACCCACCCCCCCTGGAATGTTGGTTCAGCGTGCGAAGGACTATGATGATGAGTTTAAATGGTCTTCAGTTGCCAATCATAGGAGTGTATCCTCGCCGGTTCATGATGTTAAGTGGAAGCCTTCTACGGATAGTTGTTTCAAGTTGAATGTGGATGGGGCTGCTGATATGGAGACATGTGCTAGAGGAGTTGGTGTAATAGTCTGTGACTCTCACGGAAATTTGGTTGGGGCTCTAGCTATGCGGGCTCTAAGCCGGATCTCTGTACTTGCCACGGAGCTGTATGCTATTCAGATTGGAATCTCCTTTGCGTTGGATGCGTCTCTGGTGCCTCTGCAGATTGAGTATGATTCCTTGCTGGCAGTTTCTATGGTTAACAATGAGGAGGAATGCCTTTCTGCTGAGGGAGGTTTGGTGGAAGGGGTGCGTCATCTTCTTGCCAGCTCTGCGTTTACTACTGTTAGATATATCCCTCGTCAAGCGAATAAGGCTACTCATCGAATTGCTCACTTCAGTCTCCGCGATCAAAGTTTGTCATGCTGGATGGATATGGGACCTTTGTGGCTCATGGATGCTGTCTATGATGATTGGCATGTGTCTAATGTCGTTGGTTAAGTTTTGTTTCATGTGTAAACTGGCATGTGTGGCACCCTTTTTCCTTCCCTAAAGTTTTATCCCATTGGGTTTAACGAGGCCACTATACCCATGCTAACATATCTTTGTCTAGGTGTTTGATTAATGAAGTCCTTTTACCCTAAATATATATATATATATATATATTAAAAAATAAATAATACTTTAAAAAAATTAATTGCACAATGGTCTGTCCTTGCAAGTGCACAAGATTGATGTAGTATAGCGTTTGACAAGTCCAAGTATCGTTCCCATGAGGATTCCAAATTAATCTAATATTCGAATACCTAAATTAAATCTAACTGATACACAAGTAAATTTGTAGAGATTGTTTTTGTGAAAGTTTATGAAACAAACAAGAAATTAATCAAGGCAATTAAGAATTAAAATGTTGGCTTTTAAAGATTGAAAAAGAATGATGAAGGTCTAGGGTTTCGGAATCAACCACAAGCAATCCAAGTTAGATTTCAATGCATTCAACAGATTCTTTTGATTCTTTAGATGATAATTCTCATATCTAAGTCCTTTTCAGGCACTTAGACCATAGTTTTCCTTAGTGTAAGATTCTTTTCTAGTTTAGGCAAAGATCATATATCCAATCCTGTAATCTATCCTAGTTAAGGCATAAATTTAACAAGTTGGATTCATTACGCTCTAGAAAATGAGAGAACCAAGCAAACCATTATTCTTCGTCAAGCAATAATGTAATTCACCACACTTAATCACAAGAAGCTAATTGAATTATATTGCGAGTTCTGCCTCAAATTCATCTTCCAATTTACTAGATGCAAAGCCCTAAGGTGATCAATCAAATAACTTAAACAAATAGCAACAATTAAATAATTGAAAGACTAGAAAACATAAAATAAAACTTATGGATTGTGACGATGCTCGAGAACTTAACGATGGCAGCAGCTCTTTGACTCTCCTTCAATTCCAACATCCAAGAACCCTATTTTCTGGTCTTCTTTAAATATGGCATCCAAAATCCTACTAGATATTGGATCAGACTTTAGAAAATAACTTCACATCCTTGTACACACTTCCCAAATGTAATTTATACAAATTAAACTCCAAGGATTGAACTTCAAAAGGATTATTTTGCAAAACTCGCAGAACACATTCTGCCCGAACTGTCTGTACTAAAATGGCCACTAATCTCTCCACACATGTCCGAATCATGAACCGTAAAATTCTACAGAAAGCTAACATCCGTATCTTTCCAAAGATATAAGGCTCAATATCAGGTTCGTTTTGAGGAAGTACAGTATATTCTGTCAAGTTGACTGTTCTGCACAGCACATTCTGCTCATAGGATTTCACATTATATTTCAATCCGAAAATTTCTCCTTTTGCTTGGTTTTCCATCTTTACTCTTCAAACCTAGTAAGACACAAAACTAATTAAAAATGGACTAAACTCACTCAAGAACTGATAAGCCTATATTTTATATATATTTTATGCCTCATTTACTTATTTATTTGTTAATCTCCTTTGATTAAATTGGTTGTTTTAATTGGTTTTGTGAGATTTGTGAAGGAATTGTGGAAATAGGAGAAAGTGTGCTAAAAAGGCAAGAAGATGAAGATTGGAGATTAATCAAGTCAAATAAGGAGAAATAAAGAAGACCCTATTTGAGAAGGAACCCTACTTTTATAACAATTGTAATTATACCTTAAATAGGATTTCTAGGAGTCTTATAAATAGGAAGTTTAGGTCATTGTTCAAAGGACCCCATGACCCATCATCCTCCGTCATCCATCAAATTCCTACATATTCATACTCATAGCCGAAATATCCAAAGGAGAATACGAAGAAAGTTTGCGCAACCTTGGCATTCTACAAGGAGAATTCAATGTCTTCCATGTCTTCATCAACCTTCATGATTCTCAATAAGTCCTACATGAACTAATTTCTTTTACTAGGGCTACGATGTAGCCTAGCTATGAATACTCAAATTCTTTGATATTGTTAATTCTATTTATCTATACATGTCGAGTGCTTGTTACCGTTCTTAATGCTTTCAATTAATTGGCCACTAATTGCATGATTGGAAGAATTAGGTTGAGACCGGAAGGAGATTCCTAATAAAAAGCTTCTAGTAACAAGTACCATAAATTACATAGCCGACTCGGAAGACTAGGTTATGGTTTGTGTAATCTTTATTGTTTTCCACAAATCTTAATGGGTTCTTAGCTATCTAAATCCATAACTAGGAATAGAGTGGGTTGATGGTAAGGAATACAACTAATATAACTCGGAAGAGAGTATTGGTGAGGTAAGGGAAAACGATTATTAACATGTTAGGTAATTAGAATTAACAAGCTAGAAGGATTTGGGTGGGATTAGCTAGGTGAAATCGGTGCCCTAATGCTTTATCATCTTTGTTTTCATCTTTTATATTAATTACTTTATCTCAATTTATTTTACTTGCTTAATTAGATTTTAATCATCATAATTCTCTTTTCGTTTAATTCAAATATAATTAGAAATAAATCACTCTAGTATTTAATAGATTAATTGATCCCTGTTGGAACGATGCTCTACTTACTACCATATTAATTTGAGCGATATATTGTCCACTTGCAATTAATCACATCAAGAACATAGCAAGAATCTAAGAGAAAGATAATAAAAAAGTACGAAATAATGGTTATATCAAATACCCCCCAAACTTAGACTTTGCTTGCCCTCAAGCAAAACAAAACAAAACAAAGACTCAAAAGAATGTTAGGCCTCCACATATTAGTCTCAATGTATTTGACTCTAAAGAATCAAATAACCATCATAAAAACCACAAGCATGATTCAAAAGTTAACAAAACTGTACATCACATTCTCAAGTTTAGTGTGTTAAATAGCCAATATCAATACAACTCACTCAACCCGGATAGGTATATGCAAATCAAAGCTTCAACTCCAAATCTCACCAAGAATGTCACTCACAAAGAAAACGCTCAAAGTTTGGGTTAAGTGTTTCACTCAAGAAAAATGAATGTATGAAAACAAAATCAAATCCTATAAGCTTGCTCTTCATATCACATCTCCACAAATTAAATTCACACAAATTCTAGGATAAAAAGGTCTTAAATTACGGTTGTAATGGGATTATGGGTTAAGGTTAAAAGAAAGAAAGGATATGGAAAACAAAAATATTCTATGAGAATTAGTAGAGCTCGTGATGACCATGAAGGATTGCAAATTCTCTTGTATCTCTTGCGGTATCACCAATTATGCACTTCATTGGAAGCCAAATTTCATTGTTGGGCTTCCCTTCTCTTTTTCAATTCACTTTAATTGTCCCAATCATTCAATTTCTGTTTTTAATTTCTAATTATTTTCCCACAATTGTCATAGCTCATATCCAAAGGAAAAATCCACTTGAAAATTAATTTACTGATGAATTCTAATAATGTCACATCCCGGGATCGGCTCAGCTGTTAGGGGCGGGCATTGTCTGGTTTGGATCGGTTTTTGCCTCAAATTAGAACCGAAATTGGTACTATTCATCCGGTTCAGTTCGGTTCTATTTTAACAAAAAATTTCAAAAATTGTCCAGTTTGGTTCCAGTCTCGGTTCAGTTCCGGTCCTGTTCGGTTTTGAACCGAATTATTAAAATTATTTTTCAATTTACTTTAATTGTCCCAATCGTTCAATTTCTTTTTTTAATTTCTAATTATTTTCCCATAATTGTCATAGCTCAGATCCAAAGGAAAAATCCACTTGAAAATTAATTTACTGATGAATTCTAATAATGTCACATCTCGAGATCGGCTCAGTCGTTAGGGGTGGGCATTGTCCGATTTGGATCGGTTTTTGCCTCAAATTAGAACCAAAACCGACACTTTTCATCTGGTTTGGTTCGGTTCTGTTTTAACAAAAAAATTCAATAATTGTCCAGTTCGGTTCCGATCTCAGTTCAGTGGGGTTCAAGGTTTAGGTGCTGCTCGAATTTCCGGTTTGCTAGTTTGAATGCCCACCCTATCAGCCGTAGCACGATATTATCCGCTTTGGGCCCCCCTCTCTACTCTCACGATTTTGTTTCTGGGAACTCACGAGCAACTTCTCAGTGAGTCACCCATCCTAGGATTTCTTTAGCCCCAACTCACTTAACTTCGGAGTTCCCATGACTCCGAAGCCAGTGAGTTCCCAAAAGGCCTTGTGCTAGATGGAGGTGGAGATGTACATATAAGGCACATCATCCCCTCTCCGTTGATCGATGTGGGATGTTACAATCCACCCTCCTTAGGGGCCTGACGTCGTCGTCGGCATACTTGCATCACACAGTAGAGTGGCTCTGATACCAAGTTGACAGGACCCAACCCAAATTCCACTTTGGAATCCGAGTCGAACCATGTGCGTGTCCGATACCTGAAGGGTGCTGGGCACAAATGACCGAATTGCCCCTTTTATTAGAATCCAATCTTTATCACAAGTTTGACTTCTGCCAAAAATTCGGCAGAGTCTCCCCCGTAATTTTTCCAGCATGCTTCTAATTTACAACCAAACAAATTTAACTAAACTAAACGGCCTCAAGCCCTAAGAATAACATAGGGCAATTCTTCAAAGCAGCTAGTTTAGAATTTACAATGAGACAGTATAATTACAAAAGAAATCCTACGTAGCGGAAAGGATGGATGAAGCGGGATATCTACCCTTTGGTGGTGCTCTGATGCACGTCTATTGCCTCGGGGCACAAAACATTGAAAAATGTGAGTGGACCAAAAATAAAGTTTAAAAAAATAGCATATGAACATACTAACCCAGTATAATTACAAAAGAAATCCTACGTAGCGGAAAGGATGGATGAAGCGGGATATCTACCCTTTGGTGGTGCTCTGATGCACGTCTATTGCCTCGGGGCACAAAACATTGAAAAATGTGAGTGGACCAAAAATAAAGTTTAAAAAAATAGCATATGAACATACTAATCCCTCCGTAAAAACAGTTAGAAACTCAATTAAATTGCATACTATATTCGTACAGAAAACAAACATGCATATTTATATTTATATAATAATTCACATGCTTACAGAAATCATCGATCAATTTAAATATTGAAAAATAAAGATTTCTCTACCACCTAGGTATACCCATTATATTTCCGTCAATTCCCACATTTATCCGTCAATTCCTCGTGTCACATTTGTGACATGTGCTCGCAGGTCTCGATAACATAAAGTCGACCCGAGCCGCAATCCTTGCAAGATTCAGGGGACACTTAGTCAGCCTAATCCGCATTCCTCGCTCCCACGGTCCGGGTAGCCCTAAGACTCGTGGGGCAAATGTCAAGCGCGCTGACATAACCGAAGGCAACATTAATTCGGAAGGCAACCTTGGGTATCCATGGTGGTTTTTAAAATAAATATATTTTCGAAAAAGATTAAAGATTATAAATAAATAAAAAATTATAAAACTATTCCTCATTCTATTCTTAAATCCTGTTGCCATTCTTGGAGAACTATAATTTTACTTCCCATCAAACCATTCAATCCGGTAATCACCTCATTTCCTACTTTCCAAGTCTTTTCTCATTCCCAACATAGCAGCATATAAATAAAACATTTAAATCCAATTAAACATGCTTCGAAAGCCATATTCAATAATAACTTATTCAAGATCAAATAATGAAATTCATTTGCATAAAACCATTTAGAAAACAAAAGTCCACTCACTGGGCATCCGCGCTAGCTTGACCCTTTGAGGGTCCTTCCTGCGGGTCAACTGGTGCCTGAGTACCTTGATTGCCGAAAATGGCGGCCGGAGGACAGAGAACGAAGCCGACGAAATTTCTATCAAAAATCGGCTGTTTCCATCTCGATTCCCAGCGGATTTCATGGCTGCTGGCGGCGGGGGAGGGTCGGGGTGTGACGACGTTGCTGGGCCAAGTGTTTTGGGTTTGGTCTTAAAGGTCGGGGTAGTCGAATGGGATGGTTATGGAGATAGGGAAGGCACGGCTGGAGAAACAGTCCCAGTGGGTGGTTTTATCGCGGGGAGAGAAAGAGAGGAAGAAAAATATAATTTTTGGGAAAATTACGGTTTTGCCTTTTTTAGTATTTTGATTGTACCTTTCTCGATACTACTCGGATTTGGACCCACTACGTGTCTACAGACTCATATCGACGTGATCTACGCAATGGTCCAATTGAAATTCCCAAATTCTTTCCCAGTCAAAAAGTCAACTTTAAACCTAATATAATATTCACAGAGGTATTTTCGTCTTTTACTTGAATAAATTAATAATTAAAAATTATTTAAGATTCGGGTCACAAATAATGTGATGGTGGCATTGTTGTACAGGGATTGAAGCCAACCCAAATTGATACACCAGGCACATCAACCATGATCAGACCTTACTCTTCTCTAAATCCTAGTCCAATCCCATCCTACCAAGCCAGTCCTTTGTCGCCTTTCTATCCAAGCCCAAGCATTTTGATCCCAGCACTAATTCATCCAATCCTAGCCACTATTTGCGCTCTGCAATTCCTTCATCTCTTCCTCCTCTGTGAATTTCCAATAGTGCCCCTGTAACCCCACCGCTCTCATCCCCAACCTCTAGAAACCCCAACCCAATTGCTAATCAGTCCATGGCCTCTTTCGATTACCCGTTTCATGCTATCTCTAATCTGGCTAGCCCGACCTGTCACCAACTCCATTTTCGAGCTACTACCATTCCCAAATGTGACGAGACTAATACTTCCACTGTTGATTCTGGGCAATGGGTTTGCTTCCAGAGATTTGCTCCTTCTCTGTCTGCAATGCCAGCCTCTCCCACTTTCAATCTTATGAAGCAAGTTGTTGCTCACCAAAACTTGCCTGATAGTGAGATCCGAGAGGTAAATCTGTGGATGGAAGAGAAGATTCATGAGGTGGGATTGGATGATTTGGAGCTCACACTTGGATTTTTTTTTTTTTTTTTTCAGACATGGCATTTAGTTTAGCAAAATAGTGAGTGGGTTTAACTTTAAGGGGGTTTAGTAAGAATTGACCAATATTCTAGGGGGCACTGCAGCACTTAAGCCTTAAATTTATCCCTTTATTTTATTTAAGTATGTAAAAAAATGTGTAAGTAGATATAACTATTGATATGAAGTAATTGAGCTGTACCATTGCAAGTAAAATTGCAGTTCAATTCAATAGATGCCAAAAAAATCAATTTATTGAACTATTGCATTGAACTATTAAACAACCATTATGGATGCTCCTAATTGATAATCACGCATGGTCACAGATAAGTCTCAAAAAAAGGGGAAACAATCTTCAATTGCCCATTAGTGGCGCTTCTGCTCGATTGTTACCAGATCTTCATGACATTTTAAGGCTATTCCAATGGGGAAATAATTGTGGAACCATGGTTATACCCATAGACACGTGTTGAGAAGGGTAGTTATAGTACACCTTAGGTTAAAGTGGTGAGCAAAAATACTCTCATTCCAATGGCTTTGAGGCAACTCAAAGGTGGTAGCAGTCTTAGTTCCCACTAGATATGATTGATCTGACACATTGTTTACTTGTTTCTATTTTTTTATCTCTTAGCTTTGTATTATAGAAATAATAAAGTCCTCTTTTGTCTTGAAGCATAGAAAAGAATCCATATTGAACTAATTCCCCATTCCAAGCACAATTGTTTGATCGGAAGTCAAGTTTCTTGGTGCATAAGTTATTTTAATTCATTAAGATCTATTAGGGTTTTACACTGCTAATAGTGGCACACTCGCAATTTAACACAATTTTTGGCCTATTTTTAAGGCTCTGTGAGATTTGGGGTAAATACCTGGTTACTGTTTATGCCTCTCCCACCCAATAGAAATGCTAAACTAGAAATCATATCTCCAGCACCCTAAATTGTCCCCCTAGAATACTTAATTATTATGCTTAGGAGACAATTAGTACTCATTTATAATTATTTTATATATTTTTATATTTTTAATTAAAATAATTGAAGTTCGAAAGGTTGGCACTTCTCACCTTGCGGGATCAAAAGCGTCTTCGCCTCAACGCCTTGGATTTTAAAACCTTGATCATCCATATGAACCAAAACATCATGAATGTGTTTTGCTCCGTACCATGTTCATTTTAATTGGAAATCCCTCGCGACAGTAATTGGCGTACACATTGCCAAAGTAACTAGGAAGGAGGGGGGGTCGTAGTCTTCACCTTCCATTAGTGGCAATATATAGTTTGGTGATCAAGGGGGCACTATAAAAAGAAAAAAAAAAAAAGTAGCAACAATCACCATTATATGGTGACATTTGCTTTAGTCACCCCAGCAAATGTCACCAAATAATGGTTACTGTTGTCACTTTTTTTTGTAGTGGGGAAGTCACCTGCGTTGCCTGCACATTTCCAAACGACGATATGGACCAAACTTATGTGTGAACCAAAATATTGGAGGTCATATTTATTAATTTGAAAGTTTGAGGACTAAAACTAAGACAGTTAAAAAGTTCAAGGTTGATTTATAATAAAAATTATTTTTAATTAGAGTGATATTATAATCACTACCTTTAATTCGAAGATGAGGTGGACCACCATATTTAATCCTATATAATACAGAGAGCTGGGGCAGAAGAAAATTACCGAAGGAGACCAAGGGTCGAGTAATGGAGGTCATGGGATTAATGGAATTGGTGAAGTTCGGAACTGGAGTCTCCATTCTTTCTTTGCCAGAATATTATGCTTTGTTTTGTTTTTTATACCTATATTTTTATACCTCTTTTATTTGGTTTTTGTAGGAATAGTTAATTAAAAAGAGTATTATTACCTTATACTTCATGTATTTTCAGCGATTCTGCGTTCTTGGAAGGATTTTGACTGAAAATCAACTTTTCGAATGAATTTTAGCACAACGCCAATTGGAGAAGAAAGCTAAGACATTGAAGATCGTTGTGTTAAAGTCTCATATTTTTCCAGAATTTTCTAGGAACTGGAATGACCCTAAAACGTGCATGAAAGTTGGCTAACATGTTTCCAAGTCAAAAAAGGATTCTTTCCTAGTTTGTTTCCTTAATTGTTTGGGATTTTGTTTTGCTTTAGGAGACTTTTTCCAGACCTTTTTGGAGTAAGGTTTAGTTGTTTTATGCTATATAAGGTCACCCTAAGCTCTCTCTATGGATCATCATCTTCCCATATACAACTTTCATACACCCACAAATATATCATAGAGAGAGCCAAGAATTTGTTGTTGCACTACTTGAGGAGCTTTCAAAGGTGTTCCTATGGAGATTCTTAAGATCAAGTCCATCGGCCAAATCGGTTTTATGACAATAATGCTCTTGTTTATATTTTCTCTTCTCATGAACTAATTTATCTTGCTAGGGCTACGATGTAGCCTAACCATGAATACTTAATTTTTATAGTTATATTAATTTCTGATTACTATTCCATATTGAGTATTTGTTACTGTTCTTACTGCTTTGAATATCTGGCCAATATTTAATTGAATTGATGATCCAAGCGGAGACCGAGAGAAGATGTTTGGTATTTGCTTCTAGTAACAAATAGCATGTCTTGAATGAGTGCCCGAGAGGGACTAACATGACGCATGCGGTTTTCTTGCAGGTTCTCATAGAACTTAATGGGTTCTTGATTTTCTAAAGTCGTTGCTCGAGAAAGAATGGATTGTTAATTCAGAATACTTTTGGTTGAGCTCAACAGGGGATATCGAATGAATTAGGAGAAATTAATTGTCAACATGGGTAGTAATTAGGGTTAATTGACTATAAGAATTAAGTGGAATTGGTTATGGTGAAATCAGATGCTCTATGGTGAAATCGGATGCTCTAGTGTCACATCAACTTGATTTTCCATCATTAATTAAATTTCTATTTTTCATAATTGTTTTAGTTTACTTAAATCAATCAATCTTCGTAATCAAATGTTCAAATAAACTTTTGAATTAATCATAATTGGTAGTTAATATGAAATTATAGTCTTCGTGGGAACAACACTCTACTTATTTCTATATTACTTGTGCGAATTGTGTGCTTGTAATAATTTTGTTGTAGTAGAGAATTTTGTTTATTTTTCTTTATCGTGTTGAAGATGCTCCATAGCATTGTCAAATAAAGACTATTGTCGAATTGTCTCTATCCTCAATGCATCAAAGGGTATCTTTTTAATAAAGGAGTTGATTTTCACACTCATCTTTTCTCCACTTACACTCTCTTTTTCATTTTAATACTTTTTAATCAATTTTGTTATTTCTCTTTCTTATTCTATTTTTATCCTGCATTAATTTCTTTTTACTTCACTTTTATATTTTTTTTCTTTTTTTCTTTTTTACTTCACTTCTATATTATTTCTTTTTCGTTGTACTTAATTTTTCCAACTTACACTCCATTTTTAGTTTTAAAGGAAAAAAAAAACTTAATTGCTTACTCGATTAAAAAAAATATACTAAAAATAAGGTGCAAGTTGGAAAATTAAGTATATAAAAAAAAACTAATATAAAAAAAATAAAAATAAAAATTTAATGTAGTGTAAGGGTAGAATAGAAAAGAAAAAGAACAAAATTGATTAAAAAGTATTGAAAAGTTAAAAAGAGTGTAAGCGGATAAAAAATGAGTGATGATTTCATATTCCTTTAATAATTATAAGAAGAAAACAAAATAGTTCGTGGTTTTGAAACTGTTCCACGATGTCTTCACCCCTGAGTAATTTCAGATCACACAAACTGCTCCACTTTGAAAATAGGACGTGGTTTGAAGCTTTTTTTGGTCGATGGAACCTCTTTTCCAAATTTTAATAACTGACAAAACCTGAAACAGCAGACCAAACATTAGATGGGACCTCTTCTTTATGATAATATCAAACATTTGATGGGACCTGTCATTTCTGATAATATTAATATCAAAACATTAGATGGGACCTCTCCTTTATGATAATATCCGCTAGCAGCCTAACCCAAACAAGTTGCTCTTAGCTGGGAGGAGTTGTGGACAATTGTTAAGGAGTTAAGGGGACATGTGTCATCAAAGAATTCCGTAGATGTTCCTATGGAGAATTAAAGCGATTATATACAAGTCTAAAATTGAATAATATGATTGAAACCAATAACTTATGCTTATTTATTTGAATTACTATTCCTAAAATGTAATACTTGGCCACTTATTTTAAAGAGATTTACTCCATAAAATTATCATTTAAATTGGCTGGTCTTGTGTTGGAATTACTAGGGATATAGTATCTTAAGTTTTACAAAAGAAATTAATTGAAAATGAAATTGGTGGTCCTTAGGGATGGGAATGGGCCAATTAGGAGCTGGATATGAAATACCATTTGCAATCGTGTGTATGAAATTTTGGTGAAAACTACTCAAAGAATCCAAAGAGTCTCTACAATTTATTCAAAACATAAAGAAACCGCAAAAAAGACAGTGGTGCAAAGATGTTCAATAAACCTGACCTAAGCTGAGCCTTGCAATCATTCTTTATACTTGGACGAGATTTAAGAAAATTACTTGACTTACTTTAATTTGCCTTCTCTGGCACAAGAAATAGTAACATATTTCAAATTTCCATAATCTCCGTTTCTTGATGATCTCCTTATCACTAGAAACCCTAATTACCTCCCATATTGTTTGTAATATGTGATCACCTCATCAAAACTGTCAAAAATCATTCCAACTCGAGGGTCTTGTACTTTTTCTTCAACACTCATTACAATGTCATTTCGAGGTGGGCACTCAAACCAGCGAATCAGAAATCCGAGCCGAATCAAATCGGAAAAAAATTGAGTTGACCAAAAAGTCAACAATCGGGCAAAAATTGAACTGGACTGGTTTGGACCGGTTTTGAATCCGGTTCTATGTCTTCAAAAATCGAACCGGGCCGAATCGAACCAGTCAAATTAAAAATATATATAATTTCAATATAAATTTATATTTAATGCTATATTTTTAATTTAACCAAAAAAAAACTAATATTTATCCAAGTTCAATTTCAAAATATCTCTTTTCTAACTTTAATATTTATTTTTATATGAAATTGAATAATTTGTTAATTTTCAAGTAAAAATAATAATATTTCAGTTGAGAATTGTATTAAAAAATAATTATTTTTTTTTTATAATCCGATTCAAAATCAAATCGGACCGAAATCGGTTCAACCCGAATAAGACAGTTTTTGAAATTTTTTTTATTAAAACCAAACTAGATGAATAGTACCGGATCGATTCTAATTTGAGACAAAAATCGGTCCAACCCGAACCGTGCCCACCCCTAGTGTCATTATTTTAAGTTTCATCCCCATTATTTTCCTTACCCTACATTAATTTCTTTTTACATCACTTTTATATTATTTCTTTTTTTCCTTTTTACTTTACTTCTATATTATTTCTTTTTCTTTGTACTTAATTTTTCCAACTTACACTCCATTTTTAGTATTAAAGGGAAAAAAAAACTTAATTTCTTACTAGATTAAAGAAAAAAATACTGAAAATGAAGTGTAAGTTGAAAAATTAAGTATTAAAAAAAATGAACTAATATAAAAATGAAGTAAAAAGAAATTAATGTAAGGTAAAGGTAGAATAGAAAAGAGAAAGAATAAAATTGATTAAAAAGTATTGAAAAGTAAAAAGGAATGTAAATGGAGAAAAAAGGGAGTGAGGAAATCATATTCCTTTAATAATTATAAGAAGAAAACAAAATAGTTCATGGTTTGAAACTGTTCCACGATGTCTTCACCCAGGATTAAATAATATCATATCACACAAACTGCTCCACTTTTAAAATAGGACGTCTTCTCCAAATTTTAATCACTGACATAACCTGGAACAATAGACCAAACATTAGAGGGGACCTCTCCTTTTATGATAATACCAAACATTAGATGGGACCTCTCCTTTATGATAATCAGCTCATTAAACTTTTGTTCTCCATACGACACCTCATTAAAATTTAATCTAAGGAACTTAAAAATTGACACATCATCCTTCAAACAAAAACCCAATTACTCCTACTTAAAAAAGAAAAAGAAAAAGAAAAATCCTAATCCAACTAACGACAATTTTTGTTTCTTCTTCCTGTCTCACACCCTCCATGTCCTGTCCTTTTTTTTTTTTTTCTCCTTCTTCTTGGATTTTTATGGTTAAAAATGAATAAGTGTGTCAACTATCCGAAAAATTACAAAAGGCATTAGATTTGGAAGCCTCATCACAAATTTGGCCGCTGGAATTCGGAGAAGGCTGCCACTTCACCATAAAACCCAGGAGGAATGCAAAAATCCTACCACCTACAATAATAGCAATACAAATGTACAAAAACACTCTCTCTCTTGAAAAAGAAGGGATTCTTTTTACTTCACTTCTATATTATTTTTTATTCTTTGTACTTAATTTTTCCAACTTCACGCCATTTTTAGTATCAAAGGAAAAAAAAAATTAATTTCTTACTGATCGGTGCATAATTACATATCTTTTTTGTACCATTCAAACTTATGATTTGGTATGTTTTTGAGTTAAACTTGTGCTTTTAATAAAGTTTTGTGTATGTTTCAGTATAATAAGGTTGAGACTCATTATTTACATTTTGAAGACAAGTTAGCTCAAAACAATGTCTGCAGATCAGTCATATTTACGGATTAACCTGTACTTGCTCAAGAAGAACCAGAAAATGCGTCATACATCATTGGAAAGATACGGAAGTCTAGTTTCCGTAGCATTTTACGGTGCATGATTTGGAGTCTTCTAGAGGAAGTTATACATGATTTAGTAGCTCAAGGTCAAACATTCGGGCCTCAGTCCAGTTTCCGTAGGTCACTTTGCAGGCCTCCGTTCAGCTACTTGCACAGGTCAAATGGGGTGACACCCTTGATAGAAGTTGTTCCAATGGGTGTCTAATATAACATATCCAAATTGCAGCCCCATTGGATAAGTCTGGAGCCCTCAGCATGTCAAATACCGAACCTGGTTCACAGACAATCCAGGCCTCAGTCCAGTTTTCATGGGTCAGTTTGCAGGCCTCAGTTCAGCTACTTGCACAAGTCAGATGGGGCGACACCCTTGATAGAAGTTGTTCCAATGGGTGTCTACTATAACATATCCAAATTTCAGCCCAATTGGATATTTTGGAGCCCTCAGCATGTCAAAAACCGAATCTGGTTCACAGACAAACCTTTGCTGTCACATGAGCTTAAAGCAGCCACACATTGAGCAAAGCATGGGCAGCTATTGAGCCATGTTCTTAAAGCAGCCACACATGGAGGCAAAGCATGGGCAGCTGTTGATCCATGTGATTAAAGCAACCACACATGGAGGCAAAGCTTGTGGCAGCTGCAAAGCATGAGCTACCACACATGGGAGACAAAGCACATGGGAGACAAAGCATGAGATGCCACACATGGGCAGCTAAGAGACCAGCCAAGGGGGAGGACGAATTTGAAGCCTATAAATAGAGAGTTTCAGCTCATTCAAAGGAGGATATCATTCCATAAATTACATTTCCATTGTACACCATCAAAGAGTTGTCTACCATCAAAGAGTTGTTTACACCATCAAAGAGTTGTCTTCTTTATCAAAGAGCTATCTTCTTCTTATTTCTCTTTTTATTTTCTGTTTTGTATGTTCTTGCTATCCATTCAAATTATGGATAGCTAAATATTTTAGTTAGGGCTCGATTGAAGCCCTAATCATGTTTCTTTAAGGATTTCGATATGTCTTTGCTATAAACTACTTTTGTGATGCTTATTGATTAATTTCAGATTATATTTTACTCTTTACATACGTTATGTTATGCTTGATCATCATATGCATGCTATGTATTGAGTTTGTTACATAGGTAAATTTAGATGACCGAGTCTTGTACCTATGAAAGTAACAAAAGAACTAGTTCTAAGTTCTTGAAATTAATCATCATGAATAACTAGAATAGATACCATGTTCTAGAATTTGTGTGTTTGTCGATTTCCATTGTGTTATGCATTCTTAAAGTACAACTTAGTAGATACCATGCTAAACACTTTAAGAATGAAAAGAGTTAGAGTAGATACCTTGCCTAACTTGTTGTTTAGGGAAATCAATAACTTAAAGAGTAGATATCATGCCTTTAGGTTGACAAACATAAGCATCCAAAATCTGTTTTGTAGCATTGTGCATGTCGTTTGCTTAAGGAAAAAGATTAGTGGTGAACATCGAATCCCTAACTAGTTTTCTCATTGTTTTAACCTCAATCCAATTCTATTTTTAATCAAACGCTGTTTTCAATATTTAGTATTTAAATTTTCAGTTTTCAATACCATCATAAGAAAATCATCATTTTTTTAACACTTTGTCTACACCGAATGCCATTTAGTTTAAGGAAAATAAATTAAGCACAAATTAATCCAATCCTCGTGGGAACGATCTCGTATTTGCTTTCTATACTATTTATCTGATCTTGTGCACTTGCGAGTTAAAACGTGCATATAGTTGCTTAATTTTTAGGTTACTATTTGTTCAACAAGTTTTTGGCGCCGCTGCCGTGGATTGTGTAACTAGTTTGTGCTGAATTTTGTTTTTTTTTATTTGTTTTCTTTTACAGGTTGAATTTTGTTTATGCAAGGTCGCCGATCCCAAAATTTAGGTGTTGTTGTCTACAATCCTGAGATTGAACGAACTCTTACACGTCTTCGTAAGCAAGCTGAGAGGGAAACTGTGAACGAAATGGGGGATGAACATGTTCGAAGGCCAATGAAGGACTCTTTTGTCCCTCAAAACCTTAATCAACCATCATGCATTGCCTACCAACCAAATGTGCAAGGCAGCTTCAATTTATCACCTCAATTGCTTAACATGGTGCCACACTATAGAGGCACACCTTCTGAAGATCCATACTTACACATTAGGGATTTCTTTGATCTCTGCAAGACTCAAAACATACAAAGCTTGACAACAGAAGGAATCAGGTTAATTCTTTTTCCTTTCTCCTTAAAAGATAATGCTAAGTTGTGGTTGAATTCTCTGGCTGCAGGTTCCATTACTACTTGGGAACAATTGGCCACTAAATTTTTGAAGAAGTTTTTCCCAGCCCAAAAGACAAGACAACTTAAAAGGGAGATTCAAACCTTCCAACAGAAGGATGGAGATCTTTTCTTTGAGGCATGGGAGCATTTCAAGGAGTTGCTTCTCAAGTGTCCACACCACAATCTATCTCAAGATGATCAGGTACAAGCTTTTTATGAAGGTTTAAATGATACTAACAAAAGTCTTGTTGATTCAGGTTGTGGAGGTGTGCTTATGGAAAAGAGTAGTGATGAAGCCATTGTGCTATTTGAGACCCTAAGTGAAAATTCTCAGCAATTCTCATCAAGAGGGAGACAAGGAGTGAAAGGTAAAGGTGTATATGAAGTTAGCACAAATGATGGAGTCCAGAGTCAAATGGCAGCAATGGAGAAGAAGTTAGATATACTAGTGAAAGCAATGTCAGCTCAGAACATCTCTCAAGTTCAACAAGTTGCTAAAATCGAGGTATGTGCTATATGTTCTCATTTTAATCATACTACTGAGACTTGTCCTATGTCTTGTTTTACAGATCATGAGCAAGCTAATTATGTGGGGCAAAACAACTATCATCCCAAGAACAATCCATATTCGAACACATATAATCCAGGATGGAAAGACCACCCAAATTTTTCTTGGAGCAACAATCAAAATGTGCTTAATCCACAAGGGCAACAGAAGAACTTCCAACAGGGAAGTAATTATCATACTTCATCACAGGTGGCACAACCAAATACTGACCAGAAGAAGAATAATAATCTTGAAGGTGCCATACTCCAATTCTTGACTGCACAGCAACAGACAAATGCTCTAACTAGTCAGAACATTCAGAAACTAGAAGCAACAACTAGCCAAGCTATTCAGAGATTGGAGGCACAAGTAGGGCAATTGGCAAAGGAGTTGAGTGAGAGGAAGAAAAGAGAGTTTCCATCACAAACCATACCTAATCCAGGGGGCCAGGAGCAGCTCAAGGCTGTGACAGTCCTTAGAAGTGGCAAGGTAGTTGACAACAAGGTGGGGACAGATAAGAAAGAACAAGAAAATGTTGAATCTTCTCCAGCCACAAAGGTAAGTGAGAAGGAGAAGGTGATATTTCCACCCTTCCCTCAAAGGTTAGTTAAGCAAAAGAAAGAAAAACATCTTCTTGATATTTTTGAAACTTTGAGTAGAAATCAACATTCCTTTACTTGATGCAATTAAGCAAATTCCTTCTTATGCTAAGTTTTTAAAGGATTGTTGCACACACAAAAGACAGTTTCAGGAACATGAGAAAGTTGCATTAACTGAGGAGGTAAGTGCGGTTTTATTGAGAAAATTACCACCTAAACTAAAAGATCCAGGTAGTTTTACAATTCCTTGCAGGGTTGGTGACCGTCTATTTGAACGTGCTTTGCTTGATTTAGGAGCAAGCATCAATCTGATGCCTTATACAGTTTATGAGGAGTTGAGGTTGGGGGAGCTCAAACCAACCTCAATTACATTGCAATTGGCAGATAGAAGAATCAGAAGACCTAGAGGTATTTTAGAGGATGTTTTGGTTCAGGTAAATGAATTTATTTTGCCTGCTGATTTTGTTGTTCTGGATATGGAAGATTCTCCTATGCCATCTTCATTACCTATTATTCTTGGTAGGCCCTTTATGATAACTGCTGACACAAAGATAAGTGTAAAAAAGGGTACTATACGCATGAAAGTTGATGGTAAGAAGATAGAATTCATGTTGTCTGACACTATCAAATTGCCACATGATAACCATGATTGTTTCAAGATTGATGTGGTAGGAAGTGTTGTGGAGCAAGTGTTTCAGGTACATAGCATTGAACCATTGGAGGCATGCATAGCCCACAGCCTCACAAGGATGAATTATGAACGTGGATGTGATGTTACAGAGATAGACCTCCATGAAGCTGTGCATTCTCTTGAGGCTTCTATGCCTTATCCAAGTAAGTATGTACCTCGCTTTGAAACTCTTGTGTCTACTAATACTACTCTTGTCCCTTCCATTGTCAGGGCACCAGATCTAGAATTGAAGCAACTACCTGAACAACTGAAGTATGCTTACTTGGGAGAGAACCAGACATTACCAGTGATAGTTGCTGCAAACTTGAGTTTGGTGGAACAAGAGAAGCTATTGAGAGTTCTTAGGGAGCACAAGACTGCATTAGGGTGGACCATTGCCGATATCAAAGGCATAAGTCCATCCAAGTGCATGCACAGGATCCTCCTTGAAGATAATGCAAAGCCTAACAGAGATGCTCAGAGACGGCTTAACCCACACATGAAGGAAGTAGTGAGAACAGAAGTTCTTAAGCTCTTGGATGTTGGCATTATCTACCCCATCTCAGATAGCAAATGGGTGAGTCCAGTTCATGTTGTGCCTAAGAAGAGTGGAATCACAGTAATAAAGAATGAAGAGAATGAGCTTGTTCCTACCAGGCTCACCACAGGTTGGAGAGTCTGTATTGATTACAGAAAGCTCAATAATGAAACCAGGAAAGATCATTTTCCTCTTCCCTTTATTGATCAGATGTTAGAAAGGTTAGCAGGTCATAGTCATTATTGTTTTCTAGATGGTTATAGTGGTTATAATCAGATTGCTATAGCACCAGAAGACCAGGAGAAGACCACATTCACTTGCCCCTTTGGCACATTTGCATACAGAAGGATGCCATTCGGTTTGTGTAATGCACCTGCCACATTCCAAAGGTGCATGATGAGCGTATTTTCAGACATGGTGGAGAGATTTATAGAGGTATTTATGGATGATTTCAGTGTTTTTGGTTCTAACTTTGATAATTGTCTTAACCATTTGCAGCTTGTTCTAAAGAGATGTGAGAATGCAACCTAGTGCTGAATTGGGAAAAGTGCCATTTCATGGTACAACAAGGTCTTGTTTTAGGTCATGTAATTTCTAGCAGGGGCATTGAGGTGGACAAGGCAAAGATTGACATCATATCAAAATTGCCTCCTCCTACATCTGTGAAGGGTGTGAGAAGTTTTCTAGGGCATGCAGGGTTTTACAGAAGATTCATAAAAGATTTCTCTAAAATTTCTAGACCTCTTTGTGCATTATTGTCTAAAGATGTTGAGTTTATGTGGACAGAAGGGTGCATGAAAGCCTTTAATACATTGAAAGAGCTACTCACATCTGCACCCATTATGATGGCACCTGATTGGAACCTCCCATTCGAGCTTATGTGTGATGCCAGTGATTATGCTCTGGGAGCTGTTCTGGGTCAGAGAGTTAAGAAGGTACCTCATGCTATTTTTTATGCTTCTAGAACTTTAAATGATGCTCAGCTTAATTATTCTACTACTGAAAAAGAATTGTTAGCTGTTATATTTGCTTTAGAGAAGTTTAGGTCCTACTTGATTGGTTCCAAAGTTATTGTTTTCACTGATCATGCTGCTTTGAGATTTTTGTTTAGTAAGAAAGATGCTAAGCCTAGGTTGATTAGATGGGTGCTCTTACTGCAAGAATTTGATCTTGAGATTAAGGACAAGAAGGGTAGTGAGAATGTGGTTGCAGATCACTTGTCCAGGTTACTTCATGATGAGGAAGAAAACAAGCTTCCCTTGAGTGAAAACTTTCCAGATGAGCAGTTATTTGCAATTGATTTACAACTTCCATGGTATGCAGATATTGTTAATTATATAACTACTAAGGTTTTTCCTCCAGGTATGTCTAGCCAAGAAAGGAAACGATTAGTGTCTATGTCTAGGCACTATTATTGGGACGAGCCCTACTTGTTCAAATTTTGTCCAGATCAAATTATCAGAAGATGTGTTTCAGAGGAGGAGCATATGAGCATTCTCCAACATTGTCATCAATTTGCATGTGGAGGACACTTTGGAGCGAAGAGAACATCACTTAAGGTATTACAATCTGGGTTCTATTGGCCTAATGTGTTTAAAGATGCTTTTTGGTTTTGCAGGGCTTGTGATAGATGCCAACGGACAGGGAATATCTCTTCTAGAAATCAAATGCCATTGCAAAACATTCAAGTGGTGGAGCTCTTTGATGTGTGGGGTATCGACTTCATGGGTCCATTTCCTAACTCCTTTGGTTATTTATATATTCTTGTGGGTGTGGATTATGTATCTAAATGGGTCGAGGCTGTCCCCTCAAAAACTAATGATCACAAAGTTGTTGTGAAATTCTTGCAGGATAACATCTTTACTAGGTTTGGGACACCAAGGGCGATAATTAGTGATGGAGGTAGCCATTTCAATAACCAAGTTTTTGCTTCCTTAATGAAGAAATATGGGATCACACATAAGGTTGGCACTCCATATCATCCTCAAACCAGTGGTCAAGTAGAGATAAGCAATAAAGAGATCAAAAGCATCCTAGAGAAGACAGTGAATACTATAAGGAAGGATTGGTCTCTACGCTTGAATGATGCCTTGTGGGCATATCGGACTGCGTACAAAAGCCCAATTGGCATGTCCCCATATCGTTTAGTCTTTGGAAAGGCATGTCACCTACCAGTGGAGTTGGAGCATAGAGCATATTGGGCTATTAAAAAATTCAATTTTGATATGCAACAAGCAGGTGACAAGAGGAAGTTACAGCTGAATGAGCTAGAAGAGTTGAGGTATGATGCATATGAGAATGCTAAGTTGTATAAGGAGCGGACCAAGGCGTATCATGATAAGCAGCTAGTTAGGAAGGAGTTTCATGTGGGACAGAAGGTGTTGATCTACAATTCAAAATTGAGACTTTTCCCTGGTAAGCTCAAGTCTAGGTGGTATGGTCCTTATGTTGTTACAAAGGTTTTCCCTCATGGGGCTTTGGAGGTTCATAGCAAAGAGAAGAATCAGACATTCATGGTGAATGGGAATAGAGTAAAGCCTTATATTGAGATGAGCTTTGAGCATAGAGAGGAGGATGTGACTCTCCAACCTGTTCAGTACATTGCATGAGAGTCCAATAGTCTGGCTAACGACTATAAACCAAGCGCTTATTGGGAGGCAACCCAATGTTTAATTTTCTTTATTTATTTATTTATAAATTTATTTTTCGTAAATTCTTATGAGCTTACCCCGTGCAATTTTTTTTCTATTTTGCAGCCCATTCAATTACCCATAAACGGGGAAGTCGTGACATCCAAATACATCTATGCTCGACCTAATTGCTTCAAGGGGGAGCATTCTAATCATTTCCCTTAATTTTTTTCTTATTATTTTAAGTTTATGTTTCTTTTTACCAAAAAAAAAAAAAAAAAAAGTTTTTTTCATATGAGTTGACTTATGGTAACTCCAATGAGCACCTCTGTTAATACAGTGTCTAGGAGTTCTATAGGCGACACCTTGGGTGTCTAAGAAGTTTGGGTTTTAAGCGGGACCATTGTGACCTTTCCAAACTTCCCGGATCCCCTGGCTGTGTTTTCTGAGGTTCTTAACTGGTAATCCATGAGTCACTTGTATATTCGTGTGTTTTATTCAAAAAATATTGTTGCGTCGATTCAACTGCACCAAAATAGATTCAGCTGCATCCTCAACTTGTGATACTCGCAAGTGCACGAGCCGTTGGTAGTTTAGCATATGTAAGTGCGAGGTCGATCCCACGAGGATTGATGATAGATTGATTTAATTCAATTCCCTGTACAAAACAGAAATGAAAAAAAGAAAGAAAATAAATCAAACAAGAAAGAAAGAAAATAAATTAACTCAAGCGAATAAGTTCCCAAGTTCAATTTAGATTAACGGATTGATTCTAGCTAAAGTATGATTAAGCCATGGTGTCTGGTCCTAACCTTGTGTTCCTAATTCCCTAACTTGATCATTTGTTGTCTAACCTAAATTAAGCATTAGGAACCCATTAAGCATAGAAGAACATTTTAAACAACCAAGCATGTATCTAATCCCTGTTGTCGAATGTCCATACATACTCTTCCTATTCATAGTTCAATTCGAATTAAAGCATGGTGTCTACTCTTAATTCAAACCAAGATAGTTAACATGCAAGCCTTAATGGTGATCAATCATTCAAACTAGCATATTAACTTATAAGCATAATGAATAAGAACAAAAACCATAATTGAAACTTGGAAACCACTCAAGCTTGAATTCTAAAGAAAAGAATTTACATTACAATGGAAAGTTAAGAAAAACTTAGAAACATTTAGCAAAAAGATTACAACAATTGAAAACTAGAAAGCAAAACTAAGAGAATTTGAGGGAGAGAAGGGAGGGGAGCTCTAGAGAAATGTTTGAGAGCTCCCCCCCTTGGGGTGTGTTTACAAGCTTGGGAAACCTCACTATTTATAGGCCTAAGGAAGTTGAAAATCTAAATTAAATATTGCTTTCCACTCACTTCATCAACTTCACCTAACACACCATTACATTTGAAAACAATTTTTCTTTCTTTAAACTTAGTGTTTGAGAGGATCCAAGGCTCTCTTAATTGCTCAACATGTAAGGCTCAAAAGAGGATCCAAGGCTCAAAAGAGGATCCAAAGCTCAAAAGATGATCCAATGCTCAAAAGAGGATCCAATGCTCAAAAGAGGATCCAATGACATTGCATTGCAGTCAGCTTGTGGGCAGGTTTTGGGCTTGGTATTTGCTCCGAAAAAATCTGGAAAAATATGGATCTTCAAGCCCTTTGTCTTATCTTTCCAAGCATATGCAGCCCAACTCAAGGAAAAATCGGAAAGACCTTCAAATATCATTTGTGGCCCAGTAACGCAGATGCTGCCGAATTTTGACCTTGAGCTACTAAATTATTGATAACTTCCTCTAGAATACTCAGAATCATGAACCGTAAAATGCTACGGAAACTAGACTTCCGTATCTTTCCAATGATGTATAGCTCATTATCTGGTTCTTCTTGAGCAAGTACAGGTTAATCCGTGAAATTGAATGATCTGCAGACACCGTTTTGGGCTAATTTGTCTCCAAAATGCATTAAATGAGTCTCAAGCTTATTATACTGAAACAAACACAAAACTTATTAAAAGCACAAGTTTAACTCAAAAACATAACCAAATCATAAGTTAGAAGGGTACAAAATGATATGTAATTATGCACCGATCAAATATATATATATATAATAATTATAATTTATAAAATTAAAAATTAAAATTATAAATTTAAAAAAAAAAAAAAAAAAAAAAAAAAAAACCTTCTCTTTCTCTGAAACACTACCTACATTAACCCTAAAAATAAACTCTCTTTCGTTCATTTGATCTAGCCGCCCTCTAACCCTGAACATCTCAGCTTCCTCTTCCTCCCGAACCAAACATTCTCCAAATTGTTGTTTATTGTAGATCTTGTCAATGGAGAAACTCCAGGAGGCCGTCGGTGGAAAGCTCAAGGAGGAGGAGTCCGAATTGAGCATGGTGAAGGTGCCTAGCCCAATGGTTTTGTTGAGCTCACTGCCAGCTATCCCACCAGAAGATCCTAAGGGAGAGGACACCATTATGCAACGGGTGTTTGAGGTGATTGAGGTGCTCGTGGTTGTGTTTGCCATGGATCCCTCAGCAGTTACCATAGATGCCTTTCTGTTTCAAAGAGGTAGGGTGATAGAGGCAATTGAAGACATGGTTCCAAATTGGGATCTGGATTGTGGATTGGAAGAGATGCAAATTGCAGCGCTAGCACATTGTCTAGATACTTGGAGGGAATATCTGCTAGATCGGAGGTTTGTGGCAAGAACTGTTGTCGTGAGCAGTCACATGTACTGTACAGGTAACATTCGAGACGAGTTTGGCATTTACTTAAGTGTGCTTGACGAGTTTCACTTCCAATTAGTGTACATGACCACAAGGCTCCGAGACTTCGTGGAGCAGATGGATGAGTTGATGATAGATGGAGCCCTATATGATTCGTCTGTTTCAGACCCTTCGGAAAGTGAGTCAGAAGAAGAGCCATGGGTGAGCTCAGCCATCGATAGCATTTTGAGAAATGCTATGTTTGAAGGATAAACCGTGTAGTGCCAAGGTTACCCTTAATCCATGTTTTCTGTTTTCTTATATGCTTTCACATTGGGGACAATGTCCAATTCAGGTCTAGGGGTATCAATGGAGGTTTTCAATTTTTGTTTATTTGTATTTCAATTTTTTGTTAATTTGTGTTTTCAATTTTCAATTTTTGTTTACTTGTATTTCAATTTTTTGTTAATTTGTGTTTTCAATTTTCAATTTTTGTTCATTTATGTTTCCAATTTTCGTTCACTTGTTACTAATTTTTTTAGAATGTCATACAACCAATGCTATGGAGCTGCCATTGAGATTTTCATATCAAACATTTTACACTTCACAAAGCTTTTGCTCTTAGAATTCTGGTGGCTAAAGTACCATGCTCAGGTTCTTGAAGGATAATAGTGGAGACTACCCTAGTGAGCTATTTCGAGCCTAATTGCTTTCTTGAGAGGGTTTAAAGTGTTTCTATTCCTCATCTCTACTTATTTTCTTCAATTCACTCTAAAATGATCTCATTGTTCCATTTTGATTGAATACTAAGGATGATTCTATTTGCAGATATCAGGTGCATGCTCTCACTCATGAATGAACTCATTGAAATGATGCTAGGCTATGTGTGTATAACCATTCTCTGTGCTTTCTTTTCACCCTACCCATTCGTGTGTTCCATCAGCTCTCTTGTAGCCAAACACTTCAAGCCATTTTCTTCTATCACCCTCATGATTCTCCTAACTTTGTATCTCAATCTGAGATATTTAAACTTATTATAGCCATACCCTATAAAGCTTAGAAATATACCAAGGTGTGCCAAGATAAAGTTTGAAGCAAGGAAGTTGCTGCCACATTCCTAAATGTAAATTGGTGTGAATCTGTGCAATAAAGTTAAAGAAGAAATAGATCAAGTCACAAAAAAAAAAAAAAAAAAAAAAAAAAAGAAGAGAAGGTGTTTCGATTTGATCTAAATGTGAAATTTAAGGTCTATGCCAGATGATCCTATGAAGTTGCAGCCATACCATTCTAAATGAATGATACCTTGCAGATCAATGAAGAATGCAACCTTGGTATGTTCTTAAGTTAATTGTGTTCCTTCCAATTCTTTCACTTCCCTTAACCTTAGCCTTTCATTACAACCTTATGAAAGACCTAGCTGATCTTTGAGGATGTAATCATGGGTGCTGGTATGTATGTGTGTATCTCTATTCTTAGTATTTGATTCCCTTCATGAGATCTAACCAAATATTGTGCTTCTATTTCGTATACTCATTTTGCTTATTTGAGAGAATAAAGCCATAGGTTCTGAGTGATTGAGTGCTATATGTGAGAATTAGAGTTGAAGCATGTTCTTCCTTCAAGAATTGAGTATGTTTACTTTGAAGCCGTGTGCCTTTGAGCTATAGCTTCCACTGTACACACTTATTGATCATCTATCTTGGCAACTCTATGGTGTTGGAGGTATGACTAAAGTTTTCTTTCATTTTCATTAGTTGTTTTCAAAGTTAGTTTTCTAACCTTTTGTTTTGTAGAGTCAGTAAAACGTTTGTGGGTATCGTAACTGTTAAACCCTCAGGAGACACAACTCCTCCTACTAGGGATGCCTAGAGGTTTAAAGGCTTGTTGCATGTGCTCAATGCAATCGAGTTACCTACGAAAGTGGTCTAGTTCGTTTTTATCTTTATTTTCATTTTGTTTTACTCGAGGACTAGTAAAATCTAGGTTTGGGGGTATTTGATCGGTGCATAATTACATATCTTTTTTGTACCATTCAAACTTATGATTTGGTATGTTTTTGAGTTAAACTTGTGCTTTTAATAAAGTTTTGTGTATGTTTCAGTATAATAAGGTTGAGACTCATTATTTACATTTTGAAGACAAGTTAGCTCAAAACAATGTCTGCAGATCAGTCATATTTACGGATTAACCTGTACTTGCTCAAGAAGAACCAGAAAATGCGTCATACATCATTGGAAAGATACGGAAGTCTAGTTTCCGTAGCATTTTACGGTGCATGATTTGGAGTCTTCTAGAGGAAGTTATACATGATTTAGTAGCTCAAGGTCAAACATTCGGGCCTCAGTCCAGTTTCCGTAGGTCACTTTGCAGGCCTCCGTTCAGCTACTTGCACAGGTCAAATGGGGTGACACCCTTGATAGAAGTTGTTCCAATGGGTGTCTAATATAACATATCCAAATTGCAGCCCCATTGGATAAGTCTGGAGCCCTCAGCATGTCAAATACCGAACCTGGTTCACAGACAATCCAAGCCTCAGTCCAGTTTTCATGGGTCAGTTTGCAGGCCTCAGTTCAGCTACTTGCACAAGTCAGATGGGGCGACACCCTTGATAGAAGTTGTTCCAATGGGTGTCTACTATAACATATCCAAATTTCAGCCCAATTGGATATATTTGGAGCCCTCAGCATGTCAAAAACCGAATCTGGTTCACAGACAAACCTTTGCTGTCACATGAGCTTAAAGCAGCCACACATTGAGCAAAGCATGGGCAGCTATTGAGCCATGTTCTTAAAGCAGCCACACATGGAGGCAAAGCATGGGCAGCTGTTGATCCATGTGATTAAAGCAACCACACATGGAGGCAAAGCTTGTGGCAGCTGCAAAGCATGAGCTACCACACATGGGAGACAAAGCACATGGGAGACAAAGCATGAGATGCCACACATGGGCAGCTAAGAGACCAGCCAAGGGGGAGGACGAATTTGAAGCCTATAAATAGAGAGTTTCAGCTCATTCAAAGGAGGATATCATTCCATAAATTACATTTCCATTGTACACCATCAAAGAGTTGTCTACCATCAAAGAGTTGTTTACACCATCAAAGAGTTGTCTTCTTTATCAAAGAGCTATCTTCTTCTTATTTCTCTTTTTATTTTCTGTTTTGTATGTTCTTGCTATCCATTCAAATTATGGATAGCTAAATATTTTAGTTAGGGCTCGATTGAAGCCCTAATCATGTTTCTTTAAGGATTTCGATATGTCTTTGCTATAAACTACTTTTGTGATGCTTATTGATTAATTTCAGATTATATTTTACTCTTTACATACGTTATGTTATGCTTGATCATCATATGCATGCTATGTATTGAGTTTGTTACATAGGTAAATTTAGATGACCGAGTCTTGTACCTATGAAAGTAACAAAAGAACTAGTTCTAAGTTCTTGAAATTAATCATCATGAATAACTAGAATAGATACCATGTTCTAGAATTTGTGTGTTTGTCGATTTCCATTGTGTTATGCATTCTTAAAGTACAACTTAGTAGATACCATGCTAAACACTTTAAGAATGAAAAGAGTTAGAGTAGATACCTTGCCTAACTTGTTGTTTAGGGAAATCAATAACTTAAAGAGTAGATATCATGCCTTTAGGTTGACAAACATAAGCATCCAAAATCTGTTTTGTAGCATTGTGCATGTCGTTTGCTTAAGGAAAAAGATTAGTGGTGAACATCGAATCCCTAACTAGTTTTCTCATTGTTTTAACCTCAATCCAATTCTATTTTTAATCAAACGCTGTTTTCAATATTTAGTATTTAAATTTTCAGTTTTCAATACCATCATAAGAAAATCATCATTTTTTTAACACTTTGTCTACACCGAATGCCATTTAGTTTAAGGAAAATAAATTAAGCACAAATTAATCCAATCCTCGTGGGAACGATCTCGTATTTGCTTTCTATACTATTTATCTGATCTTGTGCACTTGCGAGTTAAAACGTGCATATAGTTGCTTAATTTTTAGGTTACTATTTGTTCAACAAGTTAAAACGTGCATATACTTCACTTCTATATTATTTTTTATTCTTTGTACTTAATTTTTCCAACTTCACGCCATTTTTAGTATCAAAGGAAAAAAAATTAATTAATTTCTTACATGATTAAAGGAAAAAAAAATACTGAAAATGGAGTGCAAGTTGAAAAATTAAGTATTAAAAAATAAAGAACTAATATAAAAATGAAGTAAAAAGAAATTAAGATACGGTAAGGGTAGAATAGGAAAGAAAAAAATAAAAATTATTAAAAATTATAAAAAATAAAAGTGCGTGTAAATAGAGAAAAATGGAGTGAAGAAATCATATTCCTATTATAATTATAAGAAGAAAACAAAATAGTTCGTGGTTTGAAACCGTTCCACGATGTCTTCTAAAATAGACCACACACGCTGCTCCACTTCTAAAATAGGAAGTGGTTTGAAACTGTTTTTTGGTCGATGGGTTTCCAATTTTAGTAACTGACACAAGCTCAAACAGCAGAACAAACATTATTATATGGGACCTCTCCTTCATGATAATATCAAACATTAATTAGATGGGACCTCTGCTTTATGATAATATCAGCTCTGTACCAATACCAAACAAGTTGCGGTTAACTCAACCATGTACCTTTTGAGATGGAGTTGTGGACAATTGTTACGGAGTTAAGGGAACATGTGTCATCAAAGAATTCCGTAGATGTTCCTATGGAGAATCAAAGCGATTATATACAAGTCTAAAATTGAATAATATGATCGAAACCAATAACTTATGCTTATTTATTTGATTTACTATTCCTAAAAAGTAATACTTGGCCACTTATTTTAAAGAGATTCACTCCATGAAATTATCATTTGAATTGGCTTGTCTTGTGTTGGAATTACTAGAGATATAGTATCTTAAGTTTTACAATTGAAAATAATTGAAAATGAAATTGGTGGTCTTTAGGGATGGGAATGGGCCGATTAGGAGCCGGGTATGGAAATTCCATTTTCAATCGGGTGTATGAAATTTCAGTGAAAACTACACAAAGAACCCAAAGAGTCTTTGTGATTTATTCAAAACATAAAGAAACCTAAAAAATGACGGTGGTGTAGAGACGTTCAATAAACCTGCCCTAAGCTGAGCCTTGCAATGATTCTTCATACTTGGACGAGGTTTAAGAAAATTACTTGATTTACTTTTTTATTTGCCTTCTCGGGCATAAGAAATAGTAACATATTTCAAATTTTCATCATCTCCGTTTCTTGATGAACTTCTTATCACTGGAAACCCTAATTGCCTCCCATATTATTTGTAATATGCGATCACCTCATCAAAACTATCAAAAATCATTCGAACTCGAGGGTCTTGTACTTTTTCTTCAACACTCATTACAGTGTCATTATTTTCAGTTTCATCCCCATTATTTTCCTTTTCAATCCCGTTAAAATTCATTCCAACTGCATCATGTTGTTTATTCTCTAGTCTTGAAGAAGATTCTTCCATTCCTAAAATTTTAGTACATAAATTTAATATACAAGTATACATAATTCAGCGAATAGGCAGACTTGAGCTTGACACTGAAGTCTCCAGAACAAGAACCTCTTGATTATTTACTCTTCCTTTTTTCACAGTGAGAAATAAAAACGCCACAAATGCTCTTGCATTAAACAAAAATTTCTGAAAGTAAAACCGAAGTGCAGGTTTACCAAAGCCACTAATCTTTATGCAACCAAAGTGATTCAGTATGTTTTTGTTTCATGGAGAAAGAAAATCTTATTAAGAATCACAGTAAACTACAGATACTCCGAAAAAGAAGTCCTCCACAACAATAAACAAAGCTTACAGATACTCTCGACAATCTTATTCAGTACTAGGTTGTTTCTAAAACACATACTCAAATATAGATTAACCAAACGACCACTTGAACTTTTCAAAAACAGCTGCTTTCCGATCAGCTAGGCCACAGTCAATGAAAAGTCCCAGAACTCAAGAGGACACACACAGAAGCCCAGAGTACGTTCAACGTATTGTTCCCATTCGACGCATTTCATTTCCTTATATCTCATACAACAACTTGGAGAATGATTTCATACGTTGAGATTGCAGAGAAATGACCACTGATAAACTTCCATCATTTGTTGCACTGGGTAACACATAAGCCAACCCCTCGTATCCAATTCCACCAGGCCCCATGAAAGTAGGTCGACCCCAACCGAAATCAGCATCATAGATCGGCAGCCTAGACCAATTAGTAATTGCAAGTCTCGGGCACCTAAAAGTACGAGCTCCGCGAACAAGGGCTAACAGGTCAGGCTGAAGTTCAAGATAGTCCAGCGCTGATCTAAGATAATCGTTGTCCATACGCACAACAGCATCATGAATACGGCTTGCAGCATACCACGTTGGTTTTGATTTGAGATCCCCTGCTGCAGCAATTGGTGCGCTTGAAAAAACCACATTGCCAAAGAAACCAGGAGGGAGGTGGGGTTGCAGTCTGGACCTTCCATCAACTGCAATATGTAGTTTGGTCTCTTGATCATCAGGAAGTTCACGTGCCACGGATACACATCTCCAAATATGACCTGCCAACATCTCATATGTGGTATAGTTGATTGTGTTCCCATCTTCCTTAGACTTGGCTTTCAAGATGTTGAGCTGCTCCCGTGTCAATCTAAAAATGGATACCGTTGCGCTCTCATCACCTACAGCTTTTGTACCGGTTTTAATGGGTGGATCAGGTTGGTATTCAATGTGATCGAATGCAGGCTGTGGTGGGTCTCGGGCACGAAGTAATGTCCTGTCGATGAATGGTGGAATTGTAAGGTCAAGACCTCGAGCGATATCAGACCATGTATTTACAAAGTGGAGACCAGAAAAGCCATCTGCTACACGATGTTCCAGGCCAACACCAAGTGACACTCCACCACATTTGAAGTATGTGACCTGATGCATAAACAGAGTAAAACCAGAACCATACTTTTGTAAGTTTAAGTCATATCAGGTTCAAGAATTGTCCCGGATGATATTATGAGCAAGAGAAATAAAAGAAAGGGTGAGCACTTCGAACTGTATAGTGAGGTAAAACTATTCTCTAATCCACCAAAAAGAAAATGCATCCACTCAGATATAACAGGAAGACGATAACTTTAGCTTAATTTAAAATAATTTAAAATCAACTACATTCAAAACGAAAATGGTAAAAAGATTTCAACTCTTGTGAAATTAGGGAGTGAAAAAATGTCTCCTCTCTTTCTCTGAATACCTGTACGACCAAGAGGGGATAAGAAGATATCCCAGCGGAATAATCAACAGCAGGAATGAGCTTCCGGAACTCAAGAGTCGGCGCAAAGTCCCCGAAATCATCAAGGACCGAGGCAGTCTCCGCCACAACAAACAGCACTCCCTCTGCATTGCAATCGATCTCGATACGTCCCTCATCGTTCAGCTTCAGGCGGCCGGCCACGGGGTAGAAGTGCACGAGGGCCTTGGCAAGGGAGCACTTGAGCACCTCCGAATCCAAGACACGGTTGTTTTGAAGATGATGTGCGCCGTTTTGAACGTTTGGCCTCCTGTAGAAGTAAACACTTCCAAGGTGAGTTGCCGAAATCACGATATCCAAGTTCGATATCCACAGCGCCCGTTTTGGCGTTTCCTCCTCTGGCTTCACCACCATTGACTCCCTCACTCTCACGTTGACCGACATCTTTTGCAAGGCCCTGCCTAACACTCCAAACCTTTGTAGTTTCTAATATAGTTTCTCACTAAGCTTCAAGTATGGAGGCTCAGCGCATCATTGTTGATAGAACGCACCCTCATTTATTGAAAGGGTGGTGCTACAGGCACCAACTTTGGGCACCAACTCTCTAATAGAGGTGGAACCCGTCAGCACAACGGGTTCCGCGCTCTATTAGAGAGTTGGTGCCCAAGTTGGTGCCCAAAGTTGGTACCTCTAATATTTTCCTTATTGAAACTGCTCTACCACGTGCTTTTCACTGTCCTTTTCACTGTCTAATAAATATAGCCCGTTTGTATTATTTGTTGTCTTTCGTAGCATTAACCACAAGGTGTGGTGCGGTTGGTAAACTGTTATCTCTAGTTGACAAGCTACTTGGTATCTCAATAGCTGATGTTCGAAAACTATTGGAAGCACTTTGTGGCCAGGGGTAAGCCGAACTCCAAGCGGAAATTAATCCTATTATTCGAGTGTAGGAACACCTCGTGATATTTACCCAAAAAAAAAAAAAAAAAATTTGCTGCACTATTTTTACATCTATTGACCGACATCTTTTGCAAGGCCCTGCCTAACACTCCAAACCTTTGTAGTTTCTAATATATTTTCTCCTAAGCTTCAAGTATGGAGGCTCAGCGCATCATCGTTGATGGAACGCACCCCATTTATCGAAACTACTCTACCACGTGCTTTTCATGATCTAATAAAGATAGCCCTTTTGTATTATTTCTTGTCTTTCAGAGCATTTAGAATGGTTGTTGAACAACCACAAGGTGTGGTGCAGTTGGTAAACTGTCATCTCCAACTGGCGAACTACCTAATACCTCAATAGCAGAGGTTCGAAACCCGTTGGAAGCACTTGGCGGTTAGAGGCAAGCTGAACCCCGAACGGGAATTAATCCCACCCTTCGAGTGTAAGGATATCTCGTGATATTTACCAAAAACAAATAATAATGAAAAGGTTGCTGAACTATTTTTACATCTATTGAATTGAATTGCATTTTAACTTGTAGTAGTACAGTTCAATAGCTTTTGATCAATTGTTGTATCTTTTTACATGTTTTTTTACATACTCAAATAAAATAGAATTTTTAACCGAAATGGTTCTCCAACTTTTGCTCCAGTATAATTTTGGTCCACCAACTATTCATTTCATTTCAATAGTGATGATGTGGGCATATATATATATATATGTATATCAATAACGTTACGGGCACCAACTTGTTTACCAACTTTTGAATACAAACACATGTGGCACATGACATGGCAACACATGTCATCTGCCACCTCATCTATTTTAATTACATAATTTATTATATAAATAAAAGAATTTAATTATTTTTTATATTTAACTATTTTTATTTTCGGTGAGAAATTTTTTTATTTATATAATAAATTATGTAATTAAAATAGATGAGATGGCGGATGACATGGGTTGCCATGTCATGTGCCACATGTGTTGGTATCCAAAAGTTGGTAAACAAATTGGTGCCCGTAGCGTTATTGATATATAATATATATCTATATATTCCCGATTTCTTGGACCACATGAGTCCAAGATATTGTGGTCACTCACCGTTGGATATTATATATATATATATATATATTGGTAATTTTTTTTAATTTAAGTTTTAATCTTATTAATTTTCTTTTCAAATATATTATACTTAAATTTTATATTGAAGTTAATTATTTTTAACTTAATATTAAATATTTTTTAATTAATGAAATTGACATAATTGAGACATTATACTTGACTTGTTAACAGCTGCAAGTACAATGACCAAATCGGAAAAATTGAAATTACAGTTACCAAATTTGATTTTGAGCCAAATCTCAATTACCAAAAATGTAACTAACCCTTTTAACTAATATATAATGCTGTAGTTGAGGAAATACAAGACTTGAAGAAGATGAAGCGCAAGAGCATAGAAGACTATTTTCTCCACACTAGAAGGTAATCAGTCCTAAAATGAAAAGGAAAATACAGTTACGTATTATGCGTTAGCAGTTGTGTATTTCCTACCCCAAAAACTCTAAAGTTGGTTCCAATTACACTTGATTTGGATGGTGATCTACTTAGTTTATCTCGTGATGGAAAAATATTGGCAGCAACTTATATAGTAGAAGATGTGCGTTTCCATTCTTGTGGTGCTTACATATAGTGTTGTGTCTTTCAGCCAAATTAAAAGATGGAAGAGATATATTAAACAAATGTAATGGAAAAGCTTATATTGAAACGCTATCATAGGAAACAATGGCAATGAAAACATGCTACTGAAAAAGTATACAGTAGCATTAAAAACACCGCTATAAAGAGTCTTTATAGCCTGTCAAAAACACTATGAAAGGAGAATGCTTTTAATACCATCGGCAGACATTGCGATCCCTTTGGATCGGATCCTCTGTTATGATTTTCTCTGTCATGATCTGCTTTACTTTTGTTCTCCATACGACACCTCATTAAAATTTAATCTAAGAAACTTAAAAATTGACACATCATCCTTCAAACAAAAACCCAATTACTCCTACTTAAAAAAGAAAAAGAAAAAAAAAACCCTAATCCAACTAACGACAAAGTTAACGTCCTTTTTGTTTCTTCTTCCTGTCTCACGCCCTCCATGTCCTGTCCTTTTTTTTTTCTCCTTCTTCTTGACTGTGCCCCAAAATCTCATCTCTCACCAACGTCACAAAATATATTAACAATAATCAAATATTGAACTTCTTGGCTTTACCCAGAAATGAAAAACAAGAATTTATTCATCTTTTTCTTGTTTCTCAGGAAGCTTTCTAAACATATTGGATTTTTATGGTTAAAAATGAATAAGTGTGTCAACTATCTGAAAAATTACAAAAGGCATTAGATTTGGAAGCCTCATCACAAATTTGGCTGCTGGAATTCGGAGAAGGCTGCCACTTCACCGTAAAGCCCAGGAATGCAAAAACCCTACCACCTACAATAATAGCAATACAAATGTACAAAAACACTCTCTCTTGAAACGTGATTTTTCTTTTGATAGGGGAAAAAGAAGGGATTGTGAATGGCAGAGGTTTTGGAGAAAGGAAAGCTTGGTGTGAGAGATAAGATTTTGTGGCAAAGACATGAAGAAGGAAAAAAAATAAGACCAGGGCATGAGACAGGGATTGACTCAAAAAAAAAGACGTGAGACATGAAGAAGGAAGAGAAGGAAGAGAAGAAAGAGGACATGATGTTAACTTTGCCGTTAGTTGGATTAGGGTTTTTTTTTTTTCTTTTTTAATTGGGAGTAAATTGGGTTTTTGTTTGAAGGATGATGTGTCAATTTTTAAGTCCCTTAGATTAAATTTTAATGAGGTGGAGTATGAAGAATAAAAGTAAAGTAGATCATGGCAGAGAAAATCAGAGTATGCTATTATATACTTTTGATAGCGCTTTTTAAGTGTTTACACACTGCATTGCAGTCACCGAATCTACCCTCCTTCAGATTATATAATTAGTTGTTCTTTAATGTTTAAATTTCATGTGTTGCTAACTGTTTAATCTCCAAGATTTAGAATCCCTAAGCATTGAATGGCAAAACCCTACCCACAGTTAAAAACAGAAACTACGATGCAATTTATATTTCATACCAAACATATTTGCAACGCTAAGACACAACCAGAACTTTAATACAAAAAAAATAGACACTATTAGAGCAACAATGATCAATCTGTTATAAAACTGAATAGAGAAAGTATATGAAAGGTAAGAGTAGTTCTCAATAGCTCAATGCTCAAGTATCTTATTCATCTTTAGTGCATATTATTTATAGGCATAGGAAATACATCACCATTTACCACCCTTAAGTAGTGGGTTACAAAACATAATAACCAATGATAAATATGGTATTTAGTGCATAGGTTACAACCCTATAATGATAGGTTTAATGATTGGTATAATGGAGGAATTACAATGGACTTATGGTGGGCATCCATAACCTTTGAGGTTGCAACACTCCCCCTTGGATGTTCACCATGCATGGAGTATGCCTCGTTAAAAACCTTGCCAGTAAAACCCAATGGGACAAAAACTGGTCGAAGGGAAAAAGAGTGCATAACCATGTGTAACATAAAATTATGTGCATATAGCACTGACTTGCGTGCTACACTGCCTCGTTAAAACCTTGCTAGGAAAAACCTAGTGGGACAAAAACCTGGATGAAGGAAAGGAGTACAGTGTGTGAAGATCTTATTGATGGCACACTCCCCCTGATGCTCACAAAATATCTTTAAGCCATATATTTGTTGACCATATTTTGATTGTCGTAATTGGCATTGCTTTCGTGAATCAATCTAGCAATATTATTGGATGGTCCCCCTGAAGAATTACTCCTCTTGATGTCTTTATTCTTCTTTGATAATCCAACATAAATGATATTGATCACACATCCATCCTTCATAGAGTGATCTTTGGTAATGCTTGTATAAAAATTTCTTTAATATCATCATTGGAGGATATATGTGTGTCATTCTTTTGAATCCCTGTTGAGGTTAGAGTAATACCAAAAATATCTAGACTATTTTCAAAAATTAACAATTCTTAAAATAACATCATATTCTAAAATATCATCAAAATAATAATATAAGCAAATTCATACGTTACTGTTACAAAGATAAGAGTATAAAATTGCATGATGTAATATACTATTCATATAAATTTTTGTATACTATGCTAGCTTGTCATAGGCTCTTCAAGAGACCTAAATATTCTGATAACTTCTTTTAAAAATTTGAATGCGTTGCAACAATTTTGAACTTGAATTCGAATTCATAACTCTGTCAATACCCTCACTTGAGGCAATTAGATCATTTTCATTTCATGAAAATTGAGTATAGACATTGAGCTTCAGGCTCCTTAACTTCTTAGAGATTTACTTTCAATAATTTATATAATGTATGGCATTTTACATCTCTTAGAATTTATTCTTATGTATTCTTCAAAAGATCACTTCTGAAGACATGCTTAACTTCATAATCTTTTAGATTTTTCATCTCCAATTCATTTATTAAATCAGGGGAATCCTTTGTAAACTCTTCAAGAGTTCTAACAAAATTTTTCATATATATACTGCAATGATGGTAAACTCATTTCCAAATTATTTATATATCCCTTTTGTAATGGATATTCATTAAGACAATTATACCATATTCTTCCACAATTCTTTAATCCACACAAGGATCATTACAAGCCATCATATTTTAATCATTTGCTTTAGGCATTCTGAATCCTTCAGGAATTTTTATACACATGAATTTTCCATAAATATGCATAACATAGCTGCATATATATTTACCATCATAATCATGTATCTTTACTGGGAAACGTTGTGCCATATCATCAAGTGATTTATTTCACTTCATCTCAAACACCAATTTGTAACATATACATTTTTATATCCTTTTGGTGTTTTAACTATAGGTTCAATCATTGCATTTTTTTCGGAAATATCCAACTTTACTGGATTGCCTCTTCCAGTTGGCCAATCTTTATTTATATTTGTCGACAATTATAACAAGTGGTGCAATATCATCATGTATAGCCCTTGATAACTTTAGTACGTACTACAAACCAATATATCATCAATTCATGATCCCACGATTCTAATGTGCATGCGCATGCATAATTTATAAGCATCTCATTGCTTTCATTATTTTCTGGTACCAGTGCCACTTCAGCGGCTTTCATTGTCACTTCATGGACAAATATCTCTTCTAAGATGTATAATTTATAGAATGTGGATCATAACCTCTTCTAGAGCGTTATTTTGAATAGGGCTTAAATTTTGCAATTAATCTCATCTTCTGAGGAGTTAAGTCTTTTGAGCCTATAGATCTGTCATGCTTCAGGCATCTAACAGCTTTTATGGGGAGTTCAGTTTTTGCAATCTATAAATGTCATGCTTCAGGTATGCAACAAATTGGCTATTAGTAGTCACTTACTTTGTGTCTGTATGTTGGGGTCTTTGTCGTTCCAAGGCTCATCTGAGCTTGTTGATTCTTGGATCGTCATAGAGTGCTGAATAAAGACTTCGTTGCCCATTTGTCTGAGTTAGCGAGAACTAGGCCCAAAGTATCCCGAGGGAGAAGCAAGTCCCGAGGGAGTACTTTGTTTTTCTTCCAGCGGCTGCGTGTTTTGTGTTGACGTTTCCGGCAACTCGACAAATAGTTGAAGATGACTTGCTGATGTTGATATGAGATTATATGAGCTTGGCATGAGAGCTTGGAGTGTGGGAACTAAAGACCCACAAGTTTAAGTAATGAGAATGAATGTGCTTGGCTTGGTGTTGGATATGTTTGAGTTTGGTGTTGATAATTTGTTGTTTGTGGCTATGGCTATATGGATTTAAGAGTTTCAAGAGAAGGAGGATGGAAGGAAAAGCTTGAGGTTTGAAGGCTATGGTGTTTAAAGTTTGGAAGGAAGGAAAAGCTTGGAGCTAGGTGAAGCTTTATGGATTTAAGAGTTTCAAGAGAAGGAGGACGGAAGGAAAAGCTTGAGGTTTGAAGGCTATGGTGTTTAAAGCTTGGAAGGAAGGAAAAGTTTGGAGCTATGTGATGCTTTATGGGAGTTGATGGCTACTGGGATGTTTGCAGCAACCGAGTAAGGGAGTGTTGGCTGAAGAAAAATTAGAAGCTGCTAGAATGCTTGCAGCAGCTGAAGAAATGTGAGTTTTCATGGTTGTTGAGAAGCTTGCAACAACCATGATGGGTTTTTTTTTTGGCTGAGAAATGCCTCCTAATTTATAGAAGGTGAAGGCTCTCTTTGGTTTTCAATAGGTAAAAGGAAGTGTTGGAGCTAGTCTATTTCCAACAAATAAAAGGGGACATTGGGACATTCTTATTTCCAGCAGGTAAAGCTAGGCATTGGAAAATGACTATTTCCTATGGGCAAAAGGAAGTGTTGGAAGTGGCTTGTTTCCAATGGGTAATAGGAAGTGTTGGAAAAAGCTTGTTTCCAACGGGTAAAGCTAGGCATTTGGAAAATGACTATTTCCTATGGGTAAAAGGAAGTGCTTGAAAAATATCTCATTTGCTCACCCACATTGGAGAACTCTAAGTAATGGGCTTGGACTTTGGTGCTCCTAAGTAGCTAGCCCAAAGTCTCCATTATCCAAGAACTTCCGTGGGCCTTGTGGACCTCTGTAACCTTCCACACCACAATCCCTCGTGCAAGCCCCGTAAACCATATGACTTGGGTTCATGTGAGCTTGGTAGGTGATTGGCATAGGAAAAATGTATTATTGATTTGGCATGGCATGTACACTATTTATATATTTATTTAATAAATTAATTCCCAAATACAGCTTGAATTAACGCATGACCAACATTATATGTTATATTGGGCTTTAAACGTCTTTGGGCTTCCTGTGACTTTTTTGGGCCTCAACACTGTATATGCTTCTTGTCATTTGATTTACAATCCTTTTTGTTTTTGAATATGCTTCTGGCATTTATCTTTTATACCAATTGGTTGATGAGACAATAATAAATACCTTTCATAATCATTCACGGCGTTCTTTGTTCTTTTAGGAACAACTAAATCTCCCTCTAACGACGGGAATTTTGGTCTCATCAAAATAATACCAAGAATGTCATAAGTATTGTCCTTCGGGGACCTTAATTCATGTCATAAGTATTGTCCTTCAAGAACCTTAATGCATTCGGCGTGCATCATATTAATATTGACATGTTAATGGGTTGTCCTTCTGGGACTTTAATTTATGCAGTGTATTATCAATGTATTCAACTTGCAATCTTCAGAATTTGCACTGTATTTAATCATTTAGAAATAGATCCATATCAGGATGATTCAAGCATTTCCTCTATAATGGTCTTTTGTATGTAATCCAAGTCATTCTTCTAGAATGATACTTTGTACATAATGCAAGTCGTTCTTCTGGAACACTCTTTTGTACATAAAACATGTCGTTCTTATGGAACAATTGATTACATGCCATTCTTCCAGAATGGTCTTATCTTCTCATTTTGTGCTTTGAACTACTGGTTCAAATTACATATAAAAATAATTAAAATTAAGAACCAAGGAACTCGAAAGTTCCAATTAGAATTTGGTTACAATATTTTGATTCCATTGAGGAAAACATGATAAATATATAATTTTTCAAAAAAATTTGATTCTGAACTTTAGGTTCAAATTAAAATATCATATATGTTATGCCAGAACTACAGGTTATTGACAATGTATGAACTGTAGGTTCTTAATAAGGTATGAACTTCAGGTTCATATTAATATTAATCTCAATAAAAATGATGAACTTTGGATATATATTTACATATATCTGGAGCTTCAGGTTCGAATACATATATCAAATTTAAAAAGGATATTTGGTTTTGAACTTCAGGTCCAAATTTGTATTAATATGATATTTTTCAAGGTAATAAAATAAAACGATAATAATAATAATAATAAATTTGAAAATTTGAAATCCAAACAATATTGAAACTTCAAGTTTTTAACATGATGTATAGTTTTCAACCCAAAATCATAATACATATGCACTTGTTGAAATATCAATTTGAAGGTTGACACAATTAGAACTTCAGGTTCTAGAATTTCCATTTTTTTTAAATTAATGCACATGCGGCCGAAACTTACAGTTTGGATTAGACATAATTAGAACTTCGGGTTCTAAGATTTTTGAACTTCATGTCATATTAGGAACTTCAAATCCTTAATTATAAATTATTGAAATGAAAACAAAGAACTGAATATAATAAGAAAAATAAAATAATAATAATAAAGATACTGTAATAAAATAAACTATTGGAACTTCTGGTTCCAGTTAAAGAAAATCAAAGAACTCCATGTTTTGTTTTGGTTTCTAAGAATTGCATAACTCCAATTCCTTGTATAGATATTATATGGATTGAGAACTAACAGACTTCAGGTCTTTATTTAATTATATAAGAATAATTTAGGGATTTTAGGTCCTTGCATAAAATAAAAAAAATAAAACCAAAGAAAAGAACCAAGTAAAAGTGAAATACAAGGATTGAAATCTAAGGATCTTCTGGCCCTTACATGATTGAATAAGAATTGAGGAACTTCTAGTCCTCCATTAATATTTATATTATAAGCATTGAAATCTAAGGATCTTCTGACCCTTATATGATTAAATAAGAACTGAGGAACTTCTAGTCCTCCATTGGTTGTATAAGAATAAAAATTCTTGAGTCTCTCACTTTGCTCCTTAATGAAAATTTTGAATTTCTAACAAATAACAAAATACGTATATATATATATAATAAACATGCAAATTCATCCTTAAAGTTCGAATTGATATACTTTAATACATATGTCCCAAAAACTTCTGGTCTTGGATTACACATAATTAACTATTATAATTGAGATGTTTGAACTACAAGTCATTTTTAGGACATTAGGCCCGTATATAAAATTTTGAAAATGACAAAAATAAAATACAATAACAAAAGTAAGACAATAATTAAGTTGGTGTAACAAAATAAATAGTTGAAACTTCTAGTTTCAATAAGAGAGATTGAAGAACTTTTGATCTTCTATGCTTTTGGGAAAGATGAGGAACTTCATGTCCACATACAAGCATATTACAAGGGTTGAGAATTTAGGATATTGTAGTCCTAATTAATTGAAAATGAATTGAGGAACTTATAACCCTCAAAACTGTAATATGATAGTGCGCTCCACTAAAATCATTTAGAACTTCTGGTTCTATAATTATTACACTTGCTCAATGTTAAACTCCAGGTTTAGCTCATTCAGATGTGAACTTCAGGGTCACATATATTTATACAAAGGTGTAGATTTTTCAACCTTATATTTTACTATACATGAATTGAGATCTTCATACCTTTTAGATGTATAGGAATTTAGGATCTTCAGGCATTTTCCTTTAGTTGTATAAAATTTAGGGTCTTCAAGCCCCTTATAATTGAGGATCAAGATCTTCGGGTCTTAATTCCTTTATTTTTCCCAACTCCATCATAACAAACATGGAGTGTAACCACTATCATATTCTCATATAAATGTGAACCATGAATATATAATAAATGGACATAAATAGCTTCTGGTAGTCATAGTTTTATTTACTTATACATATATACAGGTATATATATATAAAGTAAAACTGCATATATATATATCATATTGTATTACCATCAACTTTCCATATTAATATTATATGTACCGATATAAAATGGAGCCATGTGAAAGTGAAACCGAAAAAAATCATGATTAATATATTAAAATGTTCTACTTGTTCAGGATTGACCATTTGCTCCTACTTTTGCACCTACCACACAAGAACAAGTTCCAGCACATCTATACTTGCTTTAGATGTTAGCATGAGTATAGATATGATGGTGATAATAATAAATTGAAGAAGATAAAGTGTAAGTCAGAAGGCTTATCTCTTTGTTTCGTGGGTGTTCATATCCCACTCTGAACGCCAAGAAACTCAACACGTCAGTTGGTTTCTTTTGTTGAAGACCGGTCCTTGTTTTGGATTTGTGTCTCTTAGAATGATCTTCAATTTTCTTCTCTGGTTGGTTTGTTTTCTGTAAACATAGTATGCTACCAAAGGGAGTTTGTATTTACACACAAGGAAATCATAAAAACACAATTGCCCAGAAAACCTCAAGTAGAGGATGAGTAAAGCAGAGGAATTTGATTGGGGCACTCAACTGGATTTTGAAAGAGAATTCGTGCTGATAACGTGTTATAAAACTGAATAGAGAAAGTATATGAAAGGTAAGAGTAGTTCTCAATAGCTCAATGCTCAAGTATCTTATTCATCTTTAGTGCCTACTATTTATAGGCATAGGAAATACATCACCATTTACCACCCTTAAGTAGTGGGTTACAAAACATAATAACCAATGATAAATATGGTACTTAGTGCATAGGTTACAACCCTATAATGATAGGTATAATGATGGGTATAATGAAGGAATTACAATGGACTTATGGTGGGCATACATAACCTTTGAAGTTACAACACAATCTACGATCTAACAAAAATATAACTATAATTGTTAAATAAAAAATAAAAACAAAAACTCAATTAAGCCATTATTATTCCCTAACAAAATATACCACCAAGACTAAGACACCACCAAAACCACCTCAAAAACAATGATCAATGTACAATCTAAGAAAAACATAACTGAAACAGTAACAAAACAAACTAAAAAAAATTAATCAAATTTAAAATAAAATAAAAACTACATTCAACAACTACTCCATAACAAAACAATGTAAATATGAATAAAGTAAATGATGAGGCCCAAAAAATCTAAGGCTGGACCCAAATATATTTCTAGCCCAGTATGACACCTAATTTGGGAAGAAACCCAACTTGGATACGCAATAGTTCGTCATATACGCTTGCACACGTGCCACACCAAGCAAATAAGCAACACGCCATGCTACAAGCTTAAGTGGGCCCAAGCCACCCGAATTCCTTGGGCTTGATAAGTGGGTTGTAGTATGGATGATTACGAGCATTCACGAGGCCCATTGATGGGCCAAGAAGTGGAAGTTTTGGGCTGCTTGGGAGCACCAAAACTTGAGCATATTTCTTGAGCCCAAACATATGGGTAAGCATGAGAGAGAAGGAGTGGCCCAATAGCTTAGGAAAATATCCAATGGCTTGCAAACACTTCGAGAAATCCCACATTAGCCAAAAAATCCAGCACCTTGATCAAATAGGCTGTTTCCAGCAGCTTGAGCAAACTTACAGGCCGCTGGAAACAAAAATACCAATAGCCCAGCCCAGCAGCGTGGAAAATATCCAGCATCTCTGTTAAAACCATATCGAAGCCAAACCATCAAAACCAAGCAAACCCATGTGCTAATCACCTTTTTGACTAGCACCCTTACCCATTCTTTCCTATTCAAGCTTTGGTGAGAAAACAAGAAGCAAAAGTGGGTGGCACCTCACCCATATGGAGGAGTCCAGCTACCTAAGGACCTTGGAACCCCAAAAAGCTGCGTGTCTATGGGTTCAAGCTAGGGAAATTTCACCAAACAAGATTAAATGGAAGAAAGTGAAGAAAAGGGGAAGGGAGGCTTGACAAAATTAAAGTTTCCAGCGCCTATAAAAGCAGCCAGTTTCTACCTAGAAAAAACAACAAATCGAAGGCAAGCATCCCCTCTGGAACCCTTCAATTTCATGCTTTGTTCTTCCATCTTCTTCCTCTCTCTCTCAAAACCTACATCCAGAGAGAGCAAGCATCACCTCTCATCCTTGGAACCCTTCGATTTCAAGCCATGTTATTCCATTGCTTCCCTTTTTCCCTTCCGTCAAGCCATTACAGAGCAGTCGAGCAAGCTTATTCTCTAACCGCTGGAAATATCAAGCCCAAGTGTCTCACCTTCTATCTCATTCTTCTTTATCCTAAGCAACACACATCCAGGGAGCAAGCTTCATCTCTCATCCCAGAAATCTCTGCAATTTCGAGCCCCAATCCCTCCATCTCTTCCATTTTCTTTTATGGTAAACCGTTCCAGAGCTTGACAAAGCCACCGTCAAGCTACCAAAAACTACTAAACACACCCATTATTCCCTCATATCTCTCTCTCTCTTCAACAAACCCTCTTAGAATCCCTTCCCCCTTGCTTTAAACCTCTGTTTCTAATGGGAAATCATAGCTCTTTCTCTCTCTCATACTAAACTCATGAATGCCCAGCTCCCATGCCACAAGCTTCTCATGCTAAGCCAAGAATTTATCTGTAAACGACTGTTGGTTTCATTGGTGAAGAAGACCAAGGTGTTTCCTAAGGCTCAACTACCATTTCGAAACACTCTCCTTGAACTCAGACTCAAGGGGCAATTTTATACATTTGGCTCTTTACAGCAACCTAGGCCCATCAGTAGCTATCGGAACGAAAAAGCCCCTACAGTAAACAATAACAAAAACATCAAGAAATCATAAACTGCAATCTATTAGATATTAAGAAACACTAAAACACTAGTAGAAAAATCTCAAAAACAAGATCAAACCATGAATTAGCAAAAACAAAAACACTAAACCTAACTCAAACATAAACAAAGAAAAAAAAAACTATCATTAAAATTCCCTAATAAAGAGAACATCTCAACAAGTCAACAACTAATTCAAAACTTCTAGTCGATAGAACTATGAATTCCTAGTTTATTTTCTAATCGATAGAACTATGAATTCCTAGTTTATAGGAATAAGGGAATGAAAGGAATTTTAAGACAATTAAAGAAACATAAGGAAAGAGCTAAGGAACTGCTTTGAGTTTTGCTTTCAGAATTGCTTGATTCATTTCAATGAATAACTTACATATTTATACAAGGTTTGGTTGCTAAAATTAACTAAACTAAAATAGTAAATTATTTTAAGCTATAAAGAATGAATGGGCTAAAATCTCAAACTCATTCAAAACCATTAACTTTTTATGGTTTATAACAATTCATTATAAACCTTTTTTTTTTAATGGTTTTAAATAATTTAATACTATAATATACTATAATTAATTATAATTATATTATATTATGTTTATTTTTGTCGGTAGATCCTTCTGGATCATGGCTCTCTCGTACTTGACCGACCAAGCTAACTTGAGATGAGGTAACTCTGTTGTTGCCTTGTCCTGAATATACCACTTTGATTTGCTGGGAAGTTGACCTTTTCTACCAATGTGAAAATACTCTAAGTGAAAATTGACTTTTAGCAACGGATAATATCCGTTGCTAAAGGTACCTAAGAACCAAAGTATTGGACACCAATGCGTATGATATAGTCATACGCTTCGAATATTATCCATTGCTAAAGATTATTTACGGCATCACTATTTACATAATCTCCGATGCATAAGTTGTTAGCATGTGCCAAAAGAGCGTTGACCTCTGATGCCTAAACATTTAACAGCATCTGGGAATATATTAGCACTTATGCTAAATACTCATTATAGCATCAAGTGGTTTAATTTTACTAATGCGTGTTATGCCTTACCACATCAAAAAAGATGCTACTGATGTGGCAAATTATGGTCTATGCCTTCATTTTTTGTGTTTATGCTGAAGTGGAAAGCTTATAAATAGTTTGACTTTCTACAAATATTATTGATCCTTCTGATTATAGGCTTCAGTTCTCATGGAGTGCTAATGTTGTTTTTAATTTTTAACTTCAGTTGTTATGGCAAAACGGAAGTAGTTATATACAATAGACCAAAATATAGAGGCATCACATCCATTTCATATATATTGTCATTGCAACATCAAAAAACATACATATATATAGGTAAACTTATGAGTTCTCCTACCATTAAACCAAAATCCATCATCCATACATATATATAAGCAAAATACTACCAAAACAAGGAGAATGTTCAAACTCAAATCCACTATAGCACATGACATGCCTATTCATCTCGAATCTCGTCCAATTTTGTTTGTGTGTAAAATTCCTTCTTTTTCCCACTTCTTGCATACTAAAATTAAACAAAAATAGCATATAAGATTAAGAAAAACTGTATAAATTACTTTCACTAGGAATCTATTCAATCATGGGCCAACTCTGCAACTTAGCTGCTATTTAACCCTCTAATTTAAAATAGGACAAACTACAGTAAACCCCCCAACTTATAGGGGTCATTTACGAGTTTATACCTGATTTTGGGGACATTTACCAGTACATACTCAACATTTGTAGGCACATGCATAATACTAAAACTTGTTGGGTTGCGCAAATCTCACGGCTTGGTGCTTCGGGCCGAGGGGATGTGTGTTAACACGTGACGTCCTTCTTTTGGATGCGGTGCGGTTGTGCGCGGGCGTGCCAGCACGGTCTACCGTGCGTCGAGATGGTGATGGGGTTTGGGTAGAAGATGGTTAAGTGATGCGCCTGTTTTGAGTTCGACTTCTAATCAAACGATTGTGGCCGAGAGAGGAACTGATCTCGGTCGTCAGGTTCACGACCTGAGCTACAAGGTCGTTTAGTGGTGATGTTGGTGGTGGGTTTTAAGCGGTGCTCCGGTGCGTTGCTCAGAGAGCGACGGTCGTATGATATATGGGGTGAATGAGATGATAACAGGGATGGTGCTCCGGCGCCTTGAAAATCAAGGGTCGTATGATATATTGATGAATGGATTTTCCTTACAATCTACCACTACTCCTAGGAAAGTAAATAAAGGTATTGAAAGTGCATTACAGGAAAAGATAATTTGCTCCGTGGGAGGCTTTTGGTTTGGTGTTGGACCCTTTGAATGTAGTCTTGAGCTTAGTATTTATAGGGGGAGTCCTGGAGAGACAATCGAGGCTGAAAAGATCTGCATGGTGGAGCTTGATTGGGGTAAGTGGGTAGTCAAATCGGCATTTGGGATCGTGAAGGATGGTAGTGTGACCCCCATAAATCCCGGTAAATCTAGGTCACCGCCCTGATCATGGGTTCTGCCCCCTTAGCCGTGGGAATGCATTTAATGCCCTAGTCTGGTGGTTGGTGATCTGACCTCAAGTTGTAAGAATACTTGTGAGAATGTTTGTGGCTATCCACTCTGATTCCCATCACCAAATCCTGACTTCAGTCACTTCCCCACTTCCCTCGTGCATTAAATGCTTCTTGCGACCAGTGGGTTTGTTGCGATAGTCAGAGGCATTACTTCATTAAATGGGGCGTGGGACCCTGAGGCCACGTGGCGATTTAACCACAGTATCTTCGGCCGTGTCTCTTACGACCTTCAGCCTTGGCCTATAATACCGCGGTCGCGAGTAGGATCCTGCCTTCGCAGCCTTTCTTTTGTTTTCAGGAAGGCAAAATACCTAACAAAACGTGGCCATTTCAGTTCATGAGTAAGCGCTAGGGCCTAGAGGAAATCCCTTCGGTCAGTCTATGACCGTGATTTTTTAGGCACAAACATTGCCCCCACATCCTTGGATTCTTCGATCGCGGCCTGGGCAGAGGCTGAATGGATTCCAAGGGATGGACCCTTTGCATTCCTCCTAAAGTGATTGACAGTTGGCGCCTTTGCCTTTAAATGCGTAGGTCGGTTGGCGCATTTAATGCGCAAGCACGTCGCTTAAGCCATCATTGCCTTGATTCGTACGAGCTGTCGCTTCATCTCGTCAATTGAAATGACGGCCTTCGGGCTTCTGACACGTCATTGCGTATTCGAGCACGTTGTCAGACCGTTACGTCTCTCGAGAGGATCGTGCCCTTTCGTTTCGAATTCTAGCACCAATATAAAAGCCTATCCTTCTTCATTCCTTCCTTACGCTTTCAGAATTTTCAGACGCCCAAACTCTGCCAAACTCTTCTCTCAATTCTTCAACCCTTTAAAACTTCACATTTCAGCACTCCACCTCCTTCTACCCAGTTATCCCTTTGTTAGTAACGAACGATTTTAGTCGTTTCTTCTGCATTTCTCAGAAAACTCACGAACTCCTTGCCCCTTTTTCTGAGTGCTTGGCTCCCTGGTGTTCTTCGTGTTCATCACCCTTTCTTCGACTTTTTCCTTCAATACACCCTACTTCAATCCGTTTCAATGGCCTCCAGCACCTCTACATCTGTTGAAGCTCGGTCCCAAGTCTTCCAGACTGAGTTTGAAGACATTTGCCGAGAAATCCAGGGCTCGGTCCTATCCAACATCGTCATGCCCTGGACTGATGATGACGGTGCTACCATCGATTCCTGTGTCCTCGGCCCCTCTATAGAGGGCGAGATGCCAAAGAGGCTGGTGGCTCACTTGAAGAATAATCTGGTAGACCTCTCAGCCTTTGACCGGGGGGGAGGACTTCCAAGATTGGAATGTCTCCAAGCCGCAGCCCCAATGGCCAACCTCGACTCCGGACTGGGAAAAATGGAAGGATCAAGGCATCTACCACTTGATCAAGCTGTTCGATCGGCGCTCGTCATGGACCGGTCGCTCTTGGCCGTGGCCCTATGCTTCTGGTTGTCAGCCACAAATACTATGAACCTTCGGTTTGGCATGATGACGCCGATCGTTCTAGATATGACCACCCTATTCGGCCTTTCCTCTCTTGGCGTGGAAGTTGATCGGTGCATAATTACATATCTTTTTGTACCATTCTAACTTATGATTTGGTATGTTTTTGAGTTAAAATTGTGCTTTTAATAAATTTTTGTGTATGTTTCAGTATAATAAGGTTGAGACTCATTATACGCATTTTGAAGACAAGTTAGCTCAAAACAGTATTTGCAGATCAGTCATATTTATGGATTAACCTGTACTTGCTCAAAAAGAACCAGATAATGCGCCATATATCACTGGAAAGATACGGAAGTCTAGTTTCCGTAGCATTTTACGGTGCATGATTTGGAGTCTTCTAGAGGAAGTTATACATGATTTAGTAGCTCAAGGTCAAACATTCAGGCCTCAGTCTAGTTTCCGTGGGTCAGCTTGCAGGCCTCAGTTCAGCTACTTACACAAGTCAAATGAGGCGACACCCTTAATAGAATGTGTTTCAATGGGTGTCTAATATAACATATCCAAAGTTCAGCCCCATTGGATAAGTATGGAGCCCTCAGCATGTCAAATACCGAACCTGGTTCACAGACAAACTAGGCCTCAGTCCAGTTTTCGTGAGTCAGCTTGCAGGCCTCAGTTCAGCTACTTGCACATGTCAGATGAGGCAATACCCTTAATAGAATGTGTTCCAATGGATGTCTACTATAACATATCCAAATTTCAGCCTAATTGGATAAGTCTGGAGCCCTCAGCATATCAAACACTGAACCTGGTTCACAGACAAACCATGTGTTTAAAGCAGCCACACATGGAGGCAAAGCATGGGCAGCTGTTGAGCCATGTGCTTAAAGCAACCACACATGGAGGCAAAGCTTGTGGCAGCTGCAAAGCATGAGCTGCCACACATGGGAGACAAAGCATGAGCTGCCACACATGGGCAGCTAAGAGACCAGCCAAGGGGGAGGACGAATTTGAAGTCTATAAATACAGAGTTTCAGCTCATTCAAAGGAGGATATCATTCCATCAATTACATTTCCATTGTACACCATCAAAGAATTGTCTACACCATCAAAGAGTTGTTTACACCATCAAAGAGTTGTCTTCTTTATCAAAGAGCCATCTTCTTCTTCTTTCTCTTTTTATTTTCTGTTTAGTATGTTCTTGCTATCCATTCAAATTATGGATAGCTAAATACTTTAGTTAGGGCTCGATTGAAGCCCTAATCATGTTTCTTTAAGGATTTCGATATGTCTTTGCTATAAACTACCTTTGTGATGCTTATTAATTAATTTCAGATCATATTTTACTCTTTACATATGTCATGTTATGCTTGATCATCATATGCATGCTGTGTATTGAGTTTGTTACATAGGTAAATTTAGATGGCCGAGTCTTGTACCTATGAAAGTAACAAAAGAGCTAGTTATAGGTTCTTGAAATTAATCATCATGAATAACTAGAATAGATACCATGTTCTAGAATTTGTGTGTTTGTCGATTTCCATTGTGTTATGCATTCTTAAAGTACAACTTAGTAGATACCATGCTAAACACTTTAAGAATGAAAAGAGTTAGAGTAGATACTCATGCCTAACTTGTTGTTTAGGGAAATCAATAACTTAAAGAGTAGATATCATGCCTTTAGGTTGACAAACATAAGCATCCAAAATCTGTTTTGTAGCATTGTGCATGTCGTTTGCTTAAGAAAAAAGATTAGTGGTGAACATCGAATCCCTAACTAGTTTTCTCATTGTTTTAACCTCAATCCAATTCTATTTTTAATCAAACGCTGTTTTCAATATTTAGCACAAATTAATCCAATCCTTGTGGGAACGATCTCGTATTTGCTTTCTATACTAATTATCTGATCTTGTGCACTTGCGAGTTAAAACGTGCATATAGTTGCTTAATTTTTAGGTTACTATTTGTTCAACAGAAGTAAACGCCGCTCTGGTTGCCCCTGAGGCTGAAGGGAGTTTTAAGGCCGCATGGCCTACGGTCGCCAAGCTTGCTGGGAGTAAGGTGAAGAACATGCTCAACTACTCCACCTTCTACAACAACTTCGGTGTGGAGGACAACACCGATGATGATTCTATCGCTCCCTTAGGCGAGGTCGAGCATGTCGCGTTCTTGCTGTACTGTCTATGCAAGTTCGTGTTTTGCACCCAGGCGAACAAAGTCACCCTGGAGTTCGCCCATCTGGCTGGCTATCTCGCGCAGGGCGGAAGGCTGGCGCTTGGCCCATTCCTCCTTGGTCATATCTACCGTAAGCTTCACGACGTCGTCACAGATGAGATGAAGCCGAAGCACGGTGGTCCACAATGGGCCTTCCAGTTCTGGCTGCAAGCTTACTTCCCAGAGCTGAGGGGGGCGGTCAATATTGCCGACACCGAGCCGTTGGCCAATGCATTCGCCCGGGCCCCCAGAAAGCATAACACCTCTACTTTCTGCTACAAATTTTTCAACGGCTTGGTCGAGAGGACCAGGTCGCAGTTTCTGGTGTGTCTTGCTCGGCCGTATCCTTTGTTCCTAGCGCACGACCTCTTCGTGATTCCTGACGACGAAACGAAAAACGATCTGAAGGAGATCGGTGCTCCTTCATGTTCACGTGTGACCTTCACTGCGGCCTGTCCAAGGCTGGGGCCGAAGTTTATCTACCGAACTTTGTGGCGCAGTAATTCGGCCTGATCCAGACGGCGCCGCTTCCCCCATTGTCAACCAACCGGCTCTCGTCTTGGAGGGCCGACGTCGCCCAGCAGCACGGCGTGGCTGGCATTTCCTTCCAACTCCAAAAGAGGATGACCTTCCTCACTCAAACGTTTTGGTTGCGTCGTAACACGTATGACGAGGATGGAAGAGTCTGGTACGAGGAGTGCATCTTGGCCAGATTCATTCGGCCTGTTGAGGAAGCCGTGAGGGGGGCTTTGAAGAATGCAGATTGGGACCCCCTCCTTCCCAAGGCGGGCAAGGGGAAGAAGGCCTCGGTCGTGCTTTCTCGACCGAGTACGCCGGCCGCCGTCGTACCCATGGTGGCAGCCCCTCTTTTGGCCAGAGCAGCAATCGTGACTTCAACTGCGGCCCCAACCTCCAGAACGCCGGCTGTGGTGGGGGTGCAAAAAACTTTGCCTCATAAGACTGTGCCATCTGCCCCGCCGGCTCGACCGATCACTGCCATCTGCCACCTTTGTCCTTGTTTATTTAACTTCTTACCTTTTTTGCTTCTCTCTCTGTACACGTAGCCCTGGGTCGCAAGAGGGGTCAAGAGGCCTCACGTACTGAGGCCGTGCCGACCGAAAGTGTTGCAGTCGAGACGGCGGCGTCAGAGCGGCCGAGAAAAAGGGTCCTCCTTGATCTTTCGAAGGGCGAGGATGAGGAGGAAGTCCCTTCTGTAATTGTGAGTGAAGCCCCTCCCGTGACTGTAAGTACTTCTCCTTGATTCCTTTTTACCCCTTTTTTTTTCTTTCCCAGGCCACGCCCTCCTCCTCTATCTATTTTGATAATTTGGTCCTTTCCTCAGGGTGAGGCAGTGGTCGAGGAGGAGGTTACTGCTGAAGCGCCGGGTGCCCAGGAGGCGATCGCTGCCGAGGCGATGATCGAGGTGGTCGTCGCCGCCGAGGTGGCGATTGAGGGGCAGCCACTACCGAGGTGGCAGAAATGCTAGATGTCGAGGCAACAGCCGCAGAGGTGCCAGCCACTGAGGAGGCCGCCGCGGATATGCCAGACGACGAGGTCCTTGCCATGGAACCAACGCGGGCTGCCCGGTGGAAGTCCCTTCGGCCGCCTCTGCCGTGCCTACCTTGGTTGTTACTGCATCTGTCGGGCTGCTGCAGTCCGCTCCTCGTCGTCCAAGCGACATTGTGATCCGCTCGGTAAGTGTTTGCTTTCACTATACTTTGTTTTGTTTTTAGAATTGCGCCACATGCTTTTGACCGAATTTTTTGCTTCCAGCCTCCCCGGTCGTTGATGCCGATATCCGCGGTCGCTGTGAGCATGCCTCCAGCGTCTTTGTCCCAGGACTCGACGGTAGTGACGGAGCTTGCAGTGGTTGAGGCTATAGCTACTAATGCACCGAGCCCGTCGCCTGTCTCTTCGACGGTCCTGACCGAGCTTGTGGTTGCAGAAGTTCTCGTCACGCCGTCAGCCGCTGAAGTGAGTATTTAGATTTTCACCTTGTCATTCCTCATGTCCCAGCTGGTTGTTTCCCATTTAAACCTCCTTTTCCATTTTTAGGAGACCACCTCCTCCGATGATCTCGAGGAGTTATACGCCAGCCTCCATGAAGAAGGAGGCAGCTCAGCCTCGGCTCCCTTGGACGAGGATTCCAAGGTCATCGTTGAAAATCTCCGAGAGTTCCTATTCTTTGGGGTTCACCAAATGACCATGGCCGAGGCTTTCATGGAGTTCAGGTCTTGCCTGGATACGGCCATGGCGATGGGTCTGCTGGACTCGGCTCAGCTGGATGAGCTACAGGCTCGCTTGGCCGAGGGCAAGGAGATGATTGGTCGATACGCTGAGGCCAACATGAGGATGACCAAGGGGTGCTCAATCGAGCAAGAGCTGTCGGCGATAAAAGAACAAGTCCAGCATACCATGGCCCGTTTGAAGGAAAATGACCTCGTTGTCCAGAGAGAGAATGAGGAACTTGCGCAAGTCGATGCTCAGATTGCCGAGCTCCAGGCCCGTCGAGATCTTATCCTTCAGCGCCGAGATGGTGCGGTTGCGGTCGGAACCGAGCTGAAGTCTTCGGCCAGGCAAATCCTCAAGGCAGCGACCGAGAAAAAGAGGGCATTGGCCGAGAGGAAGCTGATTCAGGCAAGGTGGCAAGCGGATATAAATGGTGGGGACATTGCCTGGAGAAGAATAACATGCCTAATCTGGGGGATGCTTAGCGAGGGGTTTTAGGTGGGCGGCCGTTTACAGATTTTGGGATGTAATATTTAAACATTTTCTTCTTTTTCCATAGACACATACAAATGTACGCATGTATTTTTATTTTTGTTTGATCGGCCATGACTGGCCGTTCTTTTTTTTCTCTTGTAAAAAAAAAAACAAATGCTCTTAATCTAAATACAAAGCGTGGGCCTTCTTTTCTGAATGATTGAATGTATGATGTTCGCTTTATATTGGCCGCACCGTTTGTTTAGCTCGCTCGCCTACCTCCCCTCTTTTTCTTTTTGACTTTTTTGTCGTAGGCCCTTGGTGCCATTTTTTCTTGAACTTGCACCGAATTGTAAGAGTCGAGTCTTGACTGTTCTAAATTTTCTGAACTCCGGGGCATGGTTTGCATGTAGCTCTTCGTCTTTCGCCTAAGTCGCTCGAAAACTCGAAGAAATTGAACCTCTAGCTCCATTAGTTTATCAATGTCATTGCCGTAGGTCAAGACATAAGGAGATGTGCCCATAGCCGAGTGTTTTGATGTGCGGTGTGCCCAAAAAGCCTTAGGGAGCAAATCGCGCCAAGTCCTGGGCTCTCCGGGTGGGTACGGCTCAGTATAACCTAGTGCCCCCGACCGGCTCTGGGCTAAGCCGTCCTCGGTCGTGTGCCGGACCTCTTCGATCCGAGGATCCCGAGGGGGCGACTCCAGCTGGGTTGGAAGTGGCCGCTGGACCTGTTGCACATCGTTCTGTGGCTTTATCTGCTGGGCCACTTGAACAAGGGGCTCGGCCGTTGCGACCGAGCTGGGCGACTTTAGATAAGCGCCGTAGGTTTAACCGGGGTGCGTATGTGTTGCTGTTGGAATGGCCAAACTGTACTGAATGTGGGATCCTAACGGAAACAATGACGCCTGTAATGGTGAAACGGTCGGATTGCTCTGACCATATTGCTGTGACGAAGCAGCGGTCGCGTTGCTTGGCCCAGGATGGGTCTGGACGGCCACGGTGTGAACTGGGCCGATTTGCTGGACCGCAGAATACGTGGGGCTGCTTTGCCCCAATGATACGGCCAAAGCATGGAGTGGGCCACGCGCCGTTTTTGCTGGGCAGGTGGGTCCGGGATTTACCCATGTTGGCTGGGATTGCCCCCAGCTATTTGTTGGCGGCTGAGAATGCTGGCCGTAGCCTGACGCTTGGGTGCGGCCAGAGGCGCCGAGCCTGCTGCTTTCGCCGTAGGGCTCAAAACTCTCGCGCCCTTGGCTTCTCTGTCCGGCTCCGGGAGGTGTCGCAGACGATGTTACCGGCATCCTCTCCTGGAAGAGCGTTCGTAGCTCTGAGGAGAATCTGTCCATTGTGGCCATAAAGGATGTCTCTATCCTGTAGGCCTGTTTATCCATCAGATCCTCCACTACTGCTTGCTCTTGTACGGACTCGGTCGTACGATCCGTCGTTATTAGATCATTGGCCGAGATTCTGACTGCGTGTTCGGTCTCGGTGATAGTGATTGGTGAGGCGGACTCAGGAGCCTCGAAAGTCATTTCGACTGTTTTGTTTTTGAGCTTTGCCTGTGTCCTAGTTTCCACCATGAGTTTTTGACAAGAGTCCCACTGGGCGTGCCAAAAGTGTTGGGCTGCGTAAATCTCACGGCCTGATGCTCCGGGCCGAGGGGATGTGCGTTAACACGTGACGTCCTTCTTTTGGATGCGGTGCGGTTGTGCGCGGGAGTGCCAGCACGGTCTACCGTGCGTCGAGATGGTGATGGGGTTTGGGTAGAAGATGGTTAAGTGATGCGCCTGTTTTGAGTTCGACTTCTAATCAAACGATTGTGGCCGAGAGAGGAACTGATCTTGGTCGTCAGGTTCACGGTTTGAGCTACAAGGCCCTTTAGTGGTGATGTTGGTCGTGGGTTTTAGGCGGTGCTCCGGCGCGTTGCTCAGAGAGCGACGGTCATATGATATATGGGGTGAATGAGATGATAACAGGGATGGTGCTCCGGCGCCTTGAAAATCAAGGGTCGTATGATATATTGATGAATGGATTTTCCTTACAATTTACCACTACTCCCAGGAAAGCAAATAAAGGTATTGAAAGTGCATTACAGGAAAAGATAATTTGCTCCGTGGGAGGCTTTTGGTTTGGTGTTGGACCCTTTGAATGTAGTCTTGAGCTTAGTATTTATAGGGGGAGTCCTGGAGGGACAATCGAGGCTGAAAAGATCTGCATGGTGGAGCCTGATCGGGGCAAGTAGGTAGTCAAATCGGCATTTGGGATCGTGAAGCATGGTGGTGTGACCCCCATAAATCCCGGTAAATCTAGGTCACCGCCTTGATCATGGGTTCTGGCCCCTTGGCCGTGGGAACGCATTTAATGCCCTGGTCTGGTGGTTGGTGATCTGACCTCAAGTTGTAAGAATACTTGTGAGAATGTTTGCGCCTAACCATTCTGATTCCCATCACCAAATCCTGACTTCAGTCACTTCCCCTCTTCCCTCGTGCATTAAATACTTCTTGCGACCAGTGGGTTTGTTGCGATAGTAAGAGGCATTACTTCATTAAATGGGGCGTGGGACCCTGAGGCCACATGGCGATTTAACCACAGTATATTCGGTCGTGTCTCTTAAGGCCTTCGGCCTCGGCCTATAATACCGCGGTCGCGAGGCCGAGAGGATCTTGCCTTCGCAGCCTTTCTTTTGTTTTCAGGAAGGCAAAATGCCTAACGAAACGTGGCCGTTTCAGTTCATAAGTAGGCGCTAGGGCCGAGAGGAAATCCCTTCGGTGAGTCTATGACCATGATTTTTTAGGCACAAACAAAAGTTGATCTTCTTGAGAGGCTGTAAGGGGGAAAAGGATTAGAGGCAAGGGATATATTTTTTTCCTTCATTGATATTTATGGATGTAATTTATGTTCACATGTTTTTCTTTTCATGAACAGGTGTGATATTTCCTTCTTTGATGCAGCGTTAGCTTCATCTATATTGTAATGAGATTCCATCAAAATAGGGCAACTCATTATAAAGGTTTATTATCAATATACAATGCTTTCTCCATGATAAAGCAGTTTGTGTGGCTCTCTGTTATCTATCCTTTTTTGAATATTTTAAAGGACAAACTACAGTAAACCCCCCAACCTATAAGGTCATTTACGAGTTCATATCCAATTTTGGAGACATTTACCAGTACATATTCATCGTCGGAAAATCCGTTATCTGCCTACATGGCATTTGTGGGACCCATTTTTAATTGACGTTGAGTTCCACGTGGACAAAAAATAATAAATAATAATCTTTAAAATAATAAAAATAGAAAATAGAAAAATGTAAAAAGACGCAAACAGCCCCATTCCATCCCCTCCTTTCCAGCCCACCCTCCCCACACCCTCCGAGCCATCGCAGCCCACTTCTGCAACCAGCCTAAGTTGCTAGGGAGGAAGAGACGGCGAGTGGACGGTGTCGCACATTGCCTACTAGGGACGATCGATCCGAGAAGGGCAACGGCGGAATCGTGATGGCCTATGAGCGACGACGACTCCACCAGTGCCGAATGACGTTGTGGGGTTTAGGTTCGCTACATCGGAGATCATCTTGCCCATCTAATGCCATTCTTAACCTCCTTCCCTACCCAGAGATCATCTTGCCCATATTAAAACTATTAGTGTAATTCCTTTATATAACATGAGCATCATCTTATGCTGTTCCACTTTAAGGGAATCTTTGTTTTCAAACTTCATAAAAGAATGGCACATTTCCTTCTTAAATTTCAACAAGCAAGAGACAGAATTTTCAAAAAGAACTTAAACTTCACTACAAACTGACGCCAAGCTTCTTTCTATGGGGAAGATGTTGGATGCGAGGGAGAACGATCAGATCTATGGGATTTGTGGTTTGGGGAAAATGATCAAATATGTGGCATGGGGGAGGTGATGGGTTGGGCTGGAACAAGAGAGGTGTTAAGGCTAGGATAGGTGGCCTGAGTAAGCTTGGGTGGTGGTTTGGGTGGCTGGTGGCTAGGAGGAGAGGAGATCAGGAGAGAGAGAGAGAGAGAGAGAGAGAGAGAGAGAGAGAGAGAGAGAGAGAGAATCTGCATAGGGTTTTTTAATTTTAATTTAATATGTTTAATTTATTAAAATAAATTTTAAAATAACTTTTTTATTTTTTTTTTGTCCACGTATAACTTCACATCAATTAAAAATGGATCCCACAAATGCCACGTAAGCAAATAACAAATTTTCTAACGATCTCGCTAATGGAGAGAGCAAATTAAGTTTTCCGCGACGTTGAATATGTATTAATAAATGCCCCCAAAATCGAATATGAACTCGTAAATGACTCTATAAGTTTGAGAGTTTACTGTAGTTTGTCCTTTAAAATATTCAAAAAAGGATAGATAACAGAGAGCCACACAAACTGCTTTATCATGGAGAAAGCATTGTATATCGATAATAAACCTTTACAATGAGTTGCCCTATTCTGATGGAATCTCATTACAATATAGATGAAGCTAACGCTGCAGCAAAGAAGGAAATATCACACCTGTTCATGAAAAGAAAAACATGTGAACACAAATTACATCCATAAATATCAATGAAGGAAAAAAATGTATCCCTTGCCTCCCAAGAAGATCAACTTTTAGTATTATGCATGTGCCTACAAATGTTACTACATTGGTAAAGTTCATCTTTACTTCATCATTCACCATAAAATTCTCTGATGCTGGCCTTCCTTTCATAAACTGACATGGTGGTCTTTCCATCGGGATATGTCTGCACAAATCCACCACATTGCCACACCCAAATAAGAAGTCATAATAAACTCACTACATTTTCTGAAAATGGAATCTAATATTAGGCACATATGATATGAATGAATTAAAAATGGTGAAACTGGATAATGAAATTACAAAGCATGCCACACAAAAAAAGTACTACACAAAAAAAAAAAAAAAAAAAAATTATGTGCTCTTTTGCTAACATATGTTTTTTTTTTCTAATTACAAATAGAGGAGGGAAGGGAGGAGGATAGAGTGGAAAAAGCTGAGCAAGAGAGAGAAATAAACAGCATGTGCTAATCTAAAAACTAAAAACTATTTCAACTTTTTAAATTATCTTTCTCATCTATTATCTTTCGCTTGGCTTTCTCATCTCCTTCTCCTCTCTTGGCTCTATATCTCTAATTACAAAAACAGAAACGAGCATTGACACAACCTATAGAACTCAATTTTAAAAAAAGAAAAGAAATATACCATATAAATAAGAATTCTGAGTAAACCAAGTGCCTCAGCAAGGTGACAGTCAGTCAACTGGACAAGAAAGAGAAAAAAGTTTGCCGCTGGACAGTAGGATAGTCTCATCTGGAGACGTGCTCCATCTTTCTCCCTTGGATAATCTAAAGCCCTAAACAAAACAATGGCCCAGCAAAGCATTTGATTAACAAGCATTCAACAATTATTATATCACCAAAGTGACATAATTGCACAAAATAAATAAAATCTATAGCATTTATACATGGTACAAATCAAGTTATTGCACATTTTGAGTTTTTAGTACAAATCTAATGGATTAGGGAAGACCCATTTGCCCAAAATATTGGGTGGCCACCATACACTGTCAAAGCAAATATAATAACTAAAACAAATGTGTATGCTACTAGAGTTTAATTAAGAGATGGGGCCTCTGCAAATTGCAATGGCTCTTCTATTTTCTTTTTCTTTTTTTCTTTTAATGCCAATAACTGTGATTTTCATAGCACCAGCTCAAGCACAATTTTTATTTGTTGATCTTTCCAACAATAAACCCATTGAGCCAACTCCAACAATAAAGCCTTCTGGGTCTAAGAAACATCATTTTTTTTAACTCAAACCTAAAATGGTTGGATATATCATATAATCAATGAAATGAAAGTTAAAAATGGACATGGTTACTTCTAAAAAATTGGATGCTAGATAGTTTTACTTACTTTCCATGATATTTTGAAATGCTTCCTGTAAAAAAGAGTTCAAAATTAAACTAGTTAGATACATATAGGGAAGAAGTGTTAAAATACTCATATTATAAATGAAAAATAAACGTGCATCTATGCAGCGCATATGGTCAAGACTCTTTACAGTGACTGCTAATTTATTCCGCTAGTATCTCACATAAAAGAAAAATCTATTTCTCACTACTTTCCCTTAAAATTCAGCATTCTTTTACAACATCTGTGCAACACCAATACTAACTATTCTTGGTAAATTAGGTGGTTGCTTTTAGGCAGAGGCTCCTTCACATTAACATTGCCCCAGGTCAAAATCATGCTAAGACATCTTAGTCAAACATTTGTTGACCCAAGATATATGTAGATATACAAAATCTTGACATCCACCTGTAAACCAGATAGTATCAGTATCATCTTTCTGAAGAACATTAAATTTAGCAACTACAAGGGTAAACACTTTTGGAACCACGAAATATATACCTCATCTTTTGTGAGTCGAGGATTATAAAGCATCTCCTTCCCAACGGTGCTAACCTGCATCTCAAGCAAGTATGTGGCATAAGAAGCTGCCACGGTATACAGTGTACAAAAGAAATAGACAATAGAGAGTTCCATCACTGAATCCCTTGTAATCATGAGCAGGATAGATCAACGTATTCTTTGGCAATGTGAAAATCTGGACTGTAAGTACAAAAGAATAAGTGGCCTTTTAACATAAAGTCATGTTTGAACTCATTTCTTTCCTATGGTATCAAAGGTATGCTAGCTCAGCATGTTCTTACCTGTGAATGAACTGACTTGTACAGTTCATGTGAACTGCCACCTGCAAACAGATTAGAGAAATCAAACACGGGAACTTGATAAATCCCCTTAATAGCCATGTTTTAAGAACAAGCCAACTCTTCTAATGGCAAACTGTTGCTAGTTTTTCAATTTTTGCTTTCCTTGTCTTTTGATTGAAAGCAGCAGAATTTGTCACAAAAAGGTAGATTATAAAGAGTTTCAAAAGTTGAAGGTACTATACCTGAAAATCAGTTCTCCCACAACCCCGTATGAGTAAAGCATCTCCAGTGAAAGCCATCCTTGGTTGGGGCTAATTAGGCCCATCTCCTGTAACATAGGTAACAACACCTAATGTATGCCTACGAGTAGCTCGAACCTGCAACACAAATGCACACATGAGATAAATATATACAAAGGCACATACATGCACATACATACACACACACCCGACACAGAGAACCACAGCACTAACTAGTCCAAAACCAGTAAGATACATACATAACTTCTTTCAGTAGGTTGTTTCTTGAGGCCAATTTGTCACAACATATGCACACATGAAAACATACACACACAAGCACACCCGTTTCTGTACACACATAAAACTACCTAGTTCAAAATCAGTAAGGACCAGACAAATTTTGTTACAGTAAATTATTTCTTTTGGTCAGTTCTATATATATTTCACAGGAAGAGGAACTCGGTAGACCACAGTCTATACCAGTAAAGTTTTGTATTCATTCTACTTTATCGGCCCAAAAGCAATTAATTCAATCAAAGCCAACACTTTAGTATTCAAAACCTCATTCTGAGCTTTAACACTATTGGCAGATTTGGGGTAAACACTCCAGTTTAATTTGGCAGATTTGGGCTAAACACTCCAGTTTAATCAACCCAGTAAGTTTCATACCTTCACCTAGGAGAAAAAACTACCACAGAGTCTGGTATATGAAATATCTGTGATGATCACTAGGAAGCACATAACACATTTCTAAGGCTGGCCTAACAAGCATTACAATGATTCTCCCACTTACACCTCAAATCATACCCGATTTCTTCAATAATTTTAAAAGAGGGAATATAAAGGTAAGCTTGTGTACACATTTACTCCTCTGGAAGGTTTTATTTACTCCTCTAGAAGCCATTAAAACCTTCCATTTTCCATGTAACACAGAGCAACTTAAACATAAAAAACAAAAACTCCAGTGCTAACCAAACCTCCAAAAACAGATCGCCGAAATGTACCGGCTTCAATCAGATGGTCTGCTTTTGAGTTGCTCGCCTTTGAAATGATAGATTTGACACCAGGAAGCTTAGTCTGCCACAAAAGAGAAAGTGAAATAGATACCTTGGATGGGTCTCTGGAACATTGTTGGATTCGTCACTCGATGCTCACCAAAGTAGTCGCCAAATCGACCTCTGACAGAATTGCTTAGAACCAAAACCCTTGAGCCTTCGCAAGGAGGGAGAGAAGAGTTCAAGATCAGAGACGATTGAGAGCCAGCCATAGGGGAACAGTCACGACTAAGAGGTCGAGAGCAAAGAGAGAGGAACTTCGTGTGCTTCACGATTTTTTCCTGTTGAGAGTTAAGAGGAGAGAGAAGAACTTCGGGATTTTTGACACGATTAAAATGTCTTTACACCCAATGTTGGGACTAATGGTGCAATATAGAGGTCACTCGATTCTTTCTAACGGAAGGAACTCCGGGATTTTTCCCTCAAGTATCGATCGATACTACTTCCATATAAAGGCATCAGCTCAGATTGCCCAATATTGGTTGCGATGTCTTTACACCCCTATGACCTCGGTTTTTATAAAATTGAAGCCTAAGAGACTAATAGCATCAATTTCATGTTTTACTGATGCCTAGTAAGTGTTGCATAAAGTGAATTTTGGCATAGTATATACTTTCCATGTCGTGCCTCGTTAACTTTCCTCTCTAAGATGCAGTCCTCCTTTAAAGGGTCTTCTCGCTCATTACTCAAGTTACCAATTGATGGGAGATGAGTGTCTTCTTCGGGATCATCATCATGTAGAGATGGTTCAAAGAGCTTCAGATTCTCGGCATTGATGACCGAGTACATATGGATGTATGGTGGTAATTCAAGCTGAAAAGCATTATCACCAATTTGTTTGATGATCTTGAAGGGTGCATAACGAATAGGCTTGAGTTTCTTGCCTTCTTCAGTTAGTCGCTCCTTTCCAAGGTGTAACCATACTAGGTCACCTTCTTTGAAGTTATAAGGCACACAATGCTTATAATGGGGAGCTTTATATTGTTGTTGATAATGTTGCAGTTGTGCCTCTACTTCAGTACGAATGTTTTTGACTCATTTGAGAAATTCTGTGATCGTACATCTTCTTTTTCTTCTTTGCCACTTAATGGCTGGTCATTTATAGTTAATGCTAAATAAAAACGACTCTAGGGTAAATAACCAAAACAAACCTCAAACGAAGATTTGAGTGTAGAGTCATGAATTGCTTGGTTAAAAGAAACTATAAGTAAGGGAGACTTTTATCCCAAGTCTTCAGATGCTTAGAATTGTAACCCCTCAACAAGTGTACCATAGTCTTATTTAAGACCTCCGTTTGCCCATCAGTCTGTGGATGAAATGCAATGCTTCTTTTCTATCTAGTATCCATCATTCCTCATAACGACCTCCAGAAATGGCCTAAGAATTGACTGTCTCTATCAAAAATAATCAATGTAGGTAAGCCAAATTGCTTCTGAACATTTTGGAAAAATAACTTAGCAGCTCCTTCTATAACCATCAAGAATTGGTATCCTTTGCCGATGATTGATGACTTGTTAGATCAATTACATGGTGCCAGTTTTTCTTTGTCTTTTGTACTCCCAATATTCAGTGGTACTTTTCATATTCTGATTATTTTATTTTTATAATACGTGCTAGTTTTTCCTTTGTCTTTTGTTTTTTGTTTAAAGTACAGCACAAGCTGACGAGGGGGAGCGTATTGGATATTATAAACATTTGAGGGAATTGATCACTGCCTCTTTTATAGTACAATTGTGGTGGATGGCATGACAGCTTATTAATCCTTTAGACCCTGTTTGGTTCACGGAACGAATTTGAAGGGAAATCATTTCTCAAGGGATGGGAAATGGAAGATTCATTTCCCAAGGAATGGAAAATGGAAGATTCATTTCCCACATTTGGTAATGCTGGGAAAGTAACCGAGAGATATCACTTTATTTCCTTTCTCATGTTTGTTTGAGTAGGAATGGAAAACAAAGTTTGTATAAATTTTCAATTATACCCATATTAAATAAAATAAAATAAAATAATGTATGTAATGATATATTATAATTCTAAATTGTTAATGATGACAAAATGGTCATGAAAAATGTTTATTTAATATTGGCTCATTTTCCCAAATTTTCCCATGAGAAGGGAAAACAAAACCTAAGTTAGGAGGATGGCTTTGCTTTCCCCTTTACTTTCCCATGGGCCAGGCAACGATTTCCCATGTCTGGACTTACCAAACATGAGAAAACAATTGATTTCCCATCCTCAAGTCTCCTTTCCCATGAACCAAACGGGGCCTTGATGTTTCATGATGTGGGAGTAGATCAGACTTGTCTAATCATGTTGTTGTTTCTACTTGGAATATTTGACTGATTGCCTCAATTTATTATATAGCAATTCTAATGTGTTTCTCTAAAATAATTAATTCAACGTTTATCAATTCCGAAAAACTTCTTTGTAATGGATTCGGATCCTTTGCTATGATTTTCTCTGTCATGATCTGCTTTACTTTCGTTCTCCATATGACATCTCATTAAAATTTAGGGAGATTCACTATTATACCAAATATAGGAGCCCAAATTATAAAAAATAAAAAAACCCTATATGAAATGGATTTTAGAAACACACCCAAAGCCCATTTACAACATAACAAAAAGGCTTTTAACTTCTTTTAAATTACAAACTTCTATTGATTTCTTAAAACAAACCCAACCCAAAAACCTCATAAAAAAGCCCAAAACACTCAATAGGGCATCAAGGTAATTTAATAATCAAACTTAAATTCAATAGGGCCAGCTATCATTTTTTGGGTTTGTTTATAGAAATTAATTGTGTATGGTTTATTTATAGTTTTAATGTTAAGAATGGGTATATGACTAAATATCTCTAAAATTTAATCTAAGAGATTTAAACTAGACACATCATCCTCAAAACAAAAACCCAATTTACTCTTAATTAAAAAATAAAAATAATAAAAATAATAAAAAAAACCCTTACTTGACTAACTCCAACTTGACATCAGTTTTTCTTTCTTCTTCCTTCCTTCTCTGTGCGTCCTCCCCCACACCCAAGCCTTGTAACTTTCTTAGAAATTGAACCAAATGATTCAAAATTTGTGGGAGGTCAAGTAACAACAAAGTTTTTTATCCGGCCGTATGCTCCAAAAGATAATCAAAGAAAAGCTCAGGATTTCTTTACTACATTTGGTTTCTTTTATATTTTTATGCAATTCATTTAATTTAATTTTCCTGTTTGGTTTTGGGTTAAGGTTGGCATTCATAATTATTTTCGTTTTTCTTGGATTGCTTGAAGTTGTTGGGTGCATGAAGCCCTGATCTTATTTGCCCGGAGTTTGATCATATCTTATCTCGACCTATTTTCATGGTTAATATCTTATCTCGATCATATTTTAATATTTAACACTAAACAACAAATGTAAAACGAGTTTTAGTACAAAAATAAGACGGTCTCGTAAATTGTAAAAGGAAAATTAGAGAGAGAACAAGAATTGGGGGAAAGAACAGATGGACGAGCAGTCAATTTTTGGGAAGTGCAGAGAAGGGAAAAGAAGAAAAAAAAACAGTTAGAAAATTTGGGGAGACGTTAAGTTGGAGTAATTGGAGTTAGTCAGGTTATGGTGATTTTTTTTTTGCATTTTTAATTAAGTGCAAATTTGAGTTTTTATTTTGTGGATGATGTGTCCAACTTAAATTCCTTAGATTAAATTTTAATGAGGTGTCGTATGGAGAACAAAAATAAAGCAGATCATGACAGAGAAAATCAGAGCCAACAATCTGGATTCCTAACATTGTTTTGTTATCCCCAACCAATAACACAATGACACATAGATTAACAGCTCCTTCTGAGTGCCTATGTTGTCACTAGTAATCTTCTAAACTTGCAGGTACCGATTGTTATGCTCTGTGTGTGTTTTTTGTTATGGTTTTTCATGACTAGCAATTGACTAGTCACAAGTATATTTGGTCAAAGTTTAAAGTGTGTGAAGATCGTTGTGTCCGCTTGAATAAGTACCAATTTCACATTTGTTAGGCATTGTTATGGAATTAATGACTAAAACCATTTTCTCACAATGAAAGACGTTATTGACAATACTTGGCAAAAAAAATTTAAAAATGTTTATGAGTCTTAAATCACTCTCACAATTTCAAGAGCTTTTCCAGAATGCACTTTAATTTTCAATACAAAATTTAACGTGCTTCTAATAAAAACCCCTAATTTGCAATTACTTATTATTGGGATGAATCTTTCGTAATAAAAAATAGTCATTTGGGATAGGTCTTTGCCCTTATTAGTCCTTGTTTCACTCAACACCCATTTTTTTTTTCAAGTAAGAGCAAAGCAACATACGGGTGCTGATAATATTATCGGTGGCACTTTTACTAGTAATAGCATTGTTGCTTAGCAGCATACTTTTTTTTTTTTTTTTTTTTTTTTTTGGCATTGTTGATCCAAGTCCATCACTATTTTTTCACAAGTTCAATTGCTAGTTTTCCACATAAGATTACTTTCATGTTTTGTGTGCGGAAGGGGCATGACTGGTAGATATTTTTGTCTCCACTATGCCCCTCTGGGAAAAGGTTAGGAAAATTGACATTAAGCCAATAGTTATAATTCCGATTTGAATGTCTTTACTTTATACACCGGCGGTTCTGAGATTTTAAGGCTTATATATAAAATGAATAATGGGCCTCCTAAAACAAAGTCTTCAACGAAATACTGTAAAAAGAATTAGACCATATATATTGATAGAAAATTTAAAACTAGGACTCATGACCATTTGTTATATATATATATATAAAATAAAGAAATATTAAACATGCAACGTAAAATCAAAACTCCATTGTTGACACCAAACTTAACGCTATGTAAGTTTTTGAAATCGGAATTGTTTCAATAACCAGAATTTGAGAAGGAAGATCGGGAGGTACCCTAAGAGGCAAGCAACGCAACCAATTGAGAGGAGACTGGGCCTAAAAGGCCAAAAGTAAAGCCCATAAAACATTTATCCACGCCTAAGAAAGCCATAAACAAAGAGGCTCAATCATGCCCATTTTGCACTCATGTGGTTGGGCCTAAAGGGACGACGGGTGGACCACATCGCCCTCTGACAATATGCGTCAATTGGGGAAGTTAGACTCGAATTCGTAATCATATTGGGAATATGTGGCTATTGTGACCTATATGATTTGAAATCTCTGAGTAATGTCATTGGAAATCTTTGAAATCTTTGGAATCTATTTAGAAATATGTTTTTGAATAAAAGATAATATGTCAAGATTTTTTTAAATGAGTTATGTGTAATCTTTGAAGATGAGTTTCAGACCAAAAAAAATAAAAAATGTGTTCGTATCGACTTTGAGCAGTCTTTATATAGGAATCTCTAACAGAACTTGAAGGAGTATTTTACTCCTTGGGGTTTTGGCGTGGTTGACCAATTTAAGACTTCATATTGGATCGAAAGGAGTGGTGTGGTTGACACTAAATTTAGGACTTAGGGGGCTTCTGTTGACACCAAAGTTAAGACTTAGAAGGCTTCGGTTGACACCAAATTTTAGACTTAGGGGGCTTTTATTGACACTAAATTTAGGACTTAGGGGCTTCTGTTAACACCAAATTTAAGTAAGGTCTCCCAAAAAAAAGCAAATAACTAGTAAGGCCAAAAATAAAGCCCAGAGAACCTTTATCCACATCTGAGGAAGTTCTAAAATAAAGAGGTCATGCCCATTTTGCAATTTAACACTTCATTTAGATACGATCCAAAGTTCATTATTTCTAATATAAAGATGCCAAAATTCATAGAGGTAATAGCGCATTATGAATCATACAACATACTTAATTGTACAGTGTCTATTCGTAATGTACATTCATTAGTTGGTTTAAATTTGCATTTTGAACATACAATCATTAATAGCGATTTTTACATTAGGAATGTATGTTCTGCAAGTACAATCATTAACGGATGTATCTATAGGCCTAGAAATAAGACTTTTGTAACCTTTGAGGGGTGTTCAGATTTCTAATTATTTTGATAATCGCTTTACAAAATTTTCGTACCTCTTTTGGTTCCAATATTCTTTTTATTTCACGAGAAAGAGAATCCTCTATTAAGAATCACAATATAACACAACCAGCACTGTGGACAAGAAGTCCGCCATACTTTCGATATAAAAAAAAAGTTTCAATACTCAATCAAGCAACGTGAACGAACCAATACACAACTTCAAATTTGAACACCCATAAAGATGAAGGGAATAACAGCAATTCAAACCAGACAGCACCAAATTTCTTCAACCGTGACATTTCCTCATATGTCATACAACAACTGGGAAAATGATTTCAAGTGTTCAGAATGCAGAGAAATCATCAGTGATAAACTCCCATCATTAGTTGCGCTTGGTAACAACAAAGCCATCCCGTCAAATAGTGTGCCAGGCCCCATGAAAATGGGTCGACCCCAACCAAAATCAGCGTCGTGAATCGGCAGCCTAGCCCAACTGTTTATCCGAAGATTCGGGCACCTCCCCCATAACAAGTGGGGAAACACAAGGACGATGAAGCTCAAGATAGTCAACGGCTGATCTGAGATAATCATCATCAATCTGGACCAAAGCATTATGAACACAACTTGCAGCATACCATGTTGGTTTGGACTGAAGTAGCATTGATCGGTGCATAATTCTATATCTTTTTGTAGCACTCTACCCTATTGTTTGCTTATGTTTTTAAGTAAAACTTGTGCTTTTAACCTCTTTTGTGTTTGTCATTCAGTTCATTGAGCTCTAGGTAATACTTGGGACATTTGGAGTAAAATGGTGAAAACAATGTGTAAAAACGGAAGACTGAGTTACAAATTCATTTCGGACTTATCTTCTTCGTCCGAACTTAGATTGGCCCAAATAACATGTGGATCGAAAGATAAGAGTCTGAACATGAGGATGGGCTGCTCACATACATGAATTGAGTAAGGGAAGTCCAATCCGTCGGCCTGATGAGTTCACAATTGAAAATATGCAAAGTGGTGCAAAAACGTGCAGACTGAGTTAGGAACTTACTTCGGCCTTAACTTCTTTGTCCGAACTTGGATTGGCCCAAGTAATATGTGGTTGGAAAGATGAGAGTCTGAACTTCAAGATGGACTACTCTAACGTATCAATTGAGTAAGACGACCCTAATTCGTGAGCCCATCAAAATGCACAGGAATGCAACCTCCACATGTTGAGCCATGTGCTTCATCAGCCACATGGGAGACAAAGCTGCATCAACCACATAGGCAGCTCAGAAATGGGTGTGCTTCATCAGCCACATGTTGAGCCATGTGCTTCATCAGCCACATGGGGAGACAAGGCTTCATCAGCCACATGGGGAGACAAAGCTTCATCAGCCACATGGGGAGACAAAGCTTCATCAACCTAATGGGCAGCTCAGAAATAGGTGTGCTTCATCAGCCACATGGGAGACAAATCAGATAGGAACCTAATGGGCAGCTCAGAAATGGGTGTGCTTCATCAGCCACATGGGAGACAAAGAGCCATGTGCTTCAAAAGCCACACATGGAACCATATGGGCAGCTCAGAATTAGGTGTGCTTGATCAGCCAAAGGGGAGCTTCACACTCTATAAATAGAGAGCTTCACACTCATTCAAACATAACACACTCCATTCAGCCTAGAATTCTCTTCAGCCATCCTCTAACACTTCCATCCTTCCCCAAACACTCCATTCTATCCAAAATCACCAAAACAGCTCCAGCAAGCCTCCCTTCCATTTCCCTACGAATTTCCTCTTCCTCTGCCATCACCACTCACCCAAACTCATCCCAAATCACCTCTTTAGTTGCCATACTCTAGATGTGAGGAAGCTCTTGGAGCAGCACAAGACTTGGAGAAGCACTTGGAGAAGCCTTGGACACCACAAGTAACTTCAGAAATGGGTTTTTCCACTCTTATTGCATTCATTATGTTTTCTCCTTTCTGTTTAAGTTTCATTTCCAGTATGAGTAGCTAAATTCATAACTAGGGCTTCGATGTAACCTAACATGAATATTCTGGGTTTATAAGTTGAAGATTTGAGTTTCAAGTTTGATTCATGATTCATGTTCTTATACATTATGCTTATCAGTTAATATGCTTGTTTGGATGATTGATCACCATTAGAACTTGTATATTAGCTATCTTGGTTTGAATCAAGAGTAGACACCATGCTTTGATTCGAATTGAACTATGAATAAGAAAAGTATGTAGGGACTTTCAACAACAGGAATTAGATACATGCTTGGTTGTTTAAATTGTTCTTCTATGCTTAATGGGTTCCTAATGCTTAATTGAGGTTAGACAACAAATAATCAAGTTAGGGAATTAGGAACACAAGGTTAGGACCAAACACCATGGCTTAATCATACTTTAGCAAGAATCAATCTTTGAATCCGAATTAGACTTGTCACTTGACTCCTTATAACCCAGAATTGAATTGTATGGTGAATCGAATGCCCTAGTCTCCCAATCTGTTTTCCAGCCCACAACATTCTTTACTACATTTGCTCACTTTGCTTTTATTTACAATTTCGTTTTGCTTCATTTGTTCAACAACTACAATCACTCTTGCTTTAAATTCTGTTTTAGACTTAACTTCTTACTTTCTTGAATTTGGTAATCTAAGCACATAACTAGTTTTAACTTCTCAGTCCTCGTGGGTACGACCTCGTACTTGTCTTGCTATACTATTAATTGGCCCGTACAATTGCGAGTTAACATTTCTAACAACAAATTTTGGCGCCGTTGCCGGGGATTGAATGAAAGTTCTTCCCTGGTTATGTGCCCAAGGTTACCCTATTCTTTTTAGTAGTACTAACTAACTCAAGTTATTCTCTGCTTCAGGTAGTTTATGTCTGGAAATCCTTTCCTTGATCAAGTGAGGTCTTCATTCCAACGTTCGAGACCTTTGAACGCAGGGACATCTTTGCAACCAAGCCGGGTGATCTCTGAAATTCAGAATCGTCTAGAAAGAGAGTTGGCAACTGCAAAAGAGCAAGCCATTGCCACATTTGAAGGTCTTGCTATCCACACTGACCTCCCAGGTTCTTCACCTTCCAATTCGGAATCAAGTTCAGACCAAGAAGGAGAAGAAGAAATGGCTGCCAATAACGATGACAACCGAGCTTTGGAAGATTATGCTCAACCGATTATACCAGATTCACCTTCGTGCATCTTGCTGTCTATTGAAGCTAGAAACTATGATCTCAAATCTTCACATTTTCACATGCTTCCTTCTTTTTATGGTTTACCTAACGAAGATCCATTAGCCCATATTAAGGAATTTTACAATGTTGTGAGTGGTTTACCTTTGCAGGGAGTGAGTGAAGCAAATCTGAGGATGAGGGCTTTTCCTTATACATTGAAAGATAAAGCAAAGGGTTGGCTAATGACTTTAGCACCTGGTTCGCTCACCACTTGGGATGCCGTAGCTAAGAAATTTTTGGAGAAGTTTTTCTCTACTCAAAAGACAGCTACTCTGAGAGGGCAAATCTTCAACTATAAACAAGATGATGGAGAACCTTTCAATGAATGTTGGGAGCGTTTCAAGGGCCTGTTGCTGCAATGTCCACATCATGGGTTACCTCTTTACTTACAAATGCAAATTTTTTATGATGGACTAACCCAAACATGTCAATCAACTGTGGATAATGCAGCAGGTGGAGCTTTGAAGAAGAAAAATGCTCAAGAGTCATATAATATCTATGAAATGTTGGGATCTAATGCTCAACACAAAGATACAAGAGGTAAACGAGTTGGAATGTATGAAATAAGTTCTAATAATGATCTTGCCTTGCAGGTGGCTAGTTTGGAAAAGAAGCTCGATTCTATGCTCAATATGGTGCCTAAGATAGCTGAGGTGTGTGCCATCTGCAACATACCAGGTCATCCTACTTATCAATGCTCAGCAAGTGAGGCGTATCCCGAATTCATTCAAGAGCAGGTGAATCTCATGAATTCTTACAATCAGAGGCCGAGGAATGACCCGTTCTCTAATACATATAACCCTGGTTGGAGAGATCATCCCAATTTCTCATGGAAGAATAACAATCAATTTCAAAACTTCCAACCAAAGCCTGCCACTACGCTTGAAGATACTGTCAAAATGCTAGCTCAGAACACCGTTCAATTCCAGCAAACTACCAATAGTACTCTCCAACAACATTCAGCTGCTCTAACCAAAATGGAGACACAATTAGGTCAGATTGCTGATGCTTTGAGTCAAAGAGAACCCGGGAAATTTCCAAGCCAACCGGTGATACTTCAAAGGAACCAAGAGCAGGCCAAAGCGGTCATAACACTTAGAAGTGGTAAGGTTATTAATGGAGATGGCAATGAAGTTACTAATGAATCTGATCATGTGAATGCAGGTCCCACTCAAGAAGAGAATGAGAAATCAAATGACGATCCAAGTAATGCCACTTTTTCGTATGAAGCTCCAAGTCTTCACAAGGCAGAAAAACCTTACACTCCTCCAATCCCATTTCCTGGAAGACTTGCCAAAAGCAAGCAGGATAAGTCATTTAAAGAAATTTTCGATATTTTAAGTAAAGTAAATGTTAATTTACCTTTGCTTGATGTCATTAGGAATATGCCAGCATATGGGAAATTTTTCAAGGAGCTAAACACTTACAAGAGGAAGTATGGACCTAATGAGAAGGTGATGGTGTCTGAAAATGTGAGTGCTGTGCTTCAAAGAAAACTCCCACCCAAACTCAAGGATCCGGGCAGTTTTTCTATCAATATCACCATTGGAGGCAAGCTAGTTGAAAAGGCCATGCTTGACTTGGGAGCTAGCATCAACTTAATGCCCTATTCCGTGTACCTTCAATTAGGTTTGGGGGAGTTGAAGGCAACAACTATTTCATTGCAACTTGCTGATCGATCGGTGAAATATCCAAGAGGTATAGTGGAAGATATCTTAGTTCAAGTTGACAAACTCATTTTGCCTGCTGATTTTGTAGTGTTGGACATGGAAGAAGCTCCTATACATGATCGTGAGTTACCCATTCTGCTTGGGAGACCCTTTATGGCCACAGCAAAGACCATCATAGATGTGCAAAATGGTCTCCTCACCATGACTGTGCTAGGAGAAACGGTACAATTCAAAGTGTTTGAATCTCTTTCTCACCCTAGTAGTTCATTTGATTGTTGTTCGATTGATGTGCTTGACTCACTTGTTTTCTCTGAGTTTTTGCTAGCACAGTCCAATGATCCATTACAATATGTTTTGAGTCAATCTCAGAACGACTTTGATGAAGAAGTGCTCATAGAGATAGTGGCTGCTTTGGAAGCCTTAAAACCTTATCCCTCCACATTCTCGCCTCTTATAGAGCCATTAGGACCATCCACACATCTGATCCCTTCTGTTGTTAAACCTCCAGAACTTGAGCTTAAACCACTTCCGTCACATCTAAAATACGCTTACCTAGCTGAGTTTGAAACTCTCCCAGTTATCATAGCATCTGACCTCACCTCTTTGGAAGAAGATAAGCTAATTAGAGTGCTAAAAGAGTTCAAATCAACCATTGGTTGGTCTATTGCAGATATCAAGGGAATAAGCCCTACCATGTGCATGCATCGAATTTTATTGGAGGAGGGAGCAAAACCAACTCGAGAACCACAAAGGAGGCTCAATCCAAATATGAAGGAAGTAGTGAGAGCTGAAGTGTTGAAGTTGCTAGATGTGGGGGTCATATACCCGATTTCCGATAGCAAATGGGTCAGCGCTATTCACGTAGTGCCTAAGAGGAGGGGAATCACGGTGGTAAAAAATGAGCATAAAGAGCTTGTTGAAACAAGACCTGCAACTAGTTGGCGTGTTTGCACCGATTACAGGAAGTTGAATTCTGACACTAGAAAAGATTATTTTCCTATGCCTTTTATTGATCAAATGCTTGAGCGATTAGCTGGTCACACATATTATTGTTTTCTTGATGGATATTCAGGTTATAATCAAATTGTGATTGCTCCGGAAGATCAAGAGAAGACTACATTCACTTGTTCTTTTGGCACTTTTGCATATAGGAGGATGCCTTTTGGCCTTTGCAATGCCCCCGCAACATTCCAAAGATGTATGCTGGCAATCTTTTCAGATATGATCGAGAGATTTATTGAGGTATTCATGGACGATTTTTCAGTTTTTGGTTCTTCTTTTGATAATTGTCTTAATCATCTCTCTCTAGTGCTTCAAAGATGTCAGGAAACAAATTTGATTCTCAATTGGGAAAAGTGTCAATTTATGGTGAAACGAGGTGTGGTGTTAGGGCATGTAATATCCAGCAAGGGTATTGAAGTTGACAAAGCAAAAATTGACATCATCTCAAATATGGCAGCCCCTGCTTCAGTGAAGGGAGTGAGAAGCTTTCTAGGACATGCTGGTTTTTATCGTCGTTTCATTAAGGATTTTTCCAAGATCACTCGTCCATTGTGCAATCTTTTGGCCAAGGATGTCGTATTTCAATTTGATAAAGATTGTGTAAATGCATTTAATACTTTGAAACGTGAACTAACCTCTGCTCCTATCATTATGGCACCAGATTGGTCTTTGCCTTTTGAGCTAATGTGTGATGCATCTGACTATGCTATTGGTGCTGTTTTAGGACAAAGGGTGAATAAGCTGCCCCACGTGATTTACTATGCAAGTCGGACATTAAACGATGCGCAACTCAATTACTCTACAACTGAGAAGGAGTTGCTGGCTGTTATCTTTGCTTTAGAGAAATTTCGTTCATATCTTGTTGGGTCTAAAGTTATTGTTTACTCTGATCATGCAGCTCTTAGGTTTTTGTTGACCAAGAAAGATGCTAAACCACGTTTGATCAGATGGATACTCTTGCTGCAAGAGTTTGACCTAGAAATTCGAGACAAGAAAGGGAGTGAAAATGTTGTTGCTGATCACTTGTCACGCCTTGTTGATGAAAACCATGGAGATGGAAAAATTTTGCCTCTCAACGAATCATTCCCGGATGAGCAACTCTTTGTCATTCAAGATAAAGAGCCATGGTACGCTGATTTTGTCAATTATCTTGCTTCTGGTGTCATTAGAGATGATTTGACTTTTCAGGAGAGGAAGAAGTTCTTTTCAATGGTGAAACACTACATGTGGGATGAACCCTATTTGTTCAAGTATTGCCCTGACCAGATCATTCGAAGATGTGTTCCAGAGAATGAGCAGCAAAGCATACTAACATTCAGCCATGCATTGGCATGCGGAGGTCATTTCAGTGCCAAAAAGACAGCTTTAAAGGTTTTGCAATCTGGTTTCTTTTGGCCTACATTGTTTAAAGATGCTTTTGATTTTTGCTCTAAGTGTGATAGGTGTCAGAAAATGGGGAACATCAGTCGCAGGAATGAAATGCCATTAAACAACATTTTAGTGGTAGAGCTGTTTGATGTGTGGGGAATTGACTTCATGGGACCATTCCCATCTTCTTTTGGATACATATACATACTAGTGGCAGTGGATTATGTATCAAAATGGGTTGAGGCAACAGCTACAAGAACTAATGATCACAAAGTTGTTTTGAATTTTCTCAGAGATATGATTTTCACTAGGTTTGGAACTCCGAGAGCTATCATTAGCGATGGTGGCAGTCACTTCTGCAACAAACCTTTCGAGGCACTAATGAAGAAATACAACATCACACATAGAGTGGCAACTCCATACCATCCTCAAACCTCCGGACAAGTGGAAATCAGCAATAGAGAAATAAAGAACATCTTGATGAAAACCGTCAGCCCTACAAGGAAGGATTGGTCACTAAGGTTGAATGATGCACTTTGGGCATATCGAACAGCATACAAGACCCCAATTGGAATGAGCCCCTATCGACTAGTGTTTGGAAAGGCATGTCATCTGCCAATGGAGCTAGAGCACCGTGCATATTGGGCCATAAAGAAGTTTAATTTCGATCTCAAAGAAGCTGGTACAGTGAGGAAGCTCCAACTCAATGAGTTGGAAGAGCTCAGAAATGAATCATATGAGAATGCAAGGATCTACAAAGATCGAACCAAGCTCTACCATGACAAAGCAATTCTTAGGAAGGAATTTCAACCAGGTATGAAAGTACTTTTGTATGACTCACGTTTGAGATTGTTTCCAGGTAAATTGAAGTCTAGATGGGTTGGGCCATTCAAAGTGCTTCAAGTATTTCCCCATGGAGCTATGGAGATAGAAAACCTCAAGAATGGCACCCGTTTTAAGGTCAATGGACAGCGTTTGAAGCCTTATTTGGAGAATGTTTCTCAGGAGCAGGTTTATGCAGTTATAGATTCTCTCGAGTTTATGACGAGTTAGACACACCACCATGTCTTGCCCAGACAGTAAATAAAGCGCTTCCTAGGAGGCAACCTAGCTGAGTTTGTGTTCTTTTCCTTGATTTGTTTTAGTTTTCAGTTTTTACTTTATTTCTTTCCATGCATATTGTGCCATTCATTTCTATTTCATTGCATTGCATCCATTCCATGCATATTGTGGTAGAGTTAAGTTTGTGTGAGCTTTGTTTTGATTAGTATAATTTTGTTCAAAGTTTGCAAGCCTATAAAAAAAAAAGATTTTGTTTTTTTCATATGAGTTGACTTATGGTAACTCCAATGAGCACCTTGGTTAATACAGTGTCTAGGAGTTCTATAGGCGACACCTTGGGTGTCTAAGAAGTTTTGGGTTTTAAGCAGGACCATTGTGACCTCTCCAAACTTCCCGGATCCCCTGGCTGTGTTTTCTGAGGTTCTTAATTGGTAATCTGTGAGTCACTTGTATATTCGTGTTTTTTTTTTTTTTTTTAAAAAAAATTTAAAATTAAATTAAATTTTTTTCTTTTCTCTTTCTTTTTCTTATTATTTGAAGTTTCGGTTTTTCGTATGTAAATGTTTACCTAGCCGTCCTCTAACCCTGAACATCTCAGCCCCCTCTTCTTCCCGAACCAAACCTTCTCCAAATTGTTGCTTATTGTAGATCTCGTCAATGGAGAGACTCCAAGAGGTAGTCGGTCGAAAGCTCAAGGAGGAGGAGTCCGAATTGAGCATGGTGAAGGTGCCTAGCCCAATGGTTTTGTTGAACTCACTGCCAGCTATCCCACCAGAAGATCCTTTGGGTAAGGATACCATTGTACAACGGGTGTTTGAGGTGATTGAGGTGCTCGTGGTAGTGTTTGCCATGGATCCCTCAGCAGTTACCATAGATGCCTTTCTGTTTCAAAGAGGTAGGGTGATAGAGAAAATTGAAGACATGATTCCAAATTGGAATCTGAATTGTGGATTGGAAGAAATGCAGCTTGCAGCACTGGCACGTTGTCTGGATAATTGGAGGGAATATCTGCTAGATAGGAGGTTTGTGGCAAGAACTGTTGTGGTGAGCAGTCACATGTATTGTACAGGTAACATCCGAGACGAGTTTGGCATCTACTTAAGTATGCTTGACGAGTTTCACTTCCAATTAGTGTACATGACCACAAGGCTCCGAGACATCGTGGAGCAGATGGATGAGTTGATCATAGATGGAGCCCAGTATGATTCTTCTGTTTCAGACCCTTCGGAAAGTGAGTCAGAAGAAGAGCCATGGGTGAGCTCAGCCATCGATAGCATTTTGAGAAATGCTATGTTTGAAGGATGAACCGTGCAGTGCCAGGTTACCCTTAATCCCTATTTTGTCTTCTTATATGTTTTCACATTGGGGGCAATGTTCAATTCAGGTCTGGGGGGGGGAGGTTTTCAATTTTTGTTCATTTGATTTGTGTTTCCAATTTTCGTTCGGTGTTTTTATTTTTTATTTTTAAGAAGGTCATACAATCAATGCTATGGAGCGGCCATTTCGATTTTCATATGAGACATATTACACTTCACAAAGCGGTAGCTCTTAGAATTCTGGTGAATAAAGTACCATGCTCAGATTCTTGAAGGAGAATAGTGGAGACTACCCTAGTGAGCTATTTCGAGCCTAATTGCTTTCTTGAGAGGGTTTAAAGTGTTTCTATTCCTCATCTCTACTTATTTTCTTCAATTCACTCTAAATGATCTCATTGTTCCATTTTGATCGAATGCTAAGGATGATTCTCTTTGCAGATATCAGGTGCATGCTCTCACTCATGAGTGAACTCATTGAAGTGATGCTAGGCTATGCATGTTCTAACCAATAAATAAAGCCTCATGTCCTACCCATTGTGTGTGCCATCAACCCTTTGAAGCCAAACACTTAGCCTTTTCTTTCATCACCCACAATATTTCCTTACCCTTTTCACCCTATTTTTGGCCATACCCTATAACTTGGGATATGCCATGGCATATGAAGACAAGGATGAAGGTTAAGCTCTACATCAACAAAAGAGGTGGCGTGTACCGATGAAATATGTGCTCAAAGTTCAAGAAAAAAAAAAAAAGAAAAAAAATGAAGCTTATCAAAAAAAAAAAAATAAATAAATAAATCATGGACGCCTTTGTGAAGTAAATTTGAAGAGCCAAGCCTTATAACATGATAAAAGCCTTGGTATGTCTCAAGTTCTAGTATTTCCTTCCCTTTCTTTCATAACCCCTAACCTTAGCCTTTCATTACAACCTTGTGAAAGACCTAGCTGATCTTTGAGGATGTATTCATGAGTGCTGGTATGTATGTGTGTATCTCTATTCTTAGTATTTGATTCCCTTCATGAGATCTAACCAAATATTGTGCTTCTATTTCATATACTCATTTTGTTTGTTGAGAGAATAAAACCATAGGTTCTGAGTGATCGAGTACTATATGTGAGAATTAGAGTTGAAGCATGTTCTCCCTTCAAGAATTGAGTATGTTTACTTTGAAGCCGTGTGCCTTTGAGCTATAGCTTCCATTGTACACACTTATTGATCATCTATCTTGGCAACTCTATGGTGTTGAAGGTATGACTAAAGTTTTCTTTCATTTTCATGAGTTGTTTTCAAAGTCAGTTTTCTAACCTTTTGTTTTGTAGAGTCAATAAGCGTTTGTGGGTATCGTTTCTGTTAAACCCTCAGGAGACACAACTCCTCCTACTAGGGATGCCTAGAGGTTTAAAGGCTTGTTGCATCCGCTCAATGCAATCGAGTTACCTACGAAAGTGGTCTAGTTTTTGTTTTTATCTTTGTTTTCATTTTGTTTTACTCGAGGACTAGTAAAATCTAGGTTTGGGGGTATTTGATCGGTGCATAATTCTATATCTTTTTGTAGCACTCTACCCTATTGTTTGCTTATGTTTTTAAGTAAAACTTGTGCTTTTAACCTCTTTTGTGTTTGTCATTCAGTTCATTGAGCTCTAGGTAATACTTGGGACATTTGGAGTAAAATGGTGAAAACAATGTGTAAAAACGGAAGACTGAGTTACAAATTCATTTCGGACTTATCTTCTTCGTCCGAACTTAGATTGGCCCAAATAACATGTGGATCGAAAGATAAGAGTCTGAACATGAGGATGGGCTGCTCACATACATGAATTGAGTAAGGGAAGTCCAATCCGTCGGCCTGATGAGTTCACAATTGAAAATATGCAAAGTGGTGCAAAAACGTGCAGACTGAGTTAGGAACTTACTTCGGCCTTAACTTCTTTGTCCGAACTTGGATTGGCCCAAGTAATATGTGGTTGGAAAGATGAGAGTCTGAACTTCAAGATGGACTACTCTAACGTATCAATTGAGTAAGACGACCCTAATTCGTGAGCCCATCAAAATGCACAGGAATGCAACCTCCACATGTTGAGCCATGTGCTTCATCAGCCACATGGGAGACAAAGCTGCATCAACCACATAGGCAGCTCAGAAATGGGTGTGCTTCATCAGCCACATGTTGAGCCATGTGCTTCATCAGCCACATGGGGAGACAAGGCTTCATCAGCCACATGGGGAGACAAAGCTTCATCAGCCACATGGGGAGACAAAGCTTCATCAACCTAATGGGCAGCTCAGAAATAGGTGTGCTTCATCAGCCACATGGGAGACAAATCAGATAGGAACCTAATGGGCAGCTCAGAAATGGGTGTGCTTCATCAGCCACATGGGAGACAAAGAGCCATGTGCTTCAAAAGCCACACATGGAACCATATGGGCAGCTCAGAATTAGGTGTGCTTGATCAGCCAAAGGGGAGCTTCACACTCTATAAATAGAGAGCTTCACACTCATTCAAACATAACACACTCCATTCAGCCTAGAATTCTCTTCAGCCATCCTCTAACACTTCCATCCTTCCCCAAACACTCCATTCTATCCAATCACCAAAACAGCTCCAGCAAGCCTCCCTTCCATTTCCCTACGAATTTCCTCTTCCTCTGCCATCACCACTCACCCAAACTCATCCCAAATCACCTCTTTAGTTGCCATACTCTAGATGTGAGGAAGCTCTTGGAGCAGCACAAGACTTGGAGAAGCACTTGGAGAAGCCTTGGACACCACAAGTAACTTCAGAAATGGGTTTTTCCACTCTTATTGCATTCATTATGTTTTCTCCTTTCTGTTTAAGTTTCATTTCCAGTATGAGTAGCTAAATTCATAACTAGGGCTTCGATGTAACCTAACATGAATATTCTGGGTTTATAAGTTGAAGATTTGAGTTTCAAGTTTGATTCATGATTCATGTTCTTATACATTATGCTTATCAGTTAATATGCTTGTTTGGATGATTGATCACCATTAGAACTTGTATATTAGCTATCTTGGTTTGAATCAAGAGTAGACACCATGCTTTGATTCGAATTGAACTATGAATAAGAAAAGTATGTAGGGACTTTCAACAACAGGAATTAGATACATGCTTGGTTGTTTAAATTGTTCTTCTATGCTTAATGGGTTCCTAATGCTTAATTGAGGTTAGACAACAAATAATCAAGTTAGGGAATTAGGAACACAAGGTTAGGACCAAACACCATGGCTTAATCATACTTTAGCAAGAATCAATCTTTGAATCCGAATTAGACTTGTCACTTGACTCCTTATAACCCAGAATTGAATTGTATGGTGAATCGAATGCCCTAGTCTCCCAATCTGTTTTCCAGCCCACAACATTCTTTACTACATTTGCTCACTTTGCTTTTATTTACAATTTCGTTTTGCTTCATTTGTTCAACAACTACAATCACTCTTGCTTTAAATTCTGTTTTAGACTTAACTTCTTACTTTCTTGAATTTGGTAATCTAAGCACATAACTAGTTTTAACTTCTCAGTCCTCGTGGGTACGACCTCGTACTTGTCTTGCTATACTATTAATTGGCCCGTACAATTGCGAGTTAACATTTCTAACAACAAGCATTCTGTTCATGAAGGGTGGTTTAATATTTGAGAGATCATCACGAGCGATATCAGACCATGTATTTACAAAGTGTAGACTAGATGATCCATCTGCAATGCGGTGGTCCACTCCAACAGCAAGTGACACTCCACCACATTTGAAGTACGTAACCTGCGTTTGCATATATACGTAGAAATTAAAACACACAACCATATATAAATATATAGCTTTTAAGCTCTGGGCATGATCGAGAATCCCCAATTTCAGTTAGTTGAGTTCAAATTTGCAAGGCACTCCTTTCTCCATCTGATAAACTGTGCATGTGCCCTAATTATCTTGAGTGTCCCACCAAATCTCAAATTTCGTCGATGGTCCAAAAAATCGCAATATTGACAAACTATTGATATGTGTAAAAATTGGATGAAAATGACTGAAATTGTGAGAAAAATAAAGAAATATTGGATAAAACTATAATATGTTAAAGTCAATAATTTATTATTTTGAACTTTTGAAAAAAGAAAAACTGGTTAGCCAATAATATACATTCAAACAATATGGATAATAACATCCCGTAGGAATAAGGGTGGTGCTAAGACACTACAAGAAAACCTTCCTGATAAAATTATATATGACGCTCAAAATTTCATCACATTTATATAAGATAAGTGAGAAAATTTTACAAATCATCACATAAGGGTCTTCACGGGACCTAAAAAATAGAAATTTCTCCACAAGGCATCTAAAATCTAAGTCCACCACTTTACTTCATCTTCCCCAATAGTTGGGCTCCCATCTACCTTCAACCAACCACCAACCACCAACCACCTGCGACCACGAACAATGCTCCTCCACCTCCTCTTTTCCGGCAACGACAACCACTTTTGTTCGTCCGCCTCTCTCTCTCTCTCTCTCTCTCTCCCTTCGCGTGACCCATTCTCCCACTTTCAAATACCAATAAATTCTCTTCTCAACCCTAAACCCTAGGACACCAAATTTAAGTCCCTAATGAGTTGGCATCAGCCACATCATCATGTTTTAATTAAATTAAAATTGACACATATGCTTTCCAGTAATTAACTTACTCTAACACAAAATTTAAAAAATAAATTTTGGTTAACCTAAAGTTATTAATGGACAACACCCATGTTTTACCACCACCAATCCCACTGTGGCTCCCCAACCCAGCCGCACATCACTGCCGCTGCGTTCAATAGTATGTGAATAAGAATACCAAAGAGTTTTCTATCGCTAAAAGAAAATGAAAAAGACAAAATTTTGTTACATTATTGAATTTGATATCAGTAAAGAACAATATCTGGGTTGTTAATTGTAGGCTGTTCCTTCTTTGTTTGGAGCGAAGATTAGGTTCTGTCCAACTGGATCTAGTAACCAGGTTTTTCTGATAACTGAAAATAAAGAAGGTGTAGGTGGTTGTACATGGCTGCAAAACAATGGTGGTCTAGTGGTGAGGTGCAGTTGTGCGGTGGGTGGCGTGATGGAGAGAAGATTGATGGTGGTAAAACATGGCTGTTGTGCAGTGGTGACTTTTAGTTTAATTAAAAGACTAAACCCTAAACCTTAATCCCTTCCATGTTTCGCTACCAATAATGGTAATCTCTCTCTCTCTCCCTCTCTCCCTCTCTCTCTCTCTCTCTCTCTCTCTCACGCACCACAGGTTGTCTGACCAGAAAAGAACCACAGATTTTGGTACAGAGATGCAAATAGAAAATGTCTGTTATTATTAAACTTGACTTAAAATTAAGAGAAATACGTTAATATAGAGATGGGTTGGGATGATTCGGAAAGATTGGAAAGCATTGGATTGGATTTGAAGTTGCAATTGCTCAAAATTGCAGAATTTGGGTTTCCGATGACATGTGAGTGGGTTTGGATTTTGCAGACAACATATATGCTTCAAAATAGAACAAAAGTTTTCTGATGGAGAGTAGAAGAGTTAAAAAGTGGTGTTTCGATGGTACTTGGAGCATGACGAGACCGCAGAGGCGAACGAGAGGGACATAAGACTTGATAGTTTAAAATGACTAAATTCAATGAAACATCTTATTCGGTTCCAAAACTAGATCAAAATGATGCAATGAGTTGCTCTCTGCCACAACAAAAAGCACTCCCTCAGCATTGCAATCAATCTCCCCACGGCCATTCTGGTCATTTAGCTTGAATCGACCGGCCATGGGGTAGAAGGGCACGAGGACCTTGCTGAGCGCTTGCTTGAGCACTCTCTGATCAAAGAAGTTGAGCTCACCGCTTGGTCTATAAAAGTAAACAGAGGACGTGTGAAGGGGTGTGAATGCTAGGTCCGAGTTGGAGAGCAACAGTGAGCCCCGAGGCGTCGACTCCTCGGCAGGCCTCACCATCGTTGACTCCCTTATGCTCACAGTCACCTTCTCCGTGCTCTTTTTTTCTTTGGTCTTTAATAGGAACACACTGTTCTTTTCCTTATGAGAAAAGAATATAAGAAAATTAGGACCTCTTTCTCGTGATCACAACTTACAACACAAATACACGACTACAACCAGGATCGATCAAAAGTGAACGTGGAAATGGAAACCAAGGAAGATAGTAATAAATGCAAAATCTTAGAAGCTATAGACGCCCCAAGAGATACATGCTTTAAAGCTGATAACACCGCCATTTTTTATATGGTGCTTTGCGAAGGACTTTGCTAATGACAGCTTAACTGTAGGAAATCAATTTGTATAATATCAATACTGTTGTAATTAGGATTTACTTTCCTAGTAAGTTTCCTAGATTAGAGGACACGTTTCCTAGTATACTTAGAACTCTCTTGTATAAAACCTCTTGTACCTATCAATGAAAACTATTCTCTTCCAATATCATATTCACATGGTATCAGAGCAGGACATCAAACCCTAGCTCTTCATATTTCTTTTCCTGCCGCACCTTACCTTCTCGTGCGGCATATCTTTCGCTGCCGGAAACCATGGGTGATTCCTCTGGCACATTCAAGGTTGAACCTTCAAGTCCTTACTACATCAATAATTCAGATCATCCAGGTTTGGTAATTGTACCAAAGCCTTTGAATGGAGATAATTATGCAACGTGGCGCAGATTCATGACTGTTTCATTGAATGCAAAGAATAAATTGGGTTTCGTTAATGGAACTCTCAAAAAGCCGTCATCGGAATCCACTCCTGATGAACACGCGGTATGGATGCGCTGCAACGACATGGTTTTCTCCTGGATTGTCAACATTCTTGATCCCGAAATCAGCGATAGTGTCATATATTGTACCACGGCCCGCGAGATTTGGGAGGATCTCCGTGAACGATTCTCTCAAAGCAACGCTCCTCGTATCTTCCAACTTCAACGGGAGACTTCATATTTGACACAAGATCAACTGTCAGTTGCTGCCTATTACACCAAGTTGAAAGGTCTTTGGGATGAACTTGCTTCCTACACAGATTCTTCTACATGTACCTGTGCAACCCATGGTGATCACAACAAACTCATGCAATTCCTTATGGGATTGAATGAGTCTTATAGTGCTGTTCGTGGTCAAATTCTCTTGATGAATCCCTTGCCGTTTGTTAGGCAAGCATATGCCTCCATCAGCCAAGAAGAAAAGCAACGCACGCTTGGAGCCTCACGAGCTGCTGCTGGAACTTCCGATACTGCTGCCATGGCTGTTAGAACTGGACGCCCTAATCAGAATCAATCCACCAATCGCGAGGATCGTCGCACTGACAGGACATACCAAAACCATTCCCAGACCTCCAACCGTGATGACCGCCGCGCTGGATCTTCAAGAAACCGACCCTATTGCACCCATTGTGATGACGATGGCCATCGTATTGATACCTGCTGGAAGCTTCATGGGTATCTAGAAGGTCATCCATGCCACAAACCTAAGAAAAATCATGATGGTCCATCTTCCAATCATGTTTCGGAAGGCCCAACCAAGGATAAGATGCAATCTGTTATGTCCGGCCTTTCGGACCTTCAAATTCAGCAGATGTTGGCGATCATGCATGACAAATCAGTTCCTGACAAGAAATCCCAGGTCAATGCCGCTGCCACCAACACAGGTTTGTCAAAATTAAAATTTCAGCGATGGATTATCGACAGTGGCGCGATTGACCACATTGTTTCTTCTCCAAAATTGTTGGTTCATCGTAATATTGATCATTCTATGCAACCGGTTCGTATGCCTAGTGGGGAGAAGGCTTCAATTACTACAATAGGATCATTCCCTCTCAATTCTACTTATACTTTGCGTGATGTGCTATGTGTACCTACTTTCACAGTAGATTTGATGTCTGTGAGTAAGCTTACAAAAAATTTGAATTGTTCTGTCAGGACCCGCCCCGAATTTTCCCTAAATCCGAGACGAATCCTGCGGAGACCCCGGCATCACGCCCAAGCCGGGTCACTCCTTCAGAATGTAACCTCCTTTTTCCAAAGGAGCAAGGGCACGAGACTTTCTGCCAAAAATTCGGCAGAGTCTCCCCTGTAAATTGATCATTTCCCCAAATTTTCCACTTGCATAAAAACACATTTTATATCCCAAACGGCAGCACGCGCAATATAATAGCATGCAATTCACATAAATGGCCTCCGGCCTTCTGATAATTTGAAGCAAACACAAACACACTAACATCACCCTCCCGTGGCCAAACGGAAAAATGAACAATTATCAAATCAACCAACATCCGACACGCGAGGTTTTAACCTCTTATCACTATCACCCTAACTTAGCCCGCCGAGCGAGCCTCAATTCAACCAAGTCTCGGGACCAACCACAAGGTCCGAATCAAACCAAACAAAGTACCTAACTAAAACTGATTCGCGGCTGCGCCTAGTAACTTCAGGCTGCCTACATACCCTTTATCAGGGATTAAGCCACACGTAGTTCTTTCCTAAAAGTCACAACTAATTTCAACCACACCACTATACCTTTCAGACCTAACATAATCCAAATCCGATAACAAAACGATGAAACATTAACACTTCCTTCTAGAGGCATAATATCCAAAAATCTCCGAAGGGCCTGAACAAACTTCGACGGGCCTGGGCAAAATAAACAATCATCCGAATGGCCTGGACAAACTCCGACGGGCCTGGGCAAAATATCCAAATCTCCAAGGGGCCTGGACAAACTCCGACGGGCCTGGGCAAAATCACCAAATCTCCGAAGGGCCTGGACAAACTCTGACGGGCCTGGGCAAAATAAACGATCATCCGAAGGGCCTGGACAAGCTCTGACGGGCCTGGGCAAAATATCCAAATCTCCGAGGGGCCTGGGCAAAATAACCAAATCTCCGAAGGGCCTGGACAAACTCCGACGGGCCTGGGCAAAATATCCAAATCTCCGAGGGGCCTGGACAAACTCCGACGGGCCTGGACAAAATCACCAAATCTCCGAAGGGCCTGGACAAACTCCGATGGGCCTGGGCAAAATAAACGATCATCCGAAGGGCCTGGACAAACTCCGACGGGCCTGGGCAAAATATCCAAATCTCCGAGAGGCCTGGACAAACTCCGACGGGCCTGGGCAAAATAAACAATCCATCCGAAGGGCCTGGACAAACTCCGACGGGCCTGGGCAAAATAAGCCTCAAACATAAAACCCATAACCGATGAGGTAATTAAGGTAGTGCGTATAGCACTTCAAACTGACAATCTAAACCCTTTTCATTCCCTTATAAATACACTCGTAAAATAATTTCTAGTATTATAAACACCTTAACAACAATTCACGGGGTGGCACTTATAGTGCCCTCAAGCATCTTCATACAATAAAATAATATACAAATTTAAATATAAACCACTATTGCATCAACCTCAACCCCAAGATATAACATCCAGTAAACCCCCAATTTATCACCATACACTGATATCCTAATTCCATAATATCACTACCACTCAACAACACTCAAGACCTATCACTAGGATCATTACAATCTTCCTAGGAGGGTAACAGTACCTAGGAAGTCTCACGGTCAACCCAGGGTCAAACTACCCAACCTCGGTCAAACGGACCCCCGGGGTCCACGACCTCCAAATTCCGATCTGAAAGTTCCTATAGGTTCAACAAGGTTTAAGACACACGTCCTGCAAGTTTGGTCCAGATCGGACGGTTGGATCGCTCACAATCGCACGATCGGACGGTTACTTAAACCCTAGCCATAGGGTTCGCTTTTCCGGAGTATCCGGAACTCCGTTTTACGATCCGTCGAATTCTATACGATCGTAGTAATACCTAGATCAACATATAAACATCTCAGGACCATCCAACGGTCCAAACCTAGCGAACCCGGATAATACGCAATATGAGATATCCGTTTGGCACCCTAACGGTATCCAAATTGAAATCCGAGCGCACCTATGCGCTCGTGACATCGAGAGGATCACAATGGGACAAAAATGCCCCTCAACTACAGTGCCCACGCGCCACCCACGCGCCGGCAGCACGTGGGTGTCCAAAGCGATACCCCATCGCCGGAAAAACTCCAAATCTCGAGGCACTCCTACCCTAGGTAAAACACCTAATTTGGAGTCACTTTTGTTCTTGAGCATACCCCAAAAACTAACCGGAAGTGGCCGGAATCGGAGGCCGAAAATCGGCCAAACTTCCCTCTCTTAATCGATCTCTAAAACGCAGAAATCTCCCAAATCTAACCTAACAGGCAGCAAGAACAGCTTGAGAGGTTTAAGATCCATACCTGGATCGTCGGAAATGGTGGCCGGACGACGACGAACGGAGCCGGCGAAGTTCTCACGAAAATCGGCCGGTTTCTGCGAAAATCCGGCGACTGCGATGACTTCCGACGTCGGAGATAGGGTGGGTTATGTCGGGGAAGAGGAGCCGGTTCTTTTGGGACCAATCCCGGCCCATGTGGTGGCCGGACGAGAGAACGGCCAGCCAAAACGTGGCCGGCCATGGTGGCTGTCACGAAAGACAGAGAGAGAGACGCGGGTGGGAGAGAGAGAGAGCTGAGGGCAATTCGCTCATAACTCTCTCGTTTCAACTCCGATTCGAGCCCACTACGTGTCTACGGACTCATCTCCTCGTGCTCTACGGAACGATACAATCGGAATTCCCAAATTCCTTTCGGATAAAAATGACCAAATTACCCCCATCTCAAGGGAAATTTCGTAATTTCACTTAATTAAATTAAAATAGGAAATAAATCAGGGTCGGGGTGTTACATGTTCAGTGACCTTTTTCCCATATTGGTGCATTTTGCAGGACCTTGCTACGAGGAAGACGATTGGTTTGGGTAAGCAACATGACGGGCTTTATTACTTGGTGGCACTATTGGCGGAGACACCCCCCAACACAACCCACCAAAATCCCTCTCACCGTCCATCCTGCAATCACACTGTCACCACTACCGACCTTTGGCATTGTCGTCTTGGCCATGTTTCTTCCTCCAGATTACATTTTATGTCTAAGCATTTACTAGATTTCCCTTTTGTCTCTAATAACGCTTGTCATGTTTGTCCCTTGGCAAAGCAGAGTCGTCTCCCTTTCGGAACAAGTTCAATCTCCTCTGTCAAACCATTTGATTTAATTCATTGTGATATTTGGGGCCCTTATAAGCATTCGTCAATTTCTGGTGCCCATTATTTTCTTACAATAGTTGATGACTTTTCTCGCTTTACTTGGGTATTTTTAATGCGCCATAAACATGAGACTCAACATCTTTTAAAAACCTTTTTTTCCTTTGTTGGCTCCCAAATTAAACAACTTTGTGCCGACAATGGAGGGGAATTTCTTTCTCTTCAAACTTTCTTTCATGAACAAGGCGTCATTTTTCAACATTCTTGCGTTTATACGCCTCAACAAAATGGGGTCGTAGAACGTAAGCATCGCCACATCCTTGAAACGGCTCGTGCTTTAAAACTTCAGGCCAATCTTCCTTCAAAATTTTGGGGGGAATGTGTTTTAACTGCAGTTCATCTCATCAACCGTTTTCCTACTCCTCTTCTTTCTTTTCACACTCCTTTTGAACGTCTTTATTCCAAAAAACCATCTTTCTCTCATCTCTGTGTTTTTGGTTGCCTTGCATATGCCACTAATGTTCATGTCACACATAAATTCGCTCCCCGTGCTATTCCATCTGTTTTCCTTGGTTATCCCCTCGGCCAAAAAGCCTTCAAACTTTATGATCTTGAGTCTCACAAAATTTTCACAAGTCGTGATGTTAAGTTCCATGAAAATATTTTTCCCTACCACACTTTTCCTTCCCCCTCTTCACTTTCGGTTCCCTCTACCTTTCCGGCACCTCCTTTCCCTTCTGACGTAGACCCCATTTTTTCTTCTTTTCCAGCCGTTCCTTTACCTGAGTCGACCCTCACCAGTCCACATCCCCTGCCTTCGTCCCCACCTGACACCACCACCGAACCTGCTGAGCCCAGTCCACCTTTGCTCTCATCCCCACCGGCTGAGCACGTCTCCGTTCACCCTCCACCAGTCCATATGCACCCACACCTGAACCACCACCTCTCCACCGATCTGAACGCATCCCTGTGCCTTCCGTTCGCTTACGTGACTACATCTACAACCAGGACATGTTGCCCATCCCTGATCACTCGTCTTCTTTACTGCCGGGTCCTACTAAAGGTACACGTTTTCCGCTCTGCAATTATCTCTCATATCATCGTTATTCCCCCGCTCACTTTGCTTTCATTGCAAAAGTCAGTACTATTGTTGAACCCAGTTCTTATGAGGAAGCTGCTCCCCACTCTCATTGGCAAGAGGCCATGCAGTCTAAATTGCAGGCCTTGTCTGATAACCACACTTGGAGTCTTACTCCGTTACCTGCTGAAAAGAAGCCCATTGGTTGTCGGTGGGTGTATAAAGTCAAGCTTAAGTCTGATGGCTCTGTTGAGCGCTATAAAGCCCGGTTGGTTGCTAAAGGTTTTACTCAGCTAGAAGGTGTTGATTATCATGATACTTTTTCTCCTACTGCCAAAATGCCCACTGTTCGCTGCCTTCTTGCTCTTGCTGCCGCCCGTAATTGGCCCCTTCATCAGCTTGATGTCAACAATGCTTTTCTTCATGGCGATCTCCATGAGGAAATCTACATGCTCCCTCCACCTGGTCTTCGGCGACAGGGGGAGAACTTGGTATGTCGCCTTCATAAATCTCTATATGGTTTAAAGCAAGCTTCTCGTCAATGGTTTGCTAAGTTTTCTCAGGCCATTTGTTCTACTGGTTACATTCAGTCTAAAGCTGACTATTCATTATTTACACGCCATAAGGGGCACTCCTTCACAGCATTATTGATTTATGTTGATGACATTGTTATCACGGGCAATGACCCTGTAGTTATCTCAGCACTCAAGGCTTTTTTGCACCATCATTTTCGTATTAAAGATCTTGGAGATTTGAAATACTTTTTGGGGATTGAGGTATCAAGATCAAAACAGGGCATTTTCTTATCTCAACGCAAGTATGCATTGGAAATTTTGAAGGATGCAAAACTCCTAGGTGCCGCACCTGTTGATTTTCCTATGGAAAAAGGTCTTAAGCTCTCAGTTAAGGGTGAATTACTTAAAGATCCAGCTCAGTATAGAAGACTCGTTGGTCGCTTAATTTATTTGACCATCACAAGGCCAGATATTACTTACTCTGTTCATGTCTTAAGTAGGTTTATGCATGCCCCACGTAAACCTCACATGGAGGCCGCACTTCGCATTCTTCGTTATTTAAAAAAATCGCCAGGTCAAGGCATATTATTGTCTTCTCAGAATGACTTGACTTTGCGTGCCTTCTGTGATTCTGATTGGGCAGGTTGTCCTAATACTAGAAGGTCCACTACAGGCTATTGTGTGTTTCTGGGATCTTATTTAATTTCATGGAAATCGAAGCGGCAGAAAACTGTATCTTTATCATCAGCAGAAGCTGAATATAGATCTATGGCGGCAGCATGTTGTGAGTTGTCTTGGCTTCGATCCCTCCTCAAGGATTTGCGCATTCTTCATCGCCAATCTGCTTTGTTGTATTGTGACAACAAGGCAGCTTTACATATTGCTGCCAATCCAGTATTTCATGAGAGAACAAGACATATTGAGATGGATTGTCATTTTATTCGAGATAAGATTCAGGAAGGTTTGATTGCTACACAACATGGGAGTTCGTCCTCTCAGTTCGCCGATATTCTTACTAAGGAGTTGGGACGAGAAGAATTCAACAATCTTGTTCGCAAGTTGAGAGTTCTTGATATCCACTCTTCAACTTGAGGAGGAGTGTAGGAAATCAATTTGTATAATATCAATACTGTTGTAATTAGGATTTACTTTCCTAGTAAGTTTCCTAGATTAGAGGACACGTTTCCTAGTATACTTAGAACTCTCTTGTATAAAACCTCTTGTACCTATCAATGAAAACTATTCTTTTCCAATATCATATTCACATTAACTGTGGCACATGTGCAGTAGATCGACAGGCACAGAATATTAATATTAGTTGGAAATTTCAAGGCTCCACATGACTTTAGTGGGAAAGAGATAATCTAGTTTTGTCAAGCCCGTTTTCTGCATGGAATCGACGGATAGGCATAATTTTGTTTTAGGCAAAATTACTTGGATTCATCTTTGCTCTTCTTGGGCCTTTTGCTCTCTCTCCTCTCTCTCTCTCTCTCTCTCTCTCTCTATAGCTTACACTGGGAGCTTTAATCCTTTTGTAGCATCATTTGTGTGCCACCACTTTTTCTACTTGTTACCACACCTCTCGGTAACATTATTTTACATTATAAAGTTTGGTTTTCAGATTTTTAAAGTTGAGAGAATTCCTTTTAATGTATTAAAACCAACTGTAATAGAGGAGAAAAGGTGGAATTTTCTATGCAAATATGAGTTGGAAAGATTGAAGGCAGCAACTTTGGACAGCAGCCCACCATGTGTGCAGCAGAAAATGAAAAAGAATAAGAAGAAGTATAAAGAATGATGTTGGCTGACACAAGAGATGGAATTCAAAATGCCAATATGCCAACACGTGATGAGCAGAGAAAGATAAAGAAAAGAAAGAGGAATGGGCAGCAACCAAAAGGAGAAGAATATGCAAAGAAATGAAAGAAGAATGTTGGGAGCAAAATGATGAAAGCCAACCTTTTGGAGGTTTGCACTGCTAAAATATGTACATGGTTTGAATACTTTGGGTTGGATTTTATTCTTCTCCAGAATGAGGTATATATGAGTTTACATGAGTGCTTTACAAGGAAATAGATACAGTAATCAATTAGGATAGTATCTCATAATTATACAATGATTTGTCAACTATATAGAATAGGAAAGTAAATTCCTTAATTAATCAAGGAAATAAATCTTCTTGATTAATTAGGAGACTCACATCAACACTCCTCCTCAAGTTGGTGCATATATGTCACCAATACCCAACTTGGTAAGTGAGTCATGAAATACTCTGCCACAAATAGCTTTTGTTCAGATATCTGCCAATTGATCTTCTGATTTTATGAATGGTAGGCGGATGATCTTTTTCTCAAATTTTTCTTTGATAAAATGTCTATCCACCTCAACATGTTTGGTTCGATCATGTTGAACTGGATTATGGGCAATATCGATAGCTAACTTGTTGTCACAATGCAACTCCATTGGCTTTTCTGGCTTAAAGTCCAATTCTGTCAAGAGTCTTCTAATCCACAATAATTCACAAACTATGTGAGCCATTTCTCGATACTCTGCTTCTGCACTAGACCGAGAAACCACATTTTATTTTTTACTCCGCCAAGTAACTAGGTTACCTCCCATGAATGTAAAGTAATATGAAGTAAAGCATCTATCTGTAATAAAACCAGCCCAATCAACATCTGTGTATCCAACAACTTCAAGATCTCCATTTTTTGAGAACATTAATCATTTCCTAGGAGCTGACTTTAAGTATCTTAAGATCCGATGAATTGCATTCCTATGAGAAACACTGGGCGAATGCATAAACTAACTAACCAAACTCACAACATATGCAATATCTGGTCTTGTGTGTGCCACGTATATCAACCTTCCAACCAAGGATTGAAATATCAGCCGATACGCATATATATCTAGCGATATATCGGTATTTTCAACTGTCGACATCGATAATGGGGGGTAAGGCCATATCTTCCCCTGTATCGATGATATGTCCCCAATAAGTGCGATATCCCTGACATTTTGCCGATATCCCCGATATTTCCCGATACCCATAACAGAACCCAAAAAAAATTCAGAAGTTTTGAAGGTAATTGAAGCAAATTGAAACCCAAAAATAGTTAATCCTTGCCCAGAACCCTATAATTTATTAATATGAAGAATCTATGCACAGTCCACTGCCCACATACCTCCAATCCATCTAAAGAGGACATGGCGATCAGGTTTGGATCTATGAGCATAGGAACTAGACCTAGTACTAACTGAAATGAATCTTATGATGGCTATGGCTATGTCATGTCTGATTATAGTGGAACTAGTTATGGAGCTCAAGATGATAAAAAAAGATTATGGACCTACTAGTTGGTTAATCCTAACTATCCCATATATGGGAGAACAATAGGGAGTTGAAGAGAGACCTATGTGCACCATGTTCAAACATGGCTTACAAATTGCTCGGGTTACATGACTTGGTATGACTATTGTATGAATTTAGATGGTTGTTGCTCATTGTTTGAACCTTATAGGAGCTCTTCATTTATGTAGATGGACACTTATGTAAATTGTAATCCAATGTTTAAACAAACTATGGATTTATGCATGGTTTATTCATTCTAATTAACATTTTATTTTCAAACTTTTCATTAACGCGCATTACATACCACTTATATTTCATCATATGTATATCGTATTATTAGTAAATTTTGAGTTTTATTTGTTCAATACATTCATTGATAATGTGCATAACATCTATGAAAGTTTTATACCAAAATTATGTGTTTCAATGTCTATATTTGTCATTTTTGTTGATTTTTTTCCGATGCCTAAAACGATAACGATATATCCCCCGAAATATCCGTAAATTGGAGGCCCGATATTATCTGCATGGCCGATATTTGAATCCTTGCTTCCAACAAGGCATTAATCAGTCTAGAATACTTTGATCACATATTCAAAATTTAGTCTAGAATACTAACCACACTTACATATTCACCCCCGTTAATCAGTCTAGAATACTTTGACCCAAGCCTGAAACTGAATAGACAGCATAGTACAAAATTCAGGAAGGATTGAAGTAACATCATTTTTATTTTTGAGCAAGAAACCCGAGTATGATAAAATCAACAATAAATGTGACGAACCAAAGGAATTCATTCGAAGTAACAAGAGCTGGACCTCATACATCATAATGCACTAAATCAAAAGGTTTGGCAACTTTATTATTACTTAAGGGAAAAATAGTACGATGGCTCTTGGCCAATACACAAGTCTCACATTGAAAGGTACACTCATTACAAGAACAAAATAATGACAGAAACAAATGCTTAAGATAACCAAATAACGAGTCTCCTAAGCAACGATACCACAACCAAATTTGTTGTTTGTCTTTGACATTGCCACTCTAAACTTTATTAGCAATAGAATCACGAACTATTGCAATCGGTAAAGTCAAGTAGTATAACCCCCTTTATCCGTTTACCATGTACCATCGTGTCGTGAGTCTTGAGACAATGAGTAGAATAGAAAATAAAAAACGCATTAAGTGTACCAAATAAATGACCAAAAGATAACAAGTTGCAATGGATATTGGGAACCAAGAGTGCACGAGACAAAGATAAGGAAAGGGTGAGGTGAATTGTACCCTCACCTGTAACATGTGAAGGTAAGCCATTAGCGCTAGTTATGTAGGGGTCACGGGGATTACTAGACAACTCATCAAAAAATTTATTATCACAAGTCACACAGTCAGAAGTACCAGTGTTAATTATCCAAGTATTAGAGCCAATACCTGGAAGAGTATCAGAGGCACACAAATGGGCAAACAGAGTTGGGAAATCTATCTCTCCTTGGGTCACAGTACAAGCAGCTTTAGGGCCATACATACGAGCATTGTAGTCAGCAAACCAATTAGGGTAACAATGCTCCTTAAAACACTTCTCGAAATAATGATCACCACCACCATGATTGCACTTACGAGGTCCTTATATAGGAATCAAATTTGGCATGGGCATAACTAGCAGAATGAGACCTAGAAGAGGCGTAGGACGGCTAGGAAGACGGATGACCGGTCGAGTCATGACGAGCGACCAATCGTGAATAGGCAGAATCCACTTTGAGGGCGGCAACTACTCCAAGCATAGCAAATTGACGAGTGTCCTCCTCCATCACCATAGCATAAGCTTCCAACGGAGACGGAACAAGATTAAGAGCAAGGATTCAGCTACGGACACCATCATACTCCAAGAAAATCATAGACTCGATCGACATCAATTTCTTTCTTAGGAAGAGCCACATCATCAGGAGTTAGGACGTAGATAATCAATCTCCTGCCATACGGCATGGAGTTTTTCATAAAACACTTTCATAGAGTCACCATTTTTAGAGGTAAGGATGGACTGCTATCGAAGTCGAAACAACCGAGAACTATTATGAGTCATAGTATAGGTCTTCTGAGCTGCCTCCCACACATCATAAGCAGTTGCACACTAATCAAACAAGGCATGAACTGGTTTAGTCATGGAATTGAGAAGCCATGACTACACCAAACAATTATCTTCTTCCCATTCAATATAGTACTCTGAAGTTGCAGGTGAAGCGGTTTTCTTTCCATTGATAAAGCTCGTCATACGATGACCAGTAATAGTAAGGCGTGAACCACGACCAAGCGGCATAGTTGGAGCCATCCAACTTGTCAGAAGTAACGGAAGCAGAGTAGTTACTTGAAGGACGATCCTCCTTCATCCCAGAAGCACTAGCCTTTGGCACAATCTTGGAATCGTCACCCATGATAACAATGAAGACATCAAAAAAGAGCAAAGACACACGGCAACACAACGCACAAACCCAATAGGGTACACACATGTCACAAATAGAACAAAAAGATGGGGCTAGAACACGAGTGGGCACAACAACACACATGTCAGCAGAAAGGTTGCTCTGATGCCAAGTCAAACAATATGGGGTAAAATATTTTCTGATATATTTTCATTCTCCAAAATGAGATATTTATAATACAAGTGTGTAACCCAAATAGGGTTATATAAGGAAACAAATAAAATCCTAACTACACAATATTTGTACAAAAGGAAAAGAAATAAAATCCTAATAGAATAGGAAATAAATCTCCTAAGCAAAGTAGAATCTCGCCAACACTTTATATATATGGATATAGAATAGAGCAACAACTATGAGAAGCGCCTAAATCATTTCTCTATTGCTTGTTCGTTTTGGTTGAAATTTCTCTATTGCTATTACTTCTTATTTGTGGTGGTTTGACTGGTCTAACTCACGTGTGCAATGCACATTTTGAGCATACAAAATTCCAAACCATTAACCAATGGAAGCTATTGTTTGAATTTTTTTTACTTAATAAATGTACACAATAATTACATACATAGCGATGTCACTCGCTTTACACATTTCTTCATTGTTTTCATCCAATATAGGAACAATCGTTAACTTATAGGAACAAAACATCGTTAAGTTATAGGAACAATCTCAGCCGATATAGGAAATACTGTTATACAGTTTTCTAATTTGGCAAAAAGTAGTGCCACAATTTGAAAAGAAATGAAATGAGATTATCCTCATTGTGTAACAACACAAAGCTAAATTTGAACAACCAATTGTGGATTTGTGAAAATTAATACTATGCCGTGAGACCTTTGAAAAGAAATTTAAAGTATGCACTATATCTCACGTGCAGCAGTAGAAGAGGAGAAACTCGGATACCATGCGAAGATGAGAGCATGCTCATATGATTTTGAGTTTTTGTACAAGAATATTAATTGCTTCTGTTACATCCCTGTGTTTTGGGCCTATTTTCAATCCATGGGAATTAATAAAAGAATTGAGCCAATTGATGGTTTGGGCTTACTATTTTGATTTAAAGTAATGAGAATTTGAAAATTACTTGACTTACTTTTTGATTTGCCTTCTCGGGCACAAGAAATAGTAACATATTTCAAATTTCCATCATCTCTGTTTCTTGATAATCTCCTTATCACTCGAAACCCTGATTGCCTCCCATCTTGTTTGTAATATGTGATCACCTCATCAAAACTGTCAAAAATCATTCCAACTCGAGGGTCTTGTACTTTTTCTTCAACACTCACTACAGTGTCATTATTTTCAGTTTCATCCCCATTATTTTCCTTTTCAATCCCATTAAAATTCATTTCAACTTGCATCATGTTGATTATTCTCTAGTCTTGCAAAAGATTCTTCCATTCCTAAAATCTTAGTACGTAAATTTAATGGGTAGTGCTAGAGGCACCAACTTGAGCACCAACTCTCTAATAGAGGTGGAGCCCGCCAATACACCGGGTCCCACGCTCTATTAGAGAGTTGGTGCCCAAAATTGGTGCCTCTAGCATTTTCCAAATTTAATATACAAGTTCAGCAAATAGGCAGACTTGACACTGAAGTCTCCAGAACAAGAACCTCTTCATTATTTACTCTTCCTTTTCTCACAGTGAGAAATAAAAACGATACAAATGCTCTTGCATTAAACCAAAATTTCTGAAAGTATAACCGAAGTGCAGGTCTACCAAAGGCACTAATCTTTATGCAACCAAAGTGATTCAGTATGTTTTTGTTTCATGGAGAAAGAAAATCTTATTGAGAATCACAGTAAACTACAGATACTCCGAAAAAGAAGTCCTCCACAGCAATAAACAAAGCTTACAGATACTCTGAGCATCTTATTCAGTACTATATTGTTTCTAGCAGATACTCTAACATAGATTAACCAAAAGACCACTTGAATTTTTCCAAAACAGCTGCTTTCGGATCAGCTAGGCTAGAGTCAATGAAAAGTCCCAGAACTCAGAGGACACACACAGAAGCCCAAAGTGTGTTCAACTTATTGCCCCCATTCGACGCATTTCATTTCCTTAGATCTCATACAACAACTTGGAGAATGATTTCATATGTTGAGATTGCAGAGAAATGGCCACCGATAAACTTCCATCATTTGTTGCACTTGGTAACACAAAAGCCAACCCCTCATATCCCATTCCACCAGGCCCCATGAAAATAGGTCGACCCCAACCGAAATCAGCATCATAGATCGGCAGCCTAGACCAACTAGTTATTCCAAGTCTCGGGCACCTAAAAGTATGAGCTCCACGAACAAGGGGTGACAGGTCAGGCTGAAGTTCAAGATAGTCCAACGCTGATCTAAGATAATCGTTGTCCATACGCACAACAGTATCATGAATACGGCTTGCAGCATACCATGTTGGTTTTGATTTGAGATCCCCTGCTGCAGCAATTGGTGCGCCTGCAAAAACCACATTGCCAAAGAAACCAGGTGGGAGTGGGGGTTGCAGTCTGGACCTTCCATCAACTGCAATATGTAGTTTGGTCTCTTGATCATCAGGAAGTTCACGTGCCACAGATGCACATCTCCAAACATGGCCTGCCAACATCTCATATGTGGTATAGTTGATTGTGTTCCCATCTTCCTTAGACTTGGCTTTCAAGATGTTGAGCTGCTCCCGTGTCAATCTAAAAATGGATACCGTTGCGCTTTCATCACCTACAGCTTTTGTACCGGTTTTAATGGGTGGATCAGGTTGGTATTCAATGTGATCGAATGCAGGCTGTGGTGGGTCTCGGGCACGAAGTGATGTCCTGTCAATGAATGGTGGAATTGTAAGGTCAAGACCTCGAGCAATATCAGACCATGTATTTACAAAGTGGAGACCAGAAAGGCCATCTGCTACACGATGTTCCAGGCCAACACCAAGTGACACTCCACCACATTTGAAGTATGTGACCTGATGCATAAACAGAGTAAAACCAGAACCATACTTTGTAAGTTTAAGTCATATCAGGTTCAAGAATTGTCCAGGATGATATTATGAGCAAGATAAATAAAAGAAAGGGTGAGCACTTCGAATTGTATAGTGAGGTAAAACTATTCGCTAATCCACCAAAAAGAAAATGCATCCGCTCAGATATAACAGGAAGACGATAACTTGGCTTAAAAGAATAATCTCATCTAAGTGGCAACAAGTAGACAGACGAATGCAGGTTAGACTGTTACATTTTTCTTGTGGTGTTCTTCAAGTATTGAAGCATCCATACAAACTACAAAGTAAAAAACACTTCTTTTAAATTGGAGTGGGCTAAATTTAAATTACGCACAAGGGTGAATTTTATCGATCACAAAAATATATCCTAATCAAGAGGAAATAATGAGCTTTACCCCTCAAAATACATCTAGTACATATCTCTTTTTCGTTTTCCACGTGCAAGAGTGCCTAAAGTAGACATGTTATTTTCTACCAAAAAAATAAAATAGGGGTTGTTTTCGACCAAAAAGTGGGGGTTGTTGGTGTTCAGCCTTTGGCCCTTTTTTGTACCCCAAAAAAAAAAGTGAAGGGCTTAGGATTGAGATAACTGACCTTCGGCCTCATTTTACCCCAATTCAACCCCAAAGTCAAACTCCAATGTAACCAAAAACAAAAACAAAAAACCATAAACACTTCTTTCTCTAATTACCCATGCTTAGAATCAAGATTGGCAGCTGAACTTCTTGTATATGTAAACATCAAAACTTTTCGCCTGTGGGGTTGAGTGTGCATTAATATTAGTTTCCAAAAGTACCAAAGGCATAACCAAAGATAGTTTAAGTACATGGATTTGACATTTGCAATATAAATCAGCCAGTTGATATTGAGGGAGAGTAGATCCCACCTAATCATGTGCTCTGCTTCCTTAAAGTAGCAACCTCACAGTTTTTTCACATGCGCATGCTAAACTCTTTTTCACTAAGTTAAACTCCGTTGCTTATCGTGCCATCATAATTACCTGAATATTAAATGTCGCACATGCTTGAATTGGGTAGACAATAATCTTTTAATATTTCTCAGCTATTGTTCATTTTATATGGTCCTACAGCTACCTCCTATGTGGTGAAAAATAGGCAATAATTGTTCCGAATTACATATTTTGGGAATTGCCTAACACAATAGCTTTCTCTTATCTCTTAGCAACTTTAGGTGCGATATAGTTAATATTTTCCACGTATTAATTCACCACGTATATTAATATAGTCTGTCGGCACAGTTATAATATTCTTTTTTATATTAGTTTCGTATATTTTTTTATTATATATTATTATATCCTGATCATGCACAACTTCTAAATTAATAAATACAAATATCATATCATGTTAAAGTGTGGCAGTGAAATCAGTGACACCACATGGCTGCTTTCCCCTTTTTTTGTGTTTTTTTATCACTTCAATTACCAATAAATAAAATAAATAAAATTTCATCATCAACTATCTTTCAACCAAGTCAGCTGGGTGATTGGAAAGAAAAAAACAAAGTCAGCTGGGTGAAATGTTGAGCAAAGCGTTTAATCTACGGTCAAGATCAAGTAATGAAACGACACTAGCGATCTTAAACATACCTGCAACACCAAGAGGGGATAAGTTGATATCCCTGCCGAATAATCAACGGCTGGGATGAGCTTCCGGAACTCGAGAGTCGGCGCGAAGTCGCCGAAATCGTCGATGGTGGAGCCCGTCTCAGCCACGACAAACAGCGCGCCCTCCGCATTGCAGTCGATCTCGCCGCGGCCGTTGCCTTCCTTCCCGAGGCGCCCCGCCAACGGGTAGAAGGGCACGAGGGCCTTGCTGAGCGCCTGCTTGAGCACCTGTGGGTCGAAGAAGTTGTTATGATGACCGTGCACACCGTTTTGGTTCTGCCTGTAGAAGTAGACGCTGGGCGTGTGGTTGCCCAAAATCACCAGGTCCAAGTTGGTCATCCACAGCACCTGCCTCGGCGTCTCCTCCGCCGGCTTCACCAACGTTGACTCCCTCACGCTCACGTTGACCACCGCCATCTTTTGCTCTTCCTCACCTCACCTCCAAACCAAACTACTTGTCTAACCTTCTTTGCAGTGAAGAAGGCAAAGCACGTCTCTGTAAACCCACCTTGTAACATTCATATATGTAGCGACTGAGCTAGGACAAATTTGTGTATGTGCGGGTACACCAGGGTCCATGTGGAAATATTTTCCAACATACATAAGACATGAATATCGTGTGCCTCGAATCTACAAAAATTATTAATTTATAACTTATAGTTTACGTGGTTAAATAGTAGTAGTTAAGAGTAGGGGTGGTATTTCATACCGAAAAATCGCAAAATCGCAAAAAACTAACCGATTATTTATCGCAATGAAACTGCGATCACGGTAAACCGAACTGCATTTGCTGTATGAAGAATCGAACCATATTTACGGTTGCGGTTGTGGTATTTGATTTTCAAAACTTGCGGTTACCGTAAACCGCAAAGTATAGCCAATCTATGTTGTTTTATTTGATCTTCTTATAATTAAATGTACTAAACTATATTGTTTTTATTTGTAGATAGCATTGGTGCTCAAACAACACAACAGGGTTCTTCAAATCCACTCACCGCCAACACTTGAGTTTGTAACTTTAGTTTGTAACATTGGTGCATTACATTTTTCTTTTAGTTTGTAACTTTAATCAACTTTGAATTGGATTTTTCTTTTTAGTTGTAACTTTAATTCATTTTGCTTTGTATTTTTCTTTAGATTGTGAATGCTTGAGAAGTTGAGAGGATTGTAAATTTATATATGCTTGAGAAGTTGAGGTTGTGAATTTATATTTTTGTGAATGCTTAAGAACTTGCGGTTTTAAACCGCTAATTCGCGGTAACCGATCACTTTTTGCGGTTTCAAAAATCACCATACCGCAAATAGTCGTTCTGTTTGTGGTTTGGGCAAAAATTCGCGATTACCGAACCGCAACTACCCTTAGTTAAGAGCATTTCTCTCCACAATTCTGCTCTCTCAATGTCAATTCTATAAAAATAAAAAATAAAAAAGTAAAATCTAAACATCCCTTATAATATTATCTTATATTTCTATACCACATAATATGGTATGTCGATATCATATGCGTTCTCTACCCCCTGAGCATTTTCAAATAAAGACTCAATGCATCAACGGGTATCATTTTCATAATTATAAGAAGAAAACAAAATAGTTCGGGGTTTGAAACTGTTCCACGACGTCTTCACCCAGGATTAATTTCAGATCACACAAAATGCTCCACGTGTCTTCATTATCATTTAGGTGGCATACTCACTTTGAATAGTAATATAATTAATTGTTTCTTTCTTTGCGGGGATTGTTCTACTTTTTTTGGTCGATGGCTCTCCGAATTTTAATAACTGAGACAGCATGGAACAAGAGGCCAAACATTAGATGCGACCACTCCATTAATATTGCGCTATGTACTTGTGTTGTGATGAACAAGGAGAATTCATTAGAAAAAGAAAGGGCGGGCCCAGCTCATTTGGGTTAGATGTAGACATTTATTGGTCCCGTCCTCTGTCTTTCGGTCAATAAAATGTACTTGTTCTCAGGCAATCAAATCAAAACCAAAAGTATGTACACTTGAAACTAGATGCTGGCATCAAAACTGGAATACTAAAATCATTCTGAAATCGTACCAATTTTGTGTCGTTAGTGGCAGAGCCGCTCCTAAACTTTGGATGGCCCTGGTAATAAATAACTTAGAATTTAAGTTAAATTTTCCTTTAAAACAAGTTAGACATGACTCAATTAGAAATATGAGAAATACTAGCAATCTTCTCTCTAACCTTCTTCTTTGGACCTTCTCCATTTTTTGCTCGACATGTGTCATTCTCCTTACACTTAAAACAATGTCATTAATATATTATACAAGCTAACTTTGGTTTTCCAAAGTTACCCTTATTAAATGTATTCAATTTATCCAAAAAAATTTGACAACTTTCATACCATCTTATTAAAAAAAATTTAACATCAATTAATTTTTTTAAAGAAAATATTTTCTTTTTAAAAAAAGAGGAAATTTCCTTCTTTTTTTTTTAAATTTAAAAAAATTCTAAACTTGACATTAAAAAAAAGGGGAAGGGACATTTCCTCTCTTTTTTTTTTTAAAGCAAACATTTTCTTAAATAAAAAAATTGACTTTAAAATAAAAAATAAAAAAAGATGGTAAGAAAGTTGTGAATTTTTTTTGGATAAATTGAATACATTTAATAAGGGTAAATTTGTAAAACAAAAGTTAGATTGTATAATATATTAATGATATTATTTTAAGTATAAGGAAAATGACACATGTCAAGCAAAAAATGGAGAAGTTCCAAAAGAGAAGGTTGCTAGTATTCCCCTAGAAATATTTAGCTCTAAACATGCAAGTATTGAATGTAGGTGTTTTACACACTTGTATTTTCTACTTTAGCTCCCCCACTTTTACAATCCTAGCTCTGCCCCTAATCATACCAATCTCGTTTCGATCCAGTATGATTTGAACATGTTTTCAAAAACTCTTGGGTCTAGTATAACCTGCTGCTGTAGTGGGTTTTTTTGCCTCCCACACGTGAAAGCTTGCATTTCAACTTGGAGATGGCAAATTTACAGAGCTGGGAAAAGATGAACGTGGGATATTGCAAGCTCAGTCCCAGAAATCCACACCAAAAACCATGGCTTCTCTTCCTTAGGTACCCACCCACCCACCTAACCGACGGCAACCCCATCTTCACCGGCAGCCAAGCCTTCTCTCTCTTCGAGCTCCCAAATCGGACTCATTACGGTCATATTTGAATTTCCAACCATGGGAGACGATAACGAGTGCGAGAGAGACCTCGACCTTCTTCGTTTGCTGCCGTCTCTACCTGTAGTCGTCAGCTCAACTTCGCAACCATGGTATTTCTCTATCCAATTCTCTGTTTGTTTCCTCTGAAACTGAAATGAAAACGAAAAAGGAAAGTTTGTTTGTTTATGGTTCTAATCTGTTACATTTGGTTTTTTCTATCCTAGAACATCCCAGAGAAGAACAGGAGAGAAATCTCCAAAATTGTAATTAACAAAACATAAAATAGCAGGGTTAATTGCATAACCCTAACTCCCGCCACTCTCTCTTCTCTTATCATCTCTCTTTCTCTTCTTAAAACCCATACCCGGCAGGCAACATATTTCTTCTCTTCCTCAACGCCGCCGCACATCTGGCTCTCCATCTCTGCCGCCGCCGAACCATTCCGATTAGGTGCTTTTAAGTAAAAGGTATTGATTTAATTATGTTTTGGTCCGTATATGGTGAATTTGAAATGTATGATTTCTATATCTATTTTCTTTTTTGTCATCAGTTCATAATGGTTTAACTCTTGCTTATTTTTATTAAATTTTCTTAAATGCATGAGCTTTTCGATTTGTGGAGGAATGGAAACAAAGTTTGTATAATTTTTAATTATATCTATATTAAATTAAATAAAAAAAGAATATATTTAATAATACATTATTATTCTAAATTATTCATGGGGACAAAATGGTCATGAAAAATGTGTATTAAATGTTTGCTCATTTTCCCAAAGTTTCCCATGATGAGGAGAAATTATACAATGGTACTGTATCACCACGTTAGCTGGTGATACTTCCATTCAAAATATACCACGTATTATTATTATTTTTAAATAATTAAATCTTTTTTATACATCTGGACTTTAATTATGTTTTTATCTTTAAAATAAGATTGAGAAAATAAAAATATCCAAAAGAGAGAAGAACCACCGCTTACCCCAACCCTGGCTCCCTTGACTGACGCGCCCTCCTTATAATTTTCTTCCTCCGTCCATCTCTCTATTCCATAAACAACAACCATATCTCTATTTCATTGGATCGAAGTGCAGAGAGCGTCATAATGCCTTTTTTATGGGGCTGAATTTTCTCCACAATATTACCAAAGGGATTAAGATTCTCCTTCTCCTCCTCCTCCATCACTCAATTCCTAATACATATTAAGACAAAAAACACCAACCCAGTTTACAGTTTACTTTTTTTTCTTGAGCTATGCTTGAAAATGAAAACCCAAGTTGAAGATTTAGAATTTTTTTCGAACTGGGTTTAAGTGATGGATACTCCTGACATACTTAGAATATATGATATTGGTTTTGTTTTCTACTCCCATGGTTTAAGAGATCTTGCATATTTTTATGGAGAGAGAGAGAGAGAGAGGGGCGACAAGCAGTGGAAGTGGGGAAATTAGGTTGGGTTGGTTATGACGTCTTTTGTTTTGTCTTTCTAAAATTTTATTCTGAATGTAAATAATGAATTTTAAATACAGCTGGTAAAAAAATCTAATTTATTTAAAAAAGATTGACACATGGCGTATTTTGAGTGGAAGTATCACCAGCTAACGTGGTGATACGGTACTACTCTATAATATCTCCATGATGAGGGAAAACAAAACCCAATTTGAGAGAATGGCTTCACTTTCTCCCTTAATTTTTTCCTGTGCTAGGCAATTATTTCTCATGCTTGAACTTACCAAGTATGGGAAAGCAATTGATTTTTCATCCCCAAGTCGCATTTCCCATGAACCAAACAAGTCTTCAATGTCAATTCTATAATAAAATAAAATAAAATTTTAAAAAGTAAAATCTAAACATCCCTTATAATATTATTAAGGGTAATGCTATTCTTATTATATTTTTATAACATCCTATGTACCACCTCACTAATAAAAGCGGAAACTATCAATACATTAGGGTTCATCTCTATTATAGAGGAGACATTTGAAGCTGAGCAAATGGAAAATTTTAAGCATCTCCTTTTGCCTTAATATATTCGCCACAATCAGAGCCAGCCTTGACTAGGGCTACCAGTGCTACAGCCCGGGACCCAAAGCTGAGGGGGGTTCAATTTTTTTTTTTAAAAGTCTATGTATATGTGTATATAAAAGAATAAATAATAAATAAATAATAATAATAAAATAGAGAAGTTGAACCGTATCTGTACCGAAGAGGAAGCCAAATCAATCTTCAATCACTTCTAAGATTCTCAATCTCAAGAAACGTATTGAAGAAGGAAGCAAAGTCAATAATCATTTATTAGGGTTTAGTATGGCTCCGCACCACTTGCGAAAATTCTGATAGCATTTTCAAATAAAGACTATTGTCGAATTGTCTCTGTCCTAAATGCATCATGGTATCATTTTCATAATTATAATAAAGAAGACAAAATAGTTCGTGGTTTGAAACTGCACTTTTAAATGGGTCTCCGAATCTTTAGTTACCTCTTTTAAAATAAAGACTACTGTAGCAAACAGTAAGACCACGCAGCCTGACAAAACCACGTGAGACCTCTTTTAAAAGGTTTGGACTGCAGTGTGATTTGTTTATGTGTTATAATATAGATAAACGACATAATTGATATTTTTTCTTTGGGGAAGACTAGTAATCTTTTTTCTAATTTTTTTTTTTGGTACCTTTTTCCTTTTTGCTTGACATATGTCATTCTCCTTGCACTTAAAACAATTTCATTAACATATTATACAAGTTAACTTTTAATTTCCAAGTTTACCCTTATTAAATGTATTCAATTTATTCAAAATAAATTCACAACTTTCTTACCATCTTATTAATTTTTTTAAAAATATTAATTATTTTTTAAAGAAAATGTTTGCTTTTAAAAAAAAAGAGGAAATGTCCCCCTTTTTTTTTTTTTTCCTATCTAAACCCTTTGTGTTAAAAAAAAAAAGAAAAAAAAAGGGGACATTTCCTCTTAAAAGCATATATTTTCTTTATAAAAAAAAATTTTATGTTAGAAAAAAATTAATAAGATCGTAAGAAAATTGTGAATTTTTTTGGGATAAATTGAATACATTTAATAAGGGTAAACTTAGAAAGCAAAAGTTAACTTGTATAATATATTAATGACATTGTTTTAAGTGCAAGGAGAATGACACATGTCAGGCAAAAAAAGGAGAAGGTTAGAGAGAAGGTTACTAGCATTCCTCTCTTTCTTTTTAGAAAATAGTATCCGTAAATCTCCGCTTATTTGTTATAATACATGAATATGTTATACCACATGACAATAAATATAATTACTCTTGAGTTTATGGAAAAAGAAATTGGTCATAAACATGTTATAAGTACTAGTTATAAATTGGTATATTAAGGTGCGATTAGTAAGGGGCTTGCAACTCAAATAATAAAGCGTATTTACCCATGCACTATAGGTCATGGATTCGATTCCCCCCTCTCCCAATATCACTTATATAAATAAAAATAAAAATATTAAAAAAAGTTGCACTTAACTCAATCATGTATCTTTTGAGATAAAATGCCACATGGAGCTAGGAGGTTCACATGGGGTAACCCAACTTTGTATTGGACCAAGAGATGGAGTTGTGGACAATTGTTACGGAGTTAAGGGGACGTGTGTGATCAAAAAATTCCGTAGATGTTCCTATGGAATCAAAGCGATTATAGACAAGTCTAAAATTGACTTGACAAAAAAAAAATCTTTAATAGACTAAGAAATATTAAAAAGAATAAAAGAATCCTTATAAAAATAATAATAATTAAAGAATAGAACAAGATAAAACATGGAGAAAAATATCATTAAGCCCAAACTTTGGTCTGAAAAAGAAAGGTTGACAACGTAGATTTAAAAAAAAAAATTTTAAAAAAAGTTTAAAATTTACACCTTAGAATTTTGACAATTTAAAAGTAACAAATAATAAATAAATAAAATATAAAAAAGCCTGCAACTCTCCCTACCCCTCCCCATTCGCCTCTCCCTCCTTTCCTTCCCGTTCCTTTCGCATCCCACTCCCCCCTCTGATCTCTCTCTCTCTCTCTTCCCCATCCAATTTTGACCCAACTCTCCCGCAGCACTCCCGACCACAGATCCCCTCCCATCGACCCCCAGCCCCGACCCACTCTCTCTGCCTCTCTCTCTCTCTCTCCCTCGCACACATAGCACCAGATGTGCAATTGCATGACTACACGTGCACTGCCCAAATTTATCCCCAAAAGGTGATGCCTTCCACACCCCATGACTACATGTTTCATTAGTGAATTTTGAAAAGACATATATACCCTTAACAGTTTGATGTATTGATACACCATAGCATTGTAGAAGAACCCGACATCTAGTCTCTCTGTCGAGGAGATAAGAGCATCTCCAACCGATATGTCAAAAGTGCCACATTGACATTTAACGGTTAGAAATAACATCTCACATCACTCCAATCAAATTGTCAAAGCTGATGTGGAATGAAGGCTAGAGATTCAGCTGTTATTTTTTACATCCCAAAAGCAAGATGTCAAATGGATATTTTATTATTTTTTAAAGACAGCTGGTTGTAACTTTAATTTATTTTTTTTCTTCTTTATCTTAAATGATTTAACTGTTACAATAATTATTTATTTGACATATCGGGTGGAGTAAAAAACTATGTAAATGTCAAATTGCCACATCAGCCATCAAATTTAAATTTGATGTTTGGTATTTGGCATCTCCCTTGGAGATGCTCTAAGGTTTGGTGCAAATGCAGCGTTGTCTTTAATTTTCGTATCTTTCTCATCACTTTGACAAGTGCATTACATAAATGACAAAGTGATCATGAAGTTTTTCATAACGTGCTACATGTATATTTTTCATAACGTACCATAAGTTGTAGGGGTTAGCCCAATTACACCAAAAAAAAAAAAAATTCATAACGTGCTACATATATATTTTTCATTTTCTAGCACATCAAACTATTTTATAATTAACATGTCATCAAACTTTAAATTTCAATAACTAATATAGTTACAATTCAAAATACCAATAACTTCAAAGTTCAATCAAACTTCAGAAGAAACATCCTTATTTAGTTATTAGCCAATGAAAGCATTATACGTATAAAATAAAATAACATAAAAACATATACAAGCGGATGTTTTGATTCGGTTTAGGTTGGTTTGCAAAATCTCAAAATCGCAACCAAATCAAACCATTATAGTGTGCCTCTGTTTTAAACCCTTTAAAAAAAAAAAATATTCGTTGAAACCAAGGCAAACCAGCCATTACAGTTTCAGATCGGGCGATTTGGTGAGTTTGGTGGGATTGATGTCCACCCCTAATAGGTTGCGTAGTGACGCATTACGGAACACGAACAAAGGGAAAGTGGAAAACAAGCCGGTCGAGCTCTTCACTGGGCCCAGATCATCTTGGGCCATATTAAGCTCTTCAATTGAGCTTTACTCTTGTTTACATATGTAACCCAATTAAACTTGGATGTGTTGCACTGTCTTGCCATGTCGTACTGGGGTCCATAAGTTAGTTACATGCAAGTTTTATAAATTGCAACCCAAGTGAGAACTCCTATAGACATATATGATATGAAGAATCCAGGGGGTTTTCGATTTTCAACACTAATTAAGTTTCAACCAAGCTCTTTTGGGTAAGCAAGGGTTTATGGAGTGACTGACTTATGAATCCAATCTGCCCATGAGGCTAAAATCTCCTGTTTTGGGGGGACCGATATTTGACTCATCGACTTTAAAATACACGCTTTCATCGACACATCGTTCGTATTTTCTCTTTCAATAAAATGCAAATCAACCTAATAACATTCTAAATTCAAATATTACTTTTGACCATGATTAATGTTAAATCCATCTCCACTCTTGTTTAGTTTTTTTTTTCTTTTTCAAAAGGAAAAAGAAATTTTCATTTTGCTAGGAAAAGAAGTTGATATTTTATAATTTTTCTTTACTTATCGGGTAGACTATATATTAGTGATGTCGTATAGAAATTAATTTATACAAATAATAACACGTATATATAATTTTTTTTTAAATTTAAAATTTTGGGGGAGCAAAAATTTGTTTAGAGCTTTGCTGTCAAGAACTCCAGAACCACGCAATGCAAACACATCAAAGAAAGCGGGTATTGCTGACAGACGATGATGCGTATTTGAGAAACATAAGAGAGTTTGTTATTAAAAGTAAAATAGAACCAACTCAAAATAGAGACAAAAGATAACATGGTTTGGGAAATTTGGTAAGTGTTTTTTTCTTCTCTTCTCTTCTGTTCAACAAAACAAACCAACTCTCTCTGGACAGGACAAAGAAGGGTTTCCCAGGCAGGCCTCTAGAATAATTACACAGAGAGAGAGAGAGAGAGAGAGAGAGAGAGAGAGAGAGAGAGAGAGAGAGAGAGAGAGAGAGAGAGAGAGAGAGAGAGAGAGAGGCACTGGAGAGAAAAAAACTTGGAGATTATATAACATATGATCATCTTCTTGTAAGCAGGATCTGTAATCTGCCCACTTGGAGAGTTTTGAATTAATTATATTTTATAGGAGATTAAGAGAGTTAATTAAGAAATAATGGCAAGGATTAACAGAGGACATGGAGAGAAGAGAGAAGAGTCCGTGGCAGTGGCCATAGACAAGGACAAAGGAAGTGAAAATGCCATCAAATGGGCTGTTGATCATCTTCTCACAAGAGGCCAACCTCTCACGTTGCTGCATGTTAAGCACACATCCTCTTCTGAAGGAGCCGACAGCCAAGGTGGTGGTGCTCAAGCCCAAAGCCTGTTTCTTTCGTACCGTTCCTTTTGCTCCAAAAAGAATGTGAGTTCTAATATACTTCCTAATTATTTTCTTTTATGTATAATTTTATACTTTACAGTTACATAATTTCTTCGTCGAGACCTGTTTATTAACCTAAAATGGAAATGAGGAATTGAAACTCCGTATGCTAACTATTTGGAAGGGAAGTGCCACAAAAGTTTATTTATTTATTTTAAGATTAAGCTCAAGAAAAATGAATGGAAACTCCGAAAAATGTTTGTTGATCAATGTTTAAGTATCACATTGACTGTTTCATTTTTCAAATCGTTTGGAATTTGAGATGCGGTTGTTATAATGAGTATGAAATTCAATTTTCATGTTTGGTATGCACATTTTTCAAAATGTAATACGTCTTACACAGTCTTGATAAATGCGAAATATTATTTATGTCGTTACAATTTGTTAATGTTTTGTTTTTGTTATATGGAAAGATTAAACAAATTTTAATTCACGCGACTTCACAAACCAAGTAATTTAATTACAAGTCAAGCAAATCATAGCAAAAAAAGAAACCAAGAGGGTATAATTGCAAGTAATATACCGTCTAACACTTGTTGTTGCTTGTGACTGATATCTTTAACAGATAAAATGCAATGAAGTCGTACTCGATGATACTGATATTCCAAAAGCAATCATCAATTACATTGTCACTAGCTCAGTTGAGATTTTGGTTCTTGGTACACCAACAAAAAGTGGCCTTTTCAGGTGATTAATTAATTAATTAATTCATCATAATCATCTTAATTAGCTCCTAAATTCGATTCTAATTATCCAAATTTTCCTTCTTTTTTTTAAAAAATTTTATTTTTTGCACCAAAAGATTCAAACTCACAGACGTTCCAAGCACAGTGTCAAAGGGGGCACCAGATTTTTGCACTGTTTACGTGATTAGCAAGGGAAAGGTCTCGTACATGCGATGTGCTACTACTACAACACCCCAAAAATCTGCCCCACGTAATCAGATACAACACCAACCCACCCCTGTTTCTGAAACCAAATCATCAGGTATATATGTACACACACATGTCTTCTGTAATTCTAGCATGTGTAATTATTTCCCACCTCATGGTTATTATAATATTGATTTTTTTTTCCACTAATTATTACTAACTCAAGTTTAATTTCTTTGATTCATACAGCATCGGAGAGGACACAGTACTATTCAGCTCGTAGCCCGCCAGATGCTGACACTCAAATCAAGTAAGCTCTAATTCTACTATTTTGATTATTTAGGAGAGATTGAGAGTTATCGATAATCATATGGACATCTTATCAGTGTCATATCGATAGTTTGTCCTTTAATAAAGCACGAACATTGTGACCAGAAAAGAAATAGTTGAGAATTTATCCGTGATTGGGTCCATGCATTAACTCTTTTAAAAAGATTAGTAAATACTCCCCGCCCTCCTTGGCAAACTCTAGATCTTAAAAGTTTTCTAAGCCTATATGTTTGTGTGAACAACTCTATATAATGATAAAAATAGAGGATGTGTGAGTAAAATCATAAGAGGGGCTAACCCAATAAAAATGATATCCAGGTCACCATTCACAAGAGGAAGAGCTTCAATGGACAAATCGTACGAGCTCTCGTCTGATACTGATATATCATTTGTGAGTAGTGGAAGGGCAAGCATCGATCACATTTCTCCTTCTTTCTATGATTTTGGTGCGGAAGTAGCGATGCCCTCTCGGCATTCAATTGGGTCAGAAATGGAGAGCAGAAGCTCCACATCATCATACTCAAGAAACAGGCTTTTTGATATGGGGTCTCCACAATACGAAATCTCATCGTGCTCGATCGAAAGTGGAAAATCATCGTCATCATCACAGAACATGGTAAGATAATTTCCCAGCATGGGAAACTTGTAACTTGCAAGCACACCACCAACTATAAACTTTTTTTCTCAAAAAATAAAAATAAAATGCTAATATAGTTCATAGTATTGATGCTTGCTTTGGCAATAATATAGGATGATGTGGAAGCTGAGATGAGGAGGCTCAAGCTAGAGCTCAAGCAAACAATGGAGATGTACAGTATGGCCTGCAAGGAAGCACTGACAGCAAAACACAAGGTATCTGATGCGAAACCTTATTTGAGGGGTAGAATTTGTTTAAGTTTCGGTGTCATCTTCTTGAGATCGAAAGGTGAATGACAAACCTGCATGTCCTGCAACCATACACATAGCATAAAGAGAAATTCAATTTAATAAATAGAAACCTGGGGTTTTGAACACTATTTAATCACATATTCTAATGACAAAATCATCACAGGAAAGGGAACTTAACCGGTGGAAATTGGAAGATGAACAAAGGTTAGAAGCGGCAAGACATGCTGAGGAAGCTGCATTGGCGCTTGTAGAGAGGGAGAAAGCCAAATGTAAGGCAGCCATCGAGGCAGCCGAAGCATCTCATAGGATTGCTGAATTGGAAGCACAAAAACGGAGGGCTGCAGAAATGAAAGCCTTTAAAGAATCCGAAGAGAAGAAGAAGGCACTCCAATCGAGGGCATACGATCCCAGGTACAGGAAATACACAATTGAGGAGATTGAGAAGGCAACGAATGATTTCTCGCAAGCTCGCAAGATCGGTGAAGGAGGCTATGGGCCAGTTTACAGAGGTGAACTGGACCACACGCCAGTGGCAATAAAAGTTCTACGTCCAGATGCAGCTCAAGGAAAGTCGCAGTTCAACCAGGAGGTTTGTGACGTGGAACATTATAAAACTTTTAACTACCATCTTCAAATATACAACACACTAAACAACATAACCAATTTGTTTCCAGAATGGCTCCAAAACCAATTATAAATCCTAGGATTATTTTATTAATATTGCTTGGCATTTAATTTTATTGATCATGTATTGTTGTGGATTATATATCTGACAGTTTTTAGCTATGCAGGTTGAAGTATTGAGCTGCATACGGCATCCAAACATGGTTCTCCTCCTTGGAGCTTGCCCAGAGTATGGTTGCTTGGTCTATGAGTACATGGCTAATGGGAGCTTGGACGATTGTCTGGTCCGGCGAGGTAACACCCCAGTTATTCCTTGGCAGCTAAGGTTCCGAATTGCTGCAGAAATTGCGACAGGGCTTTTGTTTCTTCATCAAGCCAAGCCAGAACCCCTTGTACACCGCGACCTAAAACCCGGCAACATCTTGCTAGACCATAACTATGTGAGCAAGATCAGTGATGTAGGTTTGGCTAGGCTTGTGCCTCCATCAGTAGCCGACTCTGTCACTCAGTATCACATGACATCAACGGCCGGAACATTTTGCTACATCGACCCAGAGTATCAGCAAACCGGCATGCTTGGAACAAAATCTGATATTTACTCACTTGGGGTCATGCTTCTACAGCTAATAACAGCCAAGCCACCAATGGGGTTGACGCATCATGTCGAACGGGCTATTGAGATGGGGACTTTCGCTGAGATGCTTGACCCTGCAGTCCCTGATTGGCCTGTTGAGGAAGCCTTGAAGTTTGCCAAGCTGTGTTTACAGTGCGCTGAAATGAGGCGAAAAGACAGACCGGATCTTGCCAAGGTTGTGCTACCTGAACTTAACAGATTGAGAGCACTTGCAGACGAGAGCTTGAATTGTGTCATGCATGGTGCTGGTGGAGTATTCTCCCTGAGACAACCCTCGAATGCCTCAATACAAGTAAAGTTGCAAGGAACTGCATAACATCCCAAAATGTTCATGCTAGACTTACCTCTAAATCTTCACATCTTTTGTAATTGGTTTGTGTATTGCTTCTTTGTTTTCATGCTTTCCTAAAACTCACATTTGATTTTCTTGTTTGGCCTTCTCTTTAGGATGCCATGAGTGGACCACAATCCGGATATGATAGCCAAAGGAGCCGTTCAAGCACATCATCCTGGAAATAAGACACCATTCTCAAACTGATAAAACTTTTCCTCGTTCCAACTGTCAACTTTCTTGGAGCACACCATCTTATTGTCAACTTAAGTTGTTAGTAAATTTGTTACTGTAAAGTCGTAGTTCCAGGAAAAGAGAGCAACTAGTAGGAAAGAGAAATCAATTGTACAATTGGAATATTTAGAGATTGAATTAATTCTTTTATTTTAAACCTAGTTAGTGTCAGCTAGGACCTTGCCGATAAAGCTTTACACTAAAATTTCCTAGCTGTTGCATTATGAATATGGTTGAACAAACCTGCGCAGTTCGTTAGAAATTTAAACTTGGCAGATGCTGTTCTGGCTTCGTTTTGTTGCCAAGGAACAAAATGATAGGCCAATGGAACAAGGATTAGGGTTCTGGATATCGATCGAATCAAGTGTCAAGAATGGAACAATCAAGGGGTTGGCCCTGAGAATTTTGGGGCTCAAAATGGATTTCTAAAATGGGCATGAAATAAATTTGGAAAAAAAAAAAAAAAAAGATTTTTAGGAGCAATAATCTTTGGAACCTATGCCCGATTTTTATTTTGATCCTCAAATTTGAAAAATGGCTCATGTATTCCTTTAATTTTACTTTCTCTCGCAGTGTTGGCATTGCCGTCATAATGTGTTACATTTTTGTTCAAATCTGAGGGAAAAATGACTTATTATTGCACGTATGTTTAGGGATTTGTTTGGTTTGCAGAATGAATATGTTTGAAATTGTTTAGGCTCTTATTGCACAAAATATTGGAATGGGAACAAATGTTCTTTTTTTTTTTTTTGGTAAAATAGGGGGCAAAGCCCAAACCAAAAAGATTACACAGGAACAAATCTAGGCCTCAAGAGACCATTCTTATCATCATCTAAAATAGGCTGCAACTGATCAGGAGGAGAAGAGAGCTCATGATAACCCAAATCCTTATGATGACCCAGCTTAGCTAGGAAATCAGCAGCAAAATTGGTCTCCCTATAGACATGAAGAATGCAGCAATTCCACTGATTTTTCAAAAGCTCTTTGCACTTGGTAAGTAACACAGACATAGGATGAGAGTCCACCCAATCTCCATGTTGGAATCCCACATCGGTGGAATGAAAGAAAACAAATGGGTTTAAATAGAATTACCACACTCTAACTAACACCGAGACCTTTTGTGATAAAACCCCACACCTGACGGATTGGGCGGGTGGTAAAGTGGGGACAATATCGGTGTTGTTAGAGTGGGACCCAATGGGCAGATCCAAATTTTCAACATGGTATCAGAGCCTAGTTCCGTACAAGCTAACGACCCTAAAGTTCCATTGAAAACAAGTGGGCCCAACAAGAGCCGACCTCTGAGTTTCAATTGCCGATGTGTGGATCTTCACGTGTAAGCCCAGCGAGAGCCAACCTTTGAGTTTCAATTGCCGATGTGTGGATCTTCACGTGTGATTACACGTGAGGGGGAATGTTGGAATCCCACATCGGTGGAATGAAAGAAAACAAATGGGTTTAAATAGAATTACCACACTCTAACTAACACCGAGGTCTTTTGTGATAAAACCCCACACCTGACGGATTGGGCGGGTGGTAAAGTGGGGACAATATCGGTGTTGTTAAAGTGGGACCCAACGGGCAGATCCAAATTTTCAACACATTAATCATATCAACAATAAGGGCAGAATCAGAATTAACCATTATCTGGCGCAAACCCAGCTGCCAAGCAAGATTAAGACCATAATATAAGGCCCAAGCTTCAGCCACAAAGACTTCACCATGACCAAGATTAGCAGAAAAACCTGCTATCCAGTTACCATCCGAGTTCCTAATTATACCTCCTGCAGCAATGCACCCAGAGTCACTCATTCTAGAGCCATCAATATTAAGCTTAAAGAAGCCATAAGGAGGAGGCTGCCAAGCAAGAAACATCTGAGTTTGAGAGGTAGCCTTCTTTACAAGGTTATTAGCCTTATCCCATTCCAGAAGATACTCATCAATAATCTGATTAGGATGACAAGGCATTTGGAAATGAGGCTCAAAGATAGAACGACACCTCCACTTCCAAATGAACCAGCAAGCAACAACAAAAATACTAGACCACTTCAACTTCAGGAAGATAGAAGGATCTCCAAAGCGCAAGAACACGAGGACAGGAGATAAAGAGATGCTGTAATGACTCCTCATGGTAATGACAGAGAGGACAAGAAGGGTCTCTAGAAAGATGCCTTCTTACTCTCTGCACTTTAGTTAAGATCTTTTTCTGAGTAAGAAGCCAAGTGAACATTTTAACACGGGGAGGGATCTTCAAATTCCAAATGAACTTCCAAGGAGAACCAGTGACTTCATTAAACCTGGCAGATAACTCATAAGCAGTCTTCACAGAAAAAACTCCATTTGAAGAGGGACCCCATATACAAGTATCAGGTATATTCCCTTCAACATCTACATGAATACTGATGATCTGCTTAACGGCTTCCAGGAGAAGAGCCTACATGAGTTTTTGAATGTTCCAACTAGTCCTAGAAAAATAATTCGACATAGTTTCAGCTTTGTCAAGCTGATCAGATAAGGGAAAATTAGTATCCACCAAAGGAACATCACCAATCCAAGTATCAGTCCAGAATTTGACTCTAGTGCCATCTCCCACTCTCCATTTCATACCCTTATTTAAAATGTCAGCTCCATATATTAAACCTTTCCAAGAGCTGGAAGCCAAAGTACAATTATCATCATAAGCATCAAAACAGGAACTACCCCTTAAGTACTTTTTCCTGAGCATCGCAGCCCAAAGGCCTACGTCCCCAGCCACAATTCTCCAACTAGCTTTAGATAACATAGCTTGATTCATAAGAGAAGACTTTTTAATACCCAAACCTCCTAGACGTTTAGGCAAACAAACTGTATCCCACTTAACTAAATGAGTTTTATGATGGTTCTCACTACTTCCCCAAAGAAAACTTTTAGAAGATTTGTCAAGGTCTTCACAAAGGCCTTGAGGAAGCATAGCCGTCTGCATAGTATATAGAGGAATAGAAGAAGCAACAGACTGGATTAAAGTGATTCTTCCAGCCATAGAAAGCAACTGACTTTTCCAAGCAGCAAGTTTAGCCTGAACTTTAACCAGAACCCAAGAATATGTAGACTTGGTCAAGGGGAACTCCTAAATAATTCCCCATATCAGCGGATCTGGTGGCACCACAAGTTAACTCAATTTGATCAACAAGGTCAGACTTAGTATTGGCAGATATGTACAACAAAGATTTCTCAAAATTCACCTGCTGCCCAAAAAGCTCACAAAACTCCTAAAGAGAATTTTTCATAACCATAGCTTGCTGAGCAGAAGCCTCACCAAAAAGAATCAAGTCATCCGCAAAGAACAGATGAGAGATTAAAGGACCAGACCTCGCTGCCCTAACAGCTTTCCACTCCTTCTTTAACACCTTAGCAGCAATGATGTGACTAAGCTTTTCCATACATAAGACAAAGAGGTAAGGGGAAAGAGGGTCACCTTGTCGAACACCTCTTTGAGGTTTGAAACTCTCAGTAAGCTCCCCATTCAAGATAATTCTGTAAGAGACATTCTTGACACAGCTCATAATGAGATGAAGAGAAGTTTCCCCAATACCAATTTCTGCAAGAGTTTGCTCGATAAAAGACCATTTCAATCTGTCATACGCCTTAGAGAGGTCAATTTTCCAAGCTATATACCCGGTTTTACCTCTTGCTCTATGGAATCTATGCAAAACCTCTTGAGCAATGAAGATATTATCTGAAATTTGTCGTCCAGGAACAAAGCTAACCTGATTGGGGCTAACAAGCTTACACATAAAAGGTCTGAGCCTTCCAACAATGATCTTAGAAACAACTTTGTATAAAGTGTTACATAGACTAATAGGCCGGAACTGCAGCATGCTCTGAGGATTAGTAATTTTAGGAACTAGAGTAACAAGGGTACTGTTCAGGGACTCTGGAACATAACCACTAGAAAAACATTTAAACACCAAATCTTCAATATCCTTCTTACAAAGACAACAATAATTATGGAAGAAAATAGCAGAATTGCCGTCGGGACCAGGAGCCTTGTAGGGACCAATAGCAAAAAGGGCATCCTGCACCTCCTTTTCAGTCACCTCCTTACTGACAGCAGCCAAATCAGCCTCAGGAATATGAGGGAAAAGGGAAGGCAAAGGACTACGAATGATATCAACAAAATCATCCAAAAAAAGTCCATGAAAATACTCAACAGCAAGCGCTTTCAAACCTTCTTTACTAGAGATCCAATCCCCATTAATATCTTTAAGCCTTTCAATCCTATTCCTTCTTCTTCTGACACGAGTAGTAATGTGAAAGAACTTGGTATTTCTATCCCCACCCTGCAGCCAAGAAACTCTAGATTTTTGTTTCCAAAACACATCCTCCTGATCCAATAAATCCTCAAACTCATGTTGAAGCTGCTTCTCTAGATTGCTCAAAAAAAAGGGAAAAACCCTTACAAAGAGCCCTTTGGATGCCTTGAAGCCTAGCAAGAATTCTCTTTTTCTTTTGAAAAATTTAACCAAAGACTTGAGTATTCCACTCCTGAAGCAGGGGAATCAACAAATCCAGTTTATTAGAAACTGAACCTTCCAAATTCTTCCACTCAGCTTGAATGAACTCAGGAAATAAACAATGTTTAAGCCACATAGCCTCAAATCTGAAAGGTTTAAGCTCAGCTGAAGGAATCTTATCAGAAATAAGACTAATCAAAAGAGGACTATGATCAGAACATCGTCTAGGCAGATGCCTTACGAAAGCTTCAGGAAATAAAACCCTCCACTCCTTGTTACAAATAACCCTATCCAATCTCTTCATCACAAAATCACCACCATCTCTCTTATTAACCCAAGTAAACTTGGGTCCCAAAAAACCCAAATCAATGAGCCCATGCTGATCAAACCAGTCCTTGAAACCTCTACTTTTACTGATCGGTACATAATTACATATCTTTTTATACCTTTCTAACTTATGATTTGGTTATGTTTTTGAGTTAAACTTGTGCTTTTAATAAAGTTTGTGTATGTTTCAGTGTAATAAGGTTGAGACTCATTACATGCATTTTGAAGACAAATTAGCTCAAAACAGTGTCTGCAGATCATTCAATTTCACGGATTAACCTGTACTTGCTCAAGAAGAACCAGATAATGAGCCATACATCATTGGAAAGATACGGAAGTCTAGTTTCTGTAGCATTTTACGGTTCATGATTCTGAGTCTTCTAGAGGAAGTTATACATGATTTAGAAGATCAAGGTCAAAATTCGACAGCATCTGCGTTACTGGGCCACAAATGACATTTGAAGGTCTTCCCGATTTTTCCTTGAGTTGGGCTGCATATGCTTGGAAACATAAGACAAAGGGCTTGAAGATCCATATTTTTCTAGATTTATTTAGAGTGAATAACAAGCCCAAAACCTGCCCACAAGCTGACTGCAATGCAATGTCATGCATGATGAAATGCACTATCTAGTGGGAGTTGTTGGTGAAGTGCACTAGCCAAAATGATGAGTTTTTAATTACAAGTGCTATTGGCATAGACCATATTTAATTTAGAATTTCAACTCCCCTAAGCCTATAAATAGTGAGTTCTCCAAGCTTGTAAACACACCCCAAGGGGGGGAGCTCTCAAATATTTCTCTAGAGCTCCCCTCCCTTCTCTCCCTCAAATTCTCTTAGTTTTCCTTTTTAGTTCTCAATTGTTGTAATAAAATCCTTTTGCTAAATGTTTCTTTGAGTTTTTCTGAGTTCTTCTTAACTTTCCATTGTGATGTAAATTCTTTTCTTTAGCAATTCAAGTTTGAGTAGTTTCCAAGTTTTAATTATGGTTTTTGTTCTTATTCATTATGCTTATAAGTTAATATGCTAGTTTGAATGATTGATCACCATTAAGGCTTGCACGTTAGCTATCTTGGTTTGAATTAAGAGTAGACACCATGCTTTAATTCGAATTGAACTATGAATAGGAAGAGTATGTATGGACATTCGACAACAGGGATTAGATACATGCTTGGTTGTTTAAAATGGTCTTCTATGCTTAATGGGTTCCTAATGCTTAATTTAGGTTAGACAACAAATGATCAAGTTAGGGAATTAGGAACACAAGGTTAGGACTAGACACCATGGCTTAATCATACTTTAGCTAAAATCAATCCGTTAATTTAAATTGAACTTGGGAACTTATTCGCTTGAGTTAATTTATTTTCCTTCTTTCTTATCTTATTCATTTCCTTTCTTTTTTCATTTCTGTTTTGTACAGGGAATTAAATTAAATCAATCTATCATCAATCCTCGTGGGATCGACCTCGCACTTACATATGCTAAACTACCAACGGCTCGTGCACTTGCGAGTATCACAAGTTGAGGATGCAGCTGAATCTATTTTGGTGCAGCTGAATCGACGCAACATTTACCAGATAATTTTCCAAATTTTTCATCCTCGAACAAGATATCATTAAAATCCCCACAGACAACCCAAGGAAGATTCCAAGAAGCAGCAATAATAGTTAAGTTTTGCCAGAGGTAAGCCCTCCTAGCCGGGCAAGGATACCCATACACGGCAGTAAAAATCCAAGAAATACCTCCAGAAGTCTCAACACAAACAGAAACAGCTTGATCCATGCAATGAATGACTCTCAAGTTGAATTTAGCATCATCCCACAACAACCAAATACCACCATAGAAGCCAACAGCATCAGAAATTTCAGCCTTAGGGAAGCCAAGTTGAGAAATGACTTTCCAAGCTTTACTGGAACTAATTCTAGGCTCCAAAATAACCAACATATCCAACTTATGTCTATACTTAAGATCTTTCATAGCAATCAAAGATCTCTTATTACCTGCCCCTCTAATATTCCAACAACCAATCATTAAGATGGAAGGAAGAGAGAAACGGCCAAACCAGACCTAATCAGAATTGGTAGACAAAGGCCCTATACATTTGAGACCTTGAGCCTTGCCATCCTCTGCACAACACGCAGACACATCAGCAATTAAAGCTTCACCAACTTCAGACTCCAACTGCACACTCTCAGAATCCCTCAAATCCTGAATTTCCATATCCTGATCAGCAGCTCTAGAAACCATAGAAATAATATTTGGAGCTCGAGGCTTAGGAATGGAAGAATACTCATTCCTACAAGCCTCAACCTCCCAAATTTCCAATCCTCCATTATCAAAGCTGGTCATAGGCTTCCTAAGAGTACTCAAAGCCTGGTCCAACTCAGACACAGACTTTATAGCAGAACCATGAGGCAAACTCTTAGAGCTAGGCCTCAAAACAATTGCAGGCCTAGAAGCAGATTTATTTGAAATATCATACAAAACTTTCCTCGGCCTACCAATCTTTTTCTTGCCCTTATTAGTAGGAATTGGAGCATTCCAACCACCATCATCTTTACTTTGAACAGCCTTCCCATTACTTGATAGATGATTCTCCAAAGTCCCAAAAACATGCTCTTGCTCACTATCAAAACACTTATTCTCCAAGATATTAAATCTAGAACCAGAAGCATCATAAATCCCAGCCTCAGAATTACCCTTTTGAAGAACTTCCTTTTTATCTTTCTGAGGCAAAGCATTGCTGGAATAAAAAGCCTTCTCTTGTCTCTTGTGGACGACCTCAGAGCTAACACCCTTTCCTTTATCATAACTAGCAGCAGTCCCATTTTTAAAATTCTTCTTCCAAGCTTTTCTAGTCAGAACAACATTCCAGATGCCAAAACCTGCCTTATCCCCAGTAGGATCAATTGGGCCTCTTTGATTATCATCAAGCCTCATCTTAAGTAACTTCTCCACTTGATGAGAACACACCTCTTCTTGAATATCCCCAGTCATATCCATGTCCGTCTCATTATTCTTATGGACAGGATTAGCAAAAGGACAATGCTCTTTACTGTGCCCGACTCTGCAACAATTAAAACAAATCACAGGGAGATTTTCGTATTCCACTCTCACAGGCCTACCCTCAACAACTAGGTAAGGGATGAGTGGCTTATTCAAATCAATTTCAACACAGACCCTTGCAAACTTACCTCTCATCTGACCAACAGTATGAACATCCACCTTATATGATGAGCCAATCAAATCCCCAATACACTTAATAGTCTCAAAATTGAAGAATTCAACTCCCATACCAGATAATCTCACCCAAACAGTAATACGGGAGACATGCTCCTCGGCTGCACAAAAATTAGGCCTCTATTTTTGAACAGCCACATACTGTCCTGCTACAACCCAAGGGCCCCCAGTTAACACATACAACATGTCCTCCTCCAGAACAAACCGAACAATGAAAAACCCATTGTCTAAATTAACCAATTGCATAGGACCCTTAAGTCTCCAACGTTGCTTCAACCTTGCAAAGACAAAATTATAGGTATGAGTCTTCCCTACAAACTCGATAATCACAGAATTTCTCCACGGTCTATAGATCTTGTTTTTAACATGTTCAGAAAACCGAATTGACGGACCATAAGGAGAATCCTTAACTTCATAATCACCAGCTTCAATAGAGAACCCATCCTTCTCCATTCCTTCAGTATATTCAAAACAAGAAGAGCTTAGTAACTTATCTTTGAAATTGACCTCTGGTAAGGGAGGGATCAGATCAGACTGATCCATGCCACCATCATCTCTTCCAGAAGTCGCAAAATCCTCTGAACGGAACCGTTTGGATGAACCATCCTTCATGACAACTGTTCACCCCGTTTCGTGTTTACTCCTGTGATGGGAGGGCAAAGTTCCCCACTGCCTTGAGAACCATTGACTGGTCAGCAAGTCAGCTTTCTTTGGTGTGCGAGCGTGCCACTGCTAGCAATGAAAATCCTAGCAGACTTAATTTTTGAAAATAAAAGATAACTTGCGCCCCAAGTTACTTGATTTCTAAACAAACGATTGTGAATTTGGGTGAGGAATATCTCCCAAGTAAGTTCTTTTCTATGCCTCGGACTGGTGAGGACTTTCACAATTTATCTCAGTATAAAAACAGTTGTTCTGGCCAGAATGATTAATAGAAATTGAAATATTTTTAGGCAGAACTGCCCTTTACATAGCCATAAACGAACAAACAGATGCTGGAAAGGGAAAAAGACAGCTGGAACTCCATTTCTGCCTGGATGGAATACTCTGATCCGGGCTGGACTGGGAATATTTGGACTGGACTGAACTGTCAACAGTTTCAACTGCTAAGCTTTAGCTGCAAATCGATACCAAAGTTTGAGTTTGGCAGAGCTTTAATCTACTTCAGGCCCTGGAAAGTCTTTTGAGGGGGCAGAACTGAAATTTCTTCAGTCTGGAATGGGCAGAAGTGGCTGATTCTGAGGATTACTCAGCTGGAACTGCGTTGTGGTACCTGTTCTGCTTGATCAGGGCTCTTCCTGAATTTGTTGAGGTTTTCATATTTATGGAAACTCAAACTCTGCTTGTTTTGGTTTTTGCTGAACCAAATTTGTAACGAGAGAGAGCTCTCTTTTTGAATGACTTATTCTCTAAGTCTGAACTTTGGTGTTTCTGATTTGTAGCTGGTATTCTTGTAGCTTGAATGAGCTGCTAGTTACTCCAGTTTGGAGGTTCTCAGTGATCAAGTGATCATGATTGAGTTTTTGCCCTTGGCTGTTTTGATTGATATTTTTGTTTGATTGGTTGATTGTCCTTTACTCTGTTCACCCTCCCTTATATTTATAAGAGATGTTTTTCTGGAGTAGGGTGATTTCCTTTTAATAATGGGCGGCAAGAAACCCCTTTGATAAGATCTTTTATTTTCAAATGCAAAGAAAAGGGTTTCGTGGATTTCTGGCAGGTAAGTTTCAGTTGCCAGCTCCTATGATCACTCCTCTGTTTTCTTTGGAAGAGAGCTTAATCCCTTTCTTCATTTCCAACCGTTCCTTTGTAAGAGCTAAAAAATTGTCAGTCTGATCTTTAGTTTCGAAACAACTTCCTGCTTTCCAGCTTTATCTCTCTCTGAATATTTTTGAAACCTGTTTATTCTTTTTAGGAGAAACAATTCTCTCTCTGATTGGAAAATATCTCTGAATATTCTCATAGTTCAGAGTTTCTTGTTGTTTCCAATTTTGTCAGCCACCGCCTCTTCTTAATCAACTATGATATAGTTGATTTCATCCCAGGTCTGCTATTTTCACGTGGGTTCCATGTGGCTTGGTTTCTTCAAATTGATGCTGGGCTCATCCTTTTCTGACAAAGAAGTGATTTTTTCACCGAGGCCCACGTTTTGTTTTTTTGGTTTGATCAGTTGTGGGCTTGGCTTTTCTGGTTCTTGGGTTTTCTTTGTTGGGCTGGATATGTCAATTTTAGGCCCAAACAATGCCCCCTAAGTCTGAATCGTTTTTTTTTTTTTTTAAACGGTTTCAGACTTGAATGACATGGCCATTAAATTGGCACGTGCTAGCCCCCTCTACTTATCCAACGTCTTGACACGTCCTCTTACTGTGTTCGTGGGAAACTGGGCAGTTACTCGCTTTTACTAGCTAGTCAATATCAGATGACGGCTTGTCTTCTCCACGTCCCTGTTCTCTCTTTCCCACGTTTTCGAGCCTTTAAAAGAAACAAAAAACCCATAGCTCCTGTTCATTCGAAAAACCCAGCATTTCTCAGTCCTTCTTGGTTCTTGATTTTCCTTTCAGCTTTGGTCAGCTTTTGATCCTCTCCTCTTCCTTGTTGTTCTCCTTCTTCCTGTTTTTGAAAGCTTTCTGAGAAATGTCTTCTCCGAAAACTCGTGCCCAGGGTTCGTCTTCCTCAGTTCCTCTCGATTATACTACTGGAGCTGGGGTTGACAACCATGCGATAGAGGTTAGGAGCAAGCTTCATCCTTTTGCCCAGAAAAACCTGGATGAGAACGTCCTTCATCTGTTTGAAAATACCTTAGTGTTGGGGCCTCATTGGTTTGGTCCTGTTCCTCCTGAGATGGCAGAACTGATGAAGAAGGATGCTGAGGCTCCCTTATGTTTTGAGAGTGCTTCTGCCCTAGCTTCTCATACCTGGATTAGCAAAAATTTGAGCCGCTTTTTCCCATCTTGCGAAGTGAGAAACAGTCCAGTGAAATGGGTGGACTGGATTGACAGGCTTCTTCCTAGGTATGGACCTCACTGGAAGCGTGCTGGCATATATGATGCCATTCTTCTGTCCAAGCAATCCATCAACAGGGATGAGAATCTGCTTGCTGCTGCTCTATGCTTCTGGAATTCTGCCAACAATACCTTTGATTTTCGCATAGGTCCTATAGCTCCAACTCTGCTGGATATGGCTCAGATTTTTGGGTTCAGACCCCATGGTAGGCCTGTGGATGCTGTAGGTGACTATCATAGGAGGAAGAACCAAGAGAAACTGTCCCAGCCATTTACTATCTCTCCAGCCTCAATCAACCAGAACTGCTCTTTCTCCAACTATTTGAAGAAGTTCAGTGCTGAAAAGGACAAGGATTAGCAGCACATGCTGTTCCTTTTATACTGGCTGAACAGGTTCATATTTCCCAATCGTTCATCAGCAGTTCTGCTTGAATACAGGCATTTGGCGGAGGCACTGCATAATCATACTGATGTTGGCCTTGGACTTACAGTTCTGGCTCATCTTTTCAAGAACCTGTATTCTGCCACCTTGGAGAATCCCTTGAATCTAACTGCCCCAAGTGCATTCTGGATGATCCAGATCTGGCTGCAGGTTTATTTTCCAGAATTGAGGTTTCCAGATGTGGTTCTGCTTGAAGATCAAGTTCTGGCTCATTCATTGATGGCGGCAGAAGTGCCCAAGCGCTCCATTGAAGAATACTTGATGTTCTTCCGGCATTGCACCAAGAGGTCAGCAGCTCAATGGCAGGTGGTGATCAGGAGAACCTATCCTTGGTTCCAGCCTGGATACAGGCTTTTTGAAAAAGAGCCAGAAGAGGAAACAGCCAGAACTGAATTCAGGAAGAAGTTCCTGAGTGTTACCTTGCCTAGGGACCTGCCCTATGGGGGTGGAAAGCCTCCTAATTATCATCTGGGGGCAGAAGTGTATCACCCCAACTTCTGTGCAAGGCAACTTGGTTGTCCACAGCTCATTCCACTCAAATCGTACCGAAGCTGTAACCGGGGCAGCTCTTGGAGGAATCTAGATAACCTGGAGGTGCAAAAAGATGCCAGGTGTGCAGTGAATAAGATAAATAATAGTGTATACGCCCTCTATCCTTCCTGGGAGCCCAATTCCTGTTGTTCTGCTGATTTTGAGGCCTGGTGGAAAGCTCGTTTTCGAAATCTGCCTGCTTCCAGTACTGCATTGGCCGTGCTTTTTGCTGGCTGGGATGGCTGGGTTGTCCATACAGGAGAGGAAGCTCATAAGTCCATGGTGCAGATTATAAAAGACATCAATGCCCAAGTTTTGGAAGGTAGTATCTTAATTCTGTCTGTTCTGTTCATCCTTCTTCTGTTTTGGTGATATCTAACATCTTGTTCTGTCTGCAACAGATCCCTCTTTGGCACGGGATGTTGGTGGTCAGTCTGCTCAAGCTGGAGAAGTATTTGGTACATTTTCTATTCTTCTGTTCTTTCTACCTGTTCCTGCTGTGTTTTGATTTTCTGATCTTGTTATTTCTGGTGTAGCCACTTCTCTTATAACAGCTGGGGACCTGGAGCTTCCTTCCGGAGAAGAAGAGGAAGATCAGACAGAACAGGCTCTTGTTGAGGCCACTCCTCTTGTTAGGAGAAAAAGAAAAGACACTGCTCCATCCACAACTTTAGGTAAATCTGGCAGTTCCTGAGCTTTTTTGCATTTTGCCCTATTCTGTTTTGTTCTGGCTTATGTTTTAATGTCCACCTTCTGTCTGTTGCAGCTGGAAGTTCTTCTCCACCTTCTGCCAAATCAAAAAGACTTAGAAAGAAGGCGGTGGTGGAATATGTGGCCTCGGAGGACAATTCAGCAGTTCCTACCGCCACTTCTGACACAGATGACGAACTCAGGGAGGCTTTTGAGGAGGTAGAAAAAGACAAAGTGCTGGGGGAGTTAGAAAGGGTAGGAGAGGAACCCCAAGAGAAATTAAAGACAACAGAAGAAGAAGTGAGTTTTTCTGGCTTCCTGCCTATTTTTCTTTATTCCTTCTCTGTTCTAACTTCTGTCTGTTTGTAGGAAGAAATTCCTGCTGAAGTGATTGCAGAGAGCATCGCCTTGGCTCAGAAACAACAAGAGAAGGAAAAGGCAGAGCTAACTAACTCAGAGCTGGCTTTGTTCGAGAATCCAGAGGCAGAACAGTCAACGGCTACTCCAGCAACCGAGGAGCAAGCAGAGCAATCTGCATCCGGGCCTGAGGAGCAGGCAGAACCACCTGTTTTAGTTCCAGAAACGGTAGTGAGCATGGTTACGGCTGCTCCTGAAGTAGTGGTAATTGTTTTTCAATTCTGGTCATATTTTCTGCAACCTTCTCCTATTTCTGCTTCTTTAACTGTCTTTTACTGCTTTTCAGGCAGAAGCGCCCAGGTCTGCTAGTGTTCTGGCTGTGGTGACCAGCCCCTTGAAGCCTCCAATTGTTGCTGTAAGTTTTTACTACATTTCTTGTTTTCTTCTTCCTTTTTCTGTCTGGTTCTAACCTGTGTTTCCTTCCACTGATGCCTATTCATTCTCTCGCAGGTTCATCTACTACGGCCTCTTTTTCTGATCCAGAACTGGCGGAGTTTGAGGCCATGGACTTGGATGCACAACTGGACAGATTGGAGAAACTAAGCTCCCCTCAAGGCAAGGCAAAATCCAGGGCAGTGGAGGAGGCTATGGAGAGATTGAAAATCTGGCAGTCTAGTGCGCTGGAGCTGGATGAGGATAGGGAAGCTTTTGATCAGCTGATGAGGGATCTGGACCTGCTGCACAGGCAGAATATGGCCCCAAGACCCATTCTGGAGATGAGCCTTGGACTGGCAAGAGATGTGCTTACTCTCCATGATCGCTATGAAGATCTCAAGCCTACTTTCAAGACCTCTGAGTTCTGCAAGGCCACTCATGAAGCCAACTTGGCTGATTTTGCAAAGCAGAAGGCAGAATTGGATCAAATGGTGGTAGGATACAAAGAAGCCAAGGCTACTGCAGACAAGCTGGAGGAACAGATTGCAGAGCTTCAGAAGCAGCTGGCAGAATGTAGGGAAGTGCAGAACAGGCTCGGGGCTGGGCTGAGCACTAAGACTAAGGCCACCTTTCTTGTGCAGAACATGGTTGCAGCTTCTAGGCTAGCCCTGGAGATTGCAGAGGCTTCAATCCACCAGGGGGTGCTGCTTCAAAAGGAACTCTCCATAAAGAAGACAAATCTGCAGGAAACTCTTAAGAAATTAGGATTTTAATTTTGTTATTTATTTTCCGTTTTATTATTATTATTAATTTTTTTTTTTTTATGAACAATTTTGCCAAGGGGAAAGGCCCCTGGTTTATTTAAATAAAGTTTGTTTTTTGTTGCACCTCGAGTTTTGTTTTTAAAACTTCAATGATGGAAAGAATAAAATCAGAAGTGGAAGAACAAAAACAAACTTCTGACTAACTTCAGGACAAAAACTTTAAGCAGACTAACTAGAGTCAAAATGACTTTAAACAGAATTAAAAAGACTAGAATCGAAATCACTCAAGACAGAATTGAAATAACTAGAATCGAGATAACTTAAGACAGAATAACTAGTTTTCTTCTAGAATGGTCTCATCTCTATCCCCGGATCCGCTTGTGAATCCTACATGGTTGGATAAAATTTCTTTAACCATTTGCCGTTGATTGGGGCAGCATGAATTTCTCCATCCTTATCCTATAACCTGTATGCCCCCATTCCAAGGATCTCATTGACTATGAAAGGGTCTTCCCATGTGGGTGACCATTTTCCATATCCAGCTACATGTGTTCCAAGGGGCAGAACTGCCTTCCAGACTATCTCTCCCTCTTCAAAACTCTTGTTCCTGACTCTTTTATTATAGGCCCTTGACACAGCTTGCTTTCCTGCCAAGAGTTTATTGAGGGTGTCAATTCTGCTTGCATCCAATCCTTCCATTTCTAGCAGCATGGCTTGAGAGTAGTTTTCTCCTACCAGATCATGCTGGTGGGCAATTCTGAGGGACTGGACAGCTATTTCCATAGGCAGAATTGCATCATGACCATAGGTTAATGCATAGGGGGTCATGCCAGTTGCTTCTCTTTTTGAAGTTCTATATGCCCACAGAGTTTCTGATAGCTTCTCATGCCATTGTTTCGGATTTTTCTCAAGCATTTTTCTGATAATGTTGATAATCACCTTGTTGCTTGATTCTGCCTGCCCATTAGCTTGAGCATAATGAGTGGATTGAAGCAACTTCAATTTGAATGCTTCTGCCATATCCAGCATATCTCCAGATATGAAAGAAGATCCCCTATCGGTTGTGATTGATTCTGGGATGCCAAATCTCTGTATAATCTGTTCTTCTATGAAGGTGATGATTTCTTGACATGTAGTGGATTTAACAGGTTTGGCTTCCACCCATTTGGTGAAGTAGTCTGTAGCAACAATGATAAAGCAGTGCTGCTGGTTGCTGGCTGGATAGATTTTGCCAATGAGGTCCATTGCCCATCCTCTGAAAGGCCATGGTTTTACCACTGGATTCATGGGGACTGAAGGAGCCTGCTGGATTGGTCCGTGTCTTTGACAAGATTCACATCCTTTGGAATAGTTAATGCAATCTTTCATCATGGTTGGCCACAAGTAGCCATATCTCCTAATTAGCCAGCACATTTTCCTTCCACCTTGGTGAGCTCCGCAAATTCCTTCATGAGTTTCTCCCATGACTTTCATGTATTCTTTCTTTCCGAGACACCTTAAAAGTACCTCATCTTTACTTTTTCGAACCAAATCTTCATTCCACATAAGGTAGTTCAAAGCCATGATCCTGACTCTTTTCTCAGAGGGCAGGGTTGGATATCGTAAGTAAGTTATGATAGGACTTCTCCAATCATCTTCGCTGATTATAGTAGAATTGATATCTATTTCCATCCCCCTGGTCAGAACAGATGGTAGACTTTTCTTCACTACCTTGATGATTCTTTGTACACAATCTTCAGGTATCTGTACCCATGTTGCCAACTGAGCCAGTTCATTGGCTGCAAAGTTTTCCTCTCTTGGGATGTGTTCCCAAGTAGCTTCTCTGAATTCTGTCAGAAGATTTCTGGCTGCTACCAAGTAGACAGCTAGAGAGGAACTTAGGCATTTGTATTCCCCGGCAATTTGTTTCAAGACAAGCATAGAATCTCCTAGGATTTCCACAGATTGGATTCCTAGTTCTACCAACATTTCTAAACCAATGATCAAAGCCTCATATTCTGCCCTATTGTTGGTGCATTGGAAATCTAATTGGAAAGAATAGCAATGTCTGATTCCTAGTGGTTCTTCCAGAACAATCCCTGCCCCAGAAGTTATGTCAGTTTTTGATCCATCAAAATATAGCTTCCAAGGCGTGAGATGAACTGAATAGATAGGATTGTTGAGGCAAATATGAGCTCTGGTCAACAGATTTGCATTGGCTATGTCCAGAGAGTCCATGTTCTCAATCTCCTCCCCAGGATGATCTGCTAGGAAGTCTGCCACAGCCTGTCCTTTGACAGCCTTCTGAGGAACATATCTGAAGGCAAATTCTGTCAGGGCCAAAGTCCATTTTCCTATTCTGCCTCTCAACATTGGCCTAGTTAGCATGTATTTAATCAGATCTGTCTTGGCAATGATGTAGATGGTGTATGGCAGCATGTAGTGTCTGAGTTTTACAGCAGTGAAGTATAAGGCTAGGCAAAGTCTCTCAATTGCAAAATACTTTCTTTCCACTTCTGTCAGAGTTCTGCTTAGGTAGTAGATTGCCTGTTCCTTTCCCTCCTTATTATCTTGAACCAACAGACTCCCTATGGATAGTTCTGATGCAGATATATAGAGCTTAAGTGGCCTGCCTCTCTTAGGTGGGGACAGAACTGGTGGATTTGAAAGGTAACATTTGATCTCTTCAAAAGCATGTTGGTGCTGTTCTTCCCACTTGAAAGTCTGCTCCTGCTTCAATCTTAACAAAGAAGAGAAAGGCTGGATTTTTCCTGCAGAATTGGATATGAATCTCCTTAGAAAATTAATTTTTCCCAACAGGCTCTGCAATTCTTTCTTATTCCTAGGCGGTAAAGCTTCTATGATGGATTTTGCTTTGTTCTTGTCGATTTCTATGCCTCTTTGGTGGACCAAGAATCCTAGGAAATTTCCTGCCTGAACTCCAAAAACACACTTCTTTGGGTTCATCTTCAGTTTGTGCTGTCTCATTCTTAGGAATGCCCTTTTCAGGTTTGATATGTGATTTCCCTCCTCTGGGGATTTAATCACCACATCATCAATGTAAACTTCCAAAGAATGCCCTATCATATCATGGAAGACAGAATTCATTGCATTTGATAAGTAGCTCTGCATTTCTTAAGCCAAAAGGCATTACAGTGTATTCAAAAGCACCTATGTGTCCTGGCACATGAAGGCTGTCTTGTGTATGTCTTCTTCTGCCACCATGATCTGGTTGTATCCTGCATTGCCATCCATAAAAGACAGCATTTGGTTGTGGGCAGCTCCATCTACTAGCATATCTGCCATAGGCATATGGTATTCATCCTTGGGAGAAGCTTCATTCAAATTTCTGTAGTCAACACAGATTCTGACAGCCCCAGTTTTTCTTTTCAGAACTGGCACAATATTGGCTAGCCAATCAGCATAGATGGCTGGTCTGATGAATCCTGCTTTGAGCAGTCTTTCTATTTCTTCTTTGACCTTCAATTCTGTGTCCATAGACATTCTTCTTCTGGCCTGTTTGACTGGAAGGTAACCCTCTTTGATAGGCAACTTATGTTCCACTAGTTCCCTGTCCAGTCCTGGCATTTCATGATAATGCCACGCAAAACAGTCTCTGAACTCCTGCAAAAGTGCAATGAGTTCACCCTTAATTGGTTCTTTCAACAGTGTACTAATAAAAGTAGGTCTTGGATCCTCTTCTGTCCCTAAGTTTATTTCCTCCAAGGGATCTTCCACTTCTGGCAGAGAGTCATCCAATGCTGCTGGCGCAAAATCTAATACTTCCTCCTGTAACTCCTCTTCCTCCTGGTCTTCCGTGCTTTCATGAGTGAATTCTGCCATGTTGATGGCTGGATCCTGCATGAAGAGCTTTCTTTCCTCCCAGTATACCAACAATCTTTTTGTAATGGATCGGATTGTTGCAGCTCGATCCTTTTCTTGTCGGTTGGGACTAAACATCAGAGTTCTGAAGTTTAAGCACAAAAGGTCTATTCCAATCCTCCAGGGAACTAGCTAGACCATCTTCAATGAGTCTTTGGGCCGTGACACCGTGGGGGCTGCCGTTCTGGTTGACTCCAAGGAAAGTGAAAGGACCAAGGTCATCATGATAGTACCTTGCCTCAAAACACATGGCAGAAGGCAGAAATGGCCGTGGATCGGCCTCTACTATCTCCATGTAACCTTCTTCATTCCACAAAGCTAATTGTTGATGGAGAGTGGAAGGGACACATAAGCTCTGGTGAATCCAGTCTCTGCCAAGCAGTGCATTGTAAGTGGTGGAAGTAGTGTCTACCACAAAGAATGCAATCTTCAGCTCTTTGCTTCCAACTATAACATCCACGTCTAAGATCCCATGAGTTTTGGTGATGCCCCCTGCGAAGTTGGTGACAGTTAAGCGTGTTGGGATCAAATCCTTCTCTGTTCTGCCCATTTTGCTCAGCATTCTGTGAGGCAGAAGATTAATGGCTGCACCTCCATCTACCATGACTTTGGGAACAGGAACTCCCCCAAAATTTGCAGTTATGAACAAAGGCCTGAGGTGATTTGCCATCTCCTTGGTTGGTTTGGAGAAGCAAAGCTGGCTTGTGGCTGATTTGCTGGCAGTTCTGCCTGCTTTAGGACTGTCTGCTTGCTGTTCTGATGTTTCTTCTGCTTCTGCTAACCTGCATTCGAAACTTTCCTGGGAGAAAACATCTCCTTCCAGAGTGCTTTCTTGCCCTTCTGCAGCCCAGAATTTTTCTGACAGAATAAACACCATGTTGATGCCTAGGTCACCTTGTAACAGGCCTTCCAATTCTGCACCAAAAGTCTTAGTTTCTGCATCCAATTCCCCTTCATATTCCATCTGTTCTTCTCCGAATTCTTCTGTCCAGTCTTCCTGTCCTTCCATTCCAAGGAGTGCATTCTGGTCATCTGTAGATGGCTCATAATCTAGCTGTTCTTCTTCATATTCGTCAGTCCAGTCTTCCTGTCCTTCTATTGGAATAGGTTCAGTTTCTCCTTCTTCTTGTGAGGCTTGAAGCTGTTTGTCTGAAAATGGGGTGAGATGGATACGAGGCTTATCTGGGGATTTTGTTTTTAACATCTTTTGTGAGTGAAAGACTGCTTGTTCTGCCTGGGGATGCTTCTCAGGCTCCTTCCCTTTTCTGGCAGAATTGGTCTCTGGAAGTACCTGCGCAATGTTTTCGTTATTGAGGAATGTGCAGTACTGTCTTTGGATCCTCCTTTTCTGGGTTCTGGTCAATTCCATTGTTGGCCTGCCACTCTTTCCTACAACATACCACCTTCCTTCTATGATAGCAGCCAAAGGCTTATCATTTCCAGGCATCTTGATAGATATTTCCTTCTTAGATTGTTCTGTCATCCTCCTGTTGTGCTGGGCTGGTCTGGGATACTTTCCCTGCCTGGCTCTACCTCGGGATGAGGTTCCAATTCTGTCAAAGACACTTGGCATGGGCTGACTTTGTCTGTTCAGAACCACTTCTAGCTCAGCTTCACACTTGCACTTGCTGCAGATCACCATTCCAGCTGAGATAGTTGCTTTTGGCCTCTCATTGGTTTCCCTTGAAACCATTCTGCCCCTGCTGGAACTGGTCTCTGTAGTTGGCCTGGTTCTCTTCTGTTCTGGCCAGTTTAGGTTCACCATGTTAACTTGTGGTTGAGGAAAGGGATTTGTTGTTACTGTAGGAGTTTTCTCCGCTAGTTTCAACCTTCCTGCTGTTATTCCTTCCTGTATAACATCTCTGAAAACTACACAACTGTTGGTAGAATGGTTCCAAGAGTTGTGCCACCTGCAATACTGCCTGCCCTTGATTTCTTCTGGCTTGGGCATCCTGTGGGGTGTTTCTATTGCCTTCTGTAGCAACATCTCATCAAATAAAGCATCCACCTTGGTCAGATCAAAAGAATAGACCTTGTTCTGTATTGGTTTGTTTGGAACAAACCCTCCTGTGAAAGGTGGCGGCTTCTGATCCTTTGGTGGCTTGGTAAGAGCTTTGCAGCTGATGGGGTGTTTTAATTTTGCCATTTCTGCTACTGCAACCTCTCCTTCCTCCGAGCATTCTGCTTCCTCTTCTGATTCTATCTGAATCAGATGTATTGGTGACTTGTAATACGTTCCCTTGGAAGAATTTCTCTTCTGTTGTTCTTCCCTAAGCAGTTCCTCATACTTGGATGCTTTGTCCGCCAGTTCTGCCAGATCTCCAAACAATATCCCATCAAATCTCTTCCTTAGAGATATTTTGAGGGCAGCCTGAGCCATCTGGATGAAATGTCTCTCTTCCATAGGGATTCTGCACTTCATCTTGAGTTTTCTGAATCTGGCTATGAAATCTTGAGCAGGTTCATCCTCACTCTGTTTGAGGGCAGCAAGGTCACTGATGGTGATTTCTGGCTGAATCCTGTAGTAGTAGTCGTGGAAAACACTTTCCATCTGTTCCCAAGTCTGGACAGAATTTGGTGGCAAACTGGTGTACCAAGTGAAGGCCTGTCCGGAGAGAGAATTTCCAAAAAGCCTCAATTTCAACAGAGGATTATTTTCAATGGCTATGCACTGGACAGAGAATCTGCCTATGTGCTCAACTGATGAAGCGTGGGGATCCTCTCCATTGAATAAGGTGAAGTTTGGTACTTTGAAACCTGGGGGTAGAGGTATTTGATCGATATAAACTGGATATGGTTTCCTATATGTAGGCCTTTCTCCTCTTCTGGCTTCAGGCTCCATCATTTCCCTGATCATTCTTTGCAGTGCCCCTACATCATTTAGGGCATTGATAGGGTAGAGGTTTCGTCCCTGTTCTGGCTGGGCGTAATCAACCATTGGTTCTGCTCTGTATGGCCTGGGCAGAACTTCCTCCCTGCGTCCTTCCTGTTCGTCCAAACCTGGATTATTCCTCCAGTTTGCCCCCAGCCTGTTTCTATCATTGTTGGCAAAAAGGTTGTTACCTCTTCCGCCTCTTCTGCCTCTTGCAGGTGGAGGGAATGGATTGGGATCTATCCTTCTGGGTCTATAAGGCAGTACTGCTGGTGGCTCGGGCAGAACTGCCAAAGGTTGATCCTGTGGAATGTGCTGAGGTTCTGGCTGGTTCTGCTGCCTCTGAACTGGTGCATGGCCTTCTGGTTGAGCTGGGGCCTCATGCTCCTGGACGGGGAAGGCTTCTCCCCTCTGTCCAGCCTGATTTTCTCCATGCCCTAATATTCCAGCAATCTGTGCAATGAGAGGGTTTTCCTGGTATGGCCATACTAATCCTGGTGGGGGGCCATGAGGTAGGTCTAGCTGCTGGACTACAGCATATGGATTTGGAATTCTGGCCATAGTAGCCTCACGGTCCTTCCTGAACTGCCTGTTAACTTGCCATTGCATCATGGCAGTTTTGTGTTCAGAGTTTCTTGGCTGCTCTATGTTGTTTCCTTGTTAGCACAGATTCCTGTACTTGGTTTATCCTTCTGGAACCAGTTCTGGATCGTCTGCTTCCTGTACTGCCATGGGCTGAGTGCCTAGCATCACTCTCTTCCGATTCTAGACCTTCCCTGAGAGCTACCTGATTTATCTCCATAGCGTGGCGCGGGTTCTGGCTAGAGCTTCCAATATTCATAAACCTGGAAAGAATTCTGTCAGAATATGTATACTGAGAAGTCCCACTGGGCGTGCCAAATTGTTCACCCCGTTTCGTGTTTACTCCTGTGATGGAAGGGCAAAGTTCCCCACTGCCTTGAGAACCATTGACTGGTCAGCAAGTCAGCTTTCTTTGGTGTGCGAGCGTGCCACTGCTAGCAATGAAAATCCTAGCAGACTTAATTTTTGAAAATAAAAGATAACTTGAGCCCCAAGTTACTTGATTTCTAAACAAACGATTGTGAATTTGGGTGAGGAATATCTCCCAAGTAAGTTCTTTTCTATGCTTCAGACTGGTGAGGACTTTCACAATTTATCTCAGTATAAAAACAACTGTTCTGGCCAGAATGATTAATAGAAATTGAAATATTTTTAGGCAGAACTGCCCTTTACATAGCCATAAACGAACAAACAGATGCTGGAAAGGGAAAAAGACAGCTGGAACTCCATTTCTGCCTGGATGGAATACTCTGATCCGGGCTGGACTGGGAATATTTGGACTGGACTGAACTGTCAACAGTTTCAACTGCTAAGCTTTAGCTGCAAATCGATACCAAAGTTTGAGTTTGGCAGAACTTTAATCTACTTCAGGCCCTGGAAGGTCTTTTGAGGGGGCAGAACTGAAATTTCTTCAGTCTGGAATGGGCAGAAGTGGCTGATTCTGAGGATTACTCAGCTGGAACTGCGCTGTGGTACCTGTTCTGCTTGATCAAGGCTCTTCCTGAATTTGTTGAGGTTTTCATATTTATGGAAACTCAAACTCTGCTTGTTTTGGCTTTTGCTGAACCAAATTTGTAACGAGAGAGAGCTCTCTTTTTGAATGACTTATTCTCTAAGTCTGAACTTTGGTGTTTCTGATTTGTAGCTGGTATTCTTGTAGCTTGAATGAGCTGCTAGTTACTCCAGTTTGGAGGTTCTTAGTGATCAAGTGATCATGATTGAGTTTTTGCCCTTGGCTGTTTTGATTGATATTTTTGTTTGATTGGTTGATTGTCCTTTACTCTGTTCACCCTCCCTTATATTTATAAGAGATGTTTTTTTGGAGTAGGGTGATTTCCTTTTAATAATGGGCGGCAAGAAACCCCTTTGATAAGATCTTTTATTTTCAAATGCAAAGAAAAGGGTTTCGTGGATTTCTGGCAGGTAAGTTTCAGTTGCTAGCTCCTATGATCACTCCTCTGTTTTCTTTGGAAGAGAGCTTAATCCCTTTCTTCATTTCCAACCGTCCCTTTGTAAGAGCTAAAAAATTGTCAGTCTGATCTTTAGTTTCGAAACAACTTCTTGCTTTCCAGCTTTATCTCTCTCTGAATATTTTTGAAACCTATTTATTCTTTTTGGGAGAAACAATTCTCTCTCTGATTGGAAAATATCTCTGAATATTCTCATAGTTCAGAGTTTCTTGTTGTTTCCAATTTTGTCAGCCACCGCCTCTTCTTAATCAACTATGATATAGTTGATTTCATCCCAGGTCTGCTATTTTCACGTGGGTTCCATGTGGCTTGGTTTCTTCAAATTGATGCTGGGCTCATCCTTTTCTGACAAAGAAGTGATTTTTTCACCGAGGCCCACGTTTTGTTTTTCTGGTTTGATCAGTTGTGGGCTTGGCTTTTCTGGTTCTTGGGTTTTCTTTGTTGGGCTGGGTATGTCAATTTTAGGCCCAAACAACAACAAGACTCTCCGTAAATCGGTGTGCCGAAAACCTGAAACCAGGAGACGCAGACGCCATCGAGCCGATCAGATCTATAGTATATGTGAACAAATGTTCTTTCATAGTAACCATATATTGCTAGTACTATTTATAAACACTTTCCACTTTACTATGTAAATCACATTTTTCAAACATCCATTCCGCACACCAAACAAGCCCCTAAACATATGTACGAAATTCTTGTGCCATGCAATTTCTACTCCAACCAAAATAAATTCATAATTATTTTCATAGACTTATGCGTTCACCATTATGTGAATATGAAAATGAATTCCATTGCAATTACAAGCCCAACGTTCTAATTTTGTGCATTGAAAAAATTAGTAACAAAAATTTATATTTTATTAGAACTTGTGACCGGTGAGATTTCCCTTTATGCGACTTTTACATTATAACACGTGTATTTATTCATTAATATTTTATTCTAGATTCACAACATATCAACTTTGTAGTATAATTACACTAATGTGGTGGGATATATATAATAATATGAATAAATACACCTATTATAATTGTGAGTAATTGATTGGTTTCATTTATTTTTAAAAAAGTTTAAAATTTAATTCAAATGGTGGGTAATGAAAAGGAAACAAATTTGTTTAGTTTAATTTTTCTTGGTTTTTCTTGCAACTGAAATGACCTATTGTTGCCTCAGATGAATGGCGCGTGTCCGCGCGCTGGTTTCTCTCAAAAAGAAAACCAATGCCTATATATACACGTACATATATCGAAATCCACTGAGTCTCATCAAAATCATTTCTTCAATTCAATCAGATCTCTCTCGCGCTTCCATCAGACACGCTCAAACCAATTAGTGAGTTTACTGCAATCCCTAGAGCCATTGAATTTTCTTAATTTCTTGTTTCTAAATAATTAATAATAATTATTGCCAGCATTTTCTCACTCAGCTCATCGTCATTGTGCTTGTGAGCCTCGAATCTGATTTGTATAATTTTACTATCTTGAGTAATTTTTATTGAATGGTCCGTTTGGTTTCCAAGACAACGCAGGAAATTGTATGCTTCTAGTTGTAGAAATTCCAGTGTTTATGATTGAGTAAATCTCGATTTTATGGGCATTTTTTCCTCTGTTTTCTTGGCTACCAAGTGGACTCGAATGGGCATGTTTTGGTTTCTACTGCATGATTGGAGTTGAAAATTATAGTTTAGTTATGGCGGTTTGGATAAGTTAGATTTGAAATTAATGGAATAAATGTGGCAGGCTTTTATGGAAATTGAATTGATTGGGTAGTTTTGATGAGTTCTGAGTAGCAAACAAGGGATCCATTGATTAATTAATGTGGTCATCCGTGCATTTATTGTTCTTGGTGATGTGGTGTAGGTGAATTCCTTCTAAAACTAGACTATATGTATATGAAATGCCACGGGCAAATTAAGAAAGTTTGGAATGCTGCAATTCCTTGTGCGCAAGTGTGTGATTAGACTCAAATGGGCAGGGGATATGTAATATGTTGGCATGATGAAAATTAAGAAAGAAATGTGTGTGTGTGCACGCGCAAGCACACCCATGCGCATGTGGATTTCAAAATGACTGTGTTGTTTGATGATATGGTTGCAGCTGCAAATGGGAATATATCTCAGTGCTCCCAAAACTGATAAGGACTCAGAAGATGGTGAGAATGACAAACTTCGATACGGGTCATCCTCCATGCAAGGGTGGCGTTCGACCATGGAAGATGCTGTAAGTCTTTATGTCATTCTTCTTATTCACTTAGATGACGCTCAGAGAGTGCAGCTGAGTAGTTCTTGTTGTTTGGTCTTTGTATTTTCGTAGTGAGCTTTGCATTTCACATGCAATTGTCATACTTAGCATTATTACTTCATGGCATTTGGTTTGTCACTACAGAAGTCCTAGATGAAGGTAATTATCATCTTGTTAAATTGGTTTTCCTGAGAATGGACACATATTGAATATATAATACAGAAAGTGCTCTAAAAGTATTTTAGTATACTAATCTTGCCATAGATCATGTACCATCTTGCCTATTATACACTAAAAGTACTTGACTTTTGACTTTTATTGCAGCATGCTGCTATTCCAGATTTTGATGGTTCAACATCTTTCTTTGCTGTTTATGATGGTCATGGAGGTTAGGTTTCCAAGCTCTATAATTTAACTCTACTTAATGCTATCTTTCTTATCATTTTAAGAAACTTTCCATTTATAGTTGGTTTTCATATGCATGTTGGACTGCCCAAGTATTTCTGGACAGGACTTGTATATGGTGTAACCAGGCCTGAATAATCTTGAGTTTTATGGAGCTGAATTTGGATATTTGCAAAATAAAATATGTAAAAATTTCGTTGAAGAGTCTATTAATTGAATTGTTTTCATCTTATAGTGCAAATTTTTTTAATAAAACAAAGTTATGTCACTTCAAAACTAGGTCTGTTGACAATGCTAATTATTATAGAACTTGTGATGGTTGCAATTTCTATTTTAAGCTTTCCTTTATACCTTCTGCTTCTGTTCACTTCAAAAATCTCACCCTGAGATCTGGTTTGGAGTTTGGTTGGTTTTAACTTTTATCACATGGTAAAACAGTTAGCTGTACTCACCATGATTGCAGACCTGCAATCGGCATTTATTTTGTGTTTCAGAAAAACCTCCAAAGTCTACTCAATCTTAATTGAAAATCTATTGTTATTTAAATTAATTTAGTGAAATTTTTTTACCAATCAGTTGGCTTTCCTGTGTTATTCAGTAGGTATTGCATTGTGTGATTGGAAGCTAAAGATTAATTTAATGGAAAAAAAAAAAAGTTCTGTGGCCATATTATGGTAGGAAAAGGGAAATAGCTGAACGAAATATGAAGGCCACTTTAACGTGCCCAACAAAGTATATTGCTAGATTGTTGGTATGATGAGTTGTATTTATCAGCACTATGGGTGGGTGGGGGAGTGGCATAGTTTTCAATTGAAGATTTTATGGATTTTACACATGGTGTGCAGCCCAAAATATGACCAAAAGGAAAATAATGCCACATACGGGAACAATGTGTGCGCAAATTTCCATATTAACGCGTGAGGTTGACATATAGGGCCTAGTCTTCAAAGTCCTGGAATTTTTATTTTACATATGTCTTGGATTGTGCAGTTACCAAGGTTTTAGTGGTTTTTCTTTTCCTTCCCACCTTTTTGCCCCGCAGCAGAAAGGAAGGGGGTGGTTAGAGCAGTTTATGCTTAATGTTTAAGTTTTATAGGTTGGTACTATCTGGTGAGGTTTTGTCATCACTGGTCCATTGATTTGCAGGTAAAGCAGTGGCAAATTTCTGCGCCAAGTATCTCCACCTACAGTTGCTCAAGGATGAAGCGTATCTAGCTGGCGATTTAGGCACTTCTCTACAGAAAGCTTTTCTCAGGTTACTTAATCCCTTGTGTTAGTAATCTTCAATTTAGCAATTTTCAGCAGATGCATCTGTGTTATCAATTTGCCCAAGAACAAGGCTGCAGAATTGTGTCTTTCTCCTGTAAGTCATATGTTGTAAACAGCTTGGGAACTTGAAACTAGGCCATTGTTCTGCTACCACTGCCGGCCATTATCATTGCTGCATTGTGTTAATCCACCTAAGATAAGTAAACTTGCATCAATGCCCGTTCATTTAATAGATTTTCACACTGCCGTACATGCTCATGCCTTTTCTTTAATTATCATTTTATAGGGCATGAACAGTATGTTATGAAACTTTACAGAAATTGTATTGTCAAATCCAATTATAACATCTCGGTGGACTTTCATTTTGAATTGGTTTTCAAAGTTATACAATTTATGATGGAACAAAATTAGTGGCAGAAATCTGTAATAGGGGTATCAAAGGGATAATTTAGATAGATGTGATTATGAATGAGATACTTACTCACTATCTTACCTTGCTTCAAATTGATGCAGGATGGATGAGATGATGCGTGGACAAAGAGGCTGGAGAGAATTAGCCGTACTGGGAGATAAGATAGACAAAGTTTCTGGTCTTATAGAAGGGTTCATTTTTTCTCCCAAGAGTGTTGAAGTTAAAAGTGGTGCATTTAATGACCATACTGATCAGTGGTCTTCTGAGGAGGTACTTGTTACACCATCGTTACTTCAGCTGCATTTAACAATGACACTATGTTTTCCATTTGCTTTGTTATCCATATCACCAGATGCATCTCACAAAAAGAAGTCTAGGAAGACAGTGAAGATATTCTCTGCCTGCTTTGTATATATTCCATGTGATGTAATACTTAAATATTTGACCCATAGGAATGAGTTCGTTTTTACTTCCTACACAGATTCAACCCCTCCACAGCCACCTTACACAAATAAAATAACTGATTTCCCTTGCTTACCATAGCATTGCAACCCTGTTTCTTAAACCAGCCTAAATGATTGGTATAAATTCAATCCACGGATTCCCCTTGCCTCCTGATCCATTGGGCAAGTGGAAGACATTGAACGGCTCTTTACATTTCCTATTGCTTTGGTTTCAGAAAGTAAGAATCTAAGGTTTTGCATCAGACTTGGTTTCTAACAGTCCTGCATCTATTTTGATGTTATAATGAATGTTATGGGAATTTGATTAGTTACTTTCTGTTTGATATATTTTACTATGTAATCGGATTTTCATGAAGAAAAGCTTTTGGGCTTGAAACCAGGGGCCTCACTCTGATTTTGATGGACCGAATTCTGGAAGCACAGCTTGTGTTGCTATCATCCGAAACAATCAACTTGTTGTTGCCAATGCTGGTGATTCTCGTTGTGTTATATCCAGGAAGGGTCAGGTATTATATTGTTTTAATGCAATTTTTACTTATGGACTTTATGTAAGGATTGCATTTTGGGGCAGCTTTGTTCACATTTAAAAAATTATCTCAGTTTCGTACAAAATTAAAAAAAAATTATCTCAGTTATCCCAAAAAGAAGGTGCACAGCATCCTTAAAACACATGACAGAAACCAAAGCCTCCCAACACAATCAGGGCAATCATGGAATGCAGAAGAGGCCAAAGCCCATAGGAAGGACCGAAAATCTAGCCTTATCTCATTAAAAGTCCCCACACTCTCCAATTGAACTGTTCCTTTATCCATATCAGCCAAAAAGAATGGTTATATTCATCTTCTGAGATTTTGATTTTGGTGAATCTCGCATTGACAACCTGCCCCTGACCCCAACTTTTGTGCCAGTTTCTAGGAATATATCAATTGGTTTTCTGCCATTGCGTTGTTTGCTGAGCTGCTAATCTTTAACAGGTTTTTTGTCTGATGAGCTGCTATTGTGATGCCTCGTTGAAATTTTTAAATGCAGGCATATAATCTGTCAAAAGATCATAAGCCTGACATTGAGAATGAAAAAGAAAGAATTCTGAAGGCTGGTGGATTCATCCAAGTTGGAAGGGTCAATGGAAGTTTGAACTTAGCCAGAGCTATTGGTACAAAAATATTTCCTTACCATGTGAAAGGAGAAACTGAGAAAGAACCTCCTTTTCTTTTATATTTGAATTGCCTGTAGTTTAAAATTATGTTGTTTGCAGGGGATGCAGAATTCAAGCAGAACAAACATTTGCCCGTTGAAAGGCAGATCGTAACTGCCAATCCAGACGTAACTAGTGTATGAGACATTTCATTTTGGAATTAAATGATATAAATTGGGCTGAAATTTTTTAACCATATATAAATGCAATACAACCAATCTTACAAGAAAGAAAATTAAGTCTTTTTTTTCAAGATGAAAGGCCTTTTCTGGGGATTGAAGTTATATTATTTGGATGCTAGTCAGACTTTTGAAGTTTTAAAGGAAGAAAGTGATGTTTTTTACTTTTTATTTCCTTATAAGACTTTTGCTGGCATAAACAATTGGGGTATGCCATTTATCAGATTTGTTTGCAGTTGCACTAATTTTATGTTGTTTAAAGTTTTAAAATTTCCCTTGATGTAGGTTGAGATTTGTGATGATGATGAGTTTCTCGTCATAGCTTGTGATGGGATATGGTAAGTTTGTTTCCCTTTTTAATATACTTTCCTATCCAAAAAAATAGGTTTCTGTCAATTACTGTGTATATTTTATCTCCATCTGATATGTTCTCCAAAGGCTGTAGGGGTAAGACTAGAAAAATTGGAAGGGTGGAAAGAAGGGCTTTATGTGGTTGGTTCTTCTCACAAGTAGATGGCTGTTACTTAAACAGTGAGCTAGAAATACATCCTGTGGAAGAACCAATTACCATCTCTTTAGAAGCCTGTAAATGCATGGAATTTAACAGTTACAGGTTAATGTAAGAATGAAGTTATATATAGTTGACGGTCTGATGACACTTGGCTTTAACTAGTATATATACAAGATTCGCAAGCTCTCCGACAATATAGTTATGGTTATAAATGTACAAGTAACCTCGTTAGCTTCTTATTTTCCAAAATGTCGGAGGAAAGTAATCAAAGTTGAATCTCCTGTGTTCTGTCTCTGGATTTAAAAGTTTTCCTTTGAGGGAAGAATCTTTGATGTGAAGGTCTGCTGATTTGAACTTGTCTCCGTTGAACCTGTTACTCCAGTATATCATGTGATAGTAAGCCCAAAACTAAATATTATTGAAGAATGCACTCGTAAATTCATACATGGTTCTCTGTCAAGATTTCCCTGTAACTTGTTTCAAATATTTGTTCCCATGGGAAAAAAAAAGTTAATAATATTGTTTATTATCCATCCAATGCTTGCGTGAGAGAAAATATGTGTGAGAGAGAATGGGTGGTAGTAAGGTGAGGTGAGTACTTTCTTTTAGTGCCATTTGGTTTACTGTTTACCTAAGGCAATTCCCGAATGCTCTCATATTCTTGTTTGTCTATGTTGTCAACAATTTAGTTGTTATCTGTGCTTGCTTTTTCTCCACCTTCTTTACCTGATTGGTTTCAAGATCTCAACTGCTCCTCAAAGTATTGTTCTTCCAGTTGTTACTTCATGTCATTTAGTTTTAAACTCATTGTTAGGTTCTTAGAAAGCACATGTTTGGGAGGTCAAAAGGCTGACAACATTGTTTAACTTGTGTCTCTGTCGTATGCTTTTTCTAATGCTGTATTTTCTATTTCTGAAATATAAGTGAAATTAATATGTTCCTACTTTGTTGACACTGATGCACGCCCTCTAGGGACTGCATGTCAAGCCAACAACTTGTGGACTACGTTCGGGAACAATTAAAACATGTAAGTTGAGGAGACTTCCCTTGTATATGCAAATATATACTGTCTGAGTAACATAAAATATTCGTATGATAATGTAGGAAAGTAAACTCTCAGTGATTTGTGAGAGAGTGTTTGAAAGGTGCTTGGCACCATCATCTGGTGGAGAAGGGTGTGACAACATGACAATGATCTTGGTTCAGCTTAAGAAACCTGTTACTTCAGCTGCTTCTGTCGGGGACAAGCCTCTTTCGTCTAATCCATCATCTGAGAAGGATAAAAGCTCGGCAAAAGCTAAATAGATCTTCCCATGACTATCGAATGACTGCATTTTCTGCAACTTAGGGCTTTTGGTGATCTCAGAAAATCATAAATTCATTCGGATTAGGAAAGAATTCTCATGACAGTATGTGTTCACGGTGTTTTGTCAAGTACCGGTATAGCTTACGAGTTCTGTACATGTGTCTGGGAGTTTGTCTTTTGGTTTCCCTCCTGATTTTGAAGAGCTTTGCCAGCAAATTTTTAAGACTGAACACTTGCTTCAGATGGTAACCTGACCAAGAAAGAAAAAATCAAGATTTTTATTCCTTTTCTTTCCATATTGTTTGTGTGAAGTGTGACCAATAATTCTATGAATGAACACCAGGCAGTGGCTGTATTTGAATACATAAATTGAAAGTTTTGAATTGGATGCATGTCTAACGAACAATACATAACTATATTAGTAAGCTACAATAGTTGTCCCTGAAGTATACAATACATAACTATACATAACTATGTTGATGTCTTCTTTGTATTGTCGAAGATTATTTAATGAAGTTTGTCTTTGATAAAGAAATGGTATATTATAATATTAAAAAAAAATTGGTATATTTAATTATTGGGTCCCAAAATAGCCCTACACATTTCTCGTTACAATAATAAATGGAAGTGTTGAATCCTCTAATGTTTTATGTTAGATACGTGTTTTACAGTATGAATGTGTATAATAACGTGTATTGAAATCTTCTAAAATATTCGTATAATGTGTTTGTTTTATATGGTAAAATACGGGATGGGAAAAGTACGAATAAAATATGTACGTGTTTTATATGGTAAAATTTTGGCAAGATATAACTAAAAAGTTCAACCACTATATAATATAATATATTTAAATATTTAAATATATTATTTTTATTCAATAATATGTTAAAAATACAAGTATAATATGTAAATTGTCTGTATTATTCAAAATTTTGTAAAAAATATATATATTAAACGGGAAAATATGTATGTACGTGTATTGTATGTTTGTGTGAAGCCCTGTATTTTAATATATATATATATGTATATATATTAATATTTTGGGAAATTAAATGTTTTGCTATCTATTTAGGTTTATAAGTTAAATTATGTTTAATTGGTTATATACTTATATTGGTAATAATTGTATATATGTAGTTATCTTGCCACATAGTATGTATATATATAGTTGTTACTTTTATAATAATTATTAAGAATAATACTATTATAATAATACTTATTTGTTTGATATATAATTGGATTTGTAAGGGTGCCACGTACAAGCTTTATCACTTAAGGTGGTATGTACATCAAAATCTTACTCACATGCACCATCCTAATTTTTTTCACAAGTGTCTACCCATATATGACTCTGCCTTCGTTTAAAGCATGAGCTGTTGGCATCAAGGGAAAATTGGATAATCTTGGAGTCAAGCATAGGGAAAATTGGATAATCTTGGAGTCAAGCATATCACCAGCCTTACATTCCACCAGTCAAACACACATACTAGATAGTCTTGTGAAGTAGTGCAATACTACAATGACTTAGAGATAGCATGCACTGCAAAGTGATAGTTCTTTGGTGATGAAATTCTTGGAGTTTGTCTGGTATTTTCTTAACTTGGAGTTAGTTTTGGAATAAAGGTAGGGGGTTTTTTGGGGTCCTTTACGGAGATTGATTTAATTAAATTTTGTGAGTATTATATTACGCAGGGTATTACAGTTTGGTTGGTATTCTTATTGGGTGTTTGCATGTTTTTAGTTATCATTATATTATTTTGTTAATATTGACATGTTCATATGTTATCGGAGATAGCTGGAATTCTTGAGTTGATAAAGAAATTATGGAAAATAGGGTAATGGGAAGGGTCTTTTGTGTAGTTGAGTCTCGCCATTGTAGGGACCAAGTTTAGACGAGTCCATGTGCATAGTAGAATAGGATATCATCGGTATAATTGTCAATTGGGTGATTTGGGCTTAGAGATCAATGGTTTAGACAAGATGACTAGCAAAATAGGAATTATGGGATGATTGAGATGGGTGTTAGTTTATATACTGGGGCATTCAGAATCACAGTGGTAAAATGCATGGTATGAGACATGCAGATTTGCTTGCCCTACTTTATAGATTAATGGATTGGATAGAATTGAAGCTCATTCATGCATTATTATCTTTTATATGTTATGTGATTGCATGTCAATTAATTTAGTTATATTAATCTACTGTGGTAAGGTCTCATGTCCCTATTGAGCGGTGGTTGCTCATCCATCACCCTATTTAATTTTTTAGATGAATTTGTGGGCATGACAAGGACTAAACCAGTTTAGGATGAATTAGATAAGAGTGATAGAGCTTTATTTATTTATTGTAAAGTTGTAAGATTTTGGAGCAATTTTTATAAGAAAAGTTTATTTTAAACCATGTTTTAGCTTCTTTTTATTTTTTTTTTTTTAATTTTCTCACGCATCGAGTGTGGGATTTCCACCTACCCCCAGGTCCTGGGCATGACAGTTTAATTTTTTAAAAATGTGTATTTTACCGTCTTTAAGACGTGTACAAAAAATGAAAGTATTATTAAAAAATATGTACATACATATATAATACGAGTATTAAACGGAAAAATACTAATTAGGTTCCAAGACATTTATGGCAATTATGGTGTGCACTGTGGCATGTAAGTCCCACCCAAAGTGAAAATGCGTGTACGGCAAATACTATGTAGATTGAAATATTGTTCCAACTCACTCAAACATGTTATCTTGTGAACTTGGGTCTCTTAAGTGTGAGCAAAACTTATGTGAAATGCATCAATAATATTGTTTTGCTATCACGCACGACATATAATAATTGAATGAAATAGTAAAATAATACCATCTCTATTTGATGTATTTTCAATAAAATATCGTTTTTTCACCTATAAATAAATAAATAAATCTTAAATCCAAGCACATGCAGGGTGCTTGTTTATTTTTAATTTTGTTGTTGCCAAGGTACTTGTTTATTATTAAAACCGCGTTGGAACTAACTAAATATAGAAACATGTTACTCGTGCGAAGTATGAAATAAAATCATTAATAATGTAAACGAAATCTGCATACCATTCAGGGTCCAGCATCCCTAAATTGAAGGGCAACGAAGATTTATTTAACTCGTGGCATGCTTTGTGGGAGCCACGTGTCAGTCTTCAAACATCTCATCCACTCATTTAAAAAGGGGAGCTCCCCATTTGTATAAATAAAATAAATAAAAACTCTGCATTATCGCTGTTTTTCCTTATTTTGCGAGCCACGCAGCACGCCTTTATAATAGCCACTTAAATGTTACCACGTGTGCTCATGCCACGTAACTTTATATCCATGCCCCTGTCTCTTTCTGAATTCTCTTTCTCCCCCATAGGTTTCAGTTTTTACCAACAAGGACAAAATGCAGAGACAATTTTTCAGGCACGCCACCCAGTTTAGTTTAGTCTAGTCTTTTAGACATTTGGAAAATAAAAATACGTTTTAAATTTCAGTTTTTGGTTCAATTGACAATATTATATATTTTTCTCAAACTTAATATATGGCGAATAGAGATGTCGTACTAAGTAATGCGAAATTGATGAGTCGTCGTGAAGTTGATATGAAAAAAGTAAAGAAATTAGAAGGTTGGTATATGTCAATCCTATAAGTTCATGAACCAAATCTACATATTGAATTCCATAGGTGGGCAAGTTTAAAAAAAAAATGAGAAAAAGAAATTTCACCCAAAATGCATTGAAAAATTGTAGTTGAATGCAATGTTCTATCGCATAGTTTGTATTTTAGTGAAATTAAATTTTCCTTCATGAGTTTGGTAGGATGTAGATTTTTATCATTCATTGAATTGTTGCTAAAACCTCAGTTTAAAAAAAAAAAACTAAACTCATATAAATAATCGAGAAAAGAATATAATTAATTATTTTTTCTAATAAAAATATCGGTATTTGATGAGTTGTTGCAAAGTTGATGATGACTTGATTGTGAGATATTAGAGATGCACCCTATTATTATAGTCAAAAAACAAGGTTAAGGGGATGCAAGAAGAACAAAAAGTAGGTCAATGACTTCAGCCTAGGAATTATAACAATGAAATGAGAAAAAGCTGGCCAATGAGCTCAGCTTAAGAATTATAAAACTAAAGGGCATCCATCAATAATAAATAGAGAAGTTGGATTTGTAGGACAAAATTATTTAAATGTCAATAAATCAATTGTTGCAGAAAATTCAATTCTAAAACTAAATTTAATGGCCAACGAGGTCTGTAGACTAGTTATCTCAAGCTCGAACCACATTGCATTTTGGTAATTCGTGACAAAACAAAGTATATGGGAATTTTCAGATATTATATATATATATATATTCTTCTTCAATATAGAGATATTCATAAAGAAGTACAAAGATATGTTAATCCTAAATAAAATAAGAAATAAATTTAAATAACAATATGAAATAAATCTCAATTACAATAAGACTAAATAAAACGACTAAGTTACCAAAATCCTAACTAAATAAGAAATCAAAATCCTAACTAGATAAGGACTCGCTCACTAACAATATGTGTGTGAGAAATCATTATTCCCTTATAATTTAGACTATCACTTACATTTTTTTTTAAAGCTAAATTTAATGTGACACAAATAGGATCTAGTTTAAACGGCCAAAGAATGAAGATGAATAGCCTTTAACAGAAATCTACTCCTAAAACAATAGGAAGACTCTCTTTACTAACGAACTACAAGAAGTCGCACTTATATTATATATATAAAAGTTGAATTAGTCAATTAGATATGAGAGACAAAAAATGCGAAAAAATCTAAAATAGGGGTAGCCAGAGAAGAATAACTCAAAAAACAGCAGAGAGAATATCCTCCGATATAAACCCTAAATTCCACAACAAAAGTCTCCAAATACGACTAGGACCAAGTGAGAGCAAACCAGATAAGATTTGCACTCTCTCTCTCCTCCTTCCCTTTTACCTAATCCACAAAATAAGACAATACACGTCACCATGGAAACGGACCCAATGGATAAGGACCTCCCAAGCTCACACCTCTCCACCTCACGAGCAAACTTCCCTCTATAAAAATAGGCCCTTTCCTATTTAAAAGAGTCCATTCTATGAATCTCCCTCTCTCTCTCTCTCTCTCTCTCTCTCTCTATTAATTATTATATTCAACGATTTTTCAATCATTGAGCCTTTCAAAACCCGTTAAAGCCACTCTGCCCTGCCCATTGATCCATTCAAAACAACGTTATATATATATAATATAACTTGGGTTCTTCTTTTTATAGCCAGTGGTTTGTTGGGTTTTTGAGTTTGATTTCTGGGTTTTGCAATGGCTGCTGTGGCTGCTGGTGTTATTGGGGGTAATGGGTCTTCTTGGAATCTGTTTAAGGACAAGCCCAGGAAGAAGAAGACGGTGAATAAGGTTATGGTGTCCTGTGTTTATTCTTCTGTGATGGATCCTTACCAGACTTTGAAGATCCAACCTGGTGCCTCTGAATCTGAGGTCAGGAAGGCTTTCAGACAACTTGCCTTGAAGGTTTGTTTACATCTGATTTAATCTCCGTTTTCATTTATTTTATTCTGGGTTTTTTTTTTCTTTTTCCAATTTTCAAAATTTTCCCTTTGTATTTGGTTTTGAATAATGTATGTTACCAAGTAGAAAAGTAGGCACTTTTGTTACTTTTTTCCTGTTGGGATCATTTTCTTCTGTTACTTTTTTTTTTCTTGATGGGTTTTTTAATTTATTAGCTATTTTCTACGAATCATGTGTTTTGGGTATTTATTAGGGATTTTATTTAATAGCCCCTATGTTTGATTAAATTTGTAATCAAATTTTGTGAGTTTGAATGATTGTTGTGGGGCTTTGTTGACTGATTGGACTTTGTCAATTGCAGTATCATCCAGACGTATGCAGAGGAAACAATTGTGGAGTTCAGTTTCACCAGATCAATGAAGCTTATGATGTATGTATTTGTCTTCCATTTCGTATTTTCTTTTATCAATCAAGCCTGCTATTTTATCTTGGATGTATGCATGTCATGTTGTTCACTTGTAATTTCTGTGCAAGATGGTGTTCCAATAAAGTTTTTAGATGCTATCTGCTTCTTCTTCTTTTGGGCTATCAGAGAGTTAATTGTTTACGATTTTGTTGGCCTGTTTTGTTCCTTATCTTGAGGTTGGTAATTGAAGCATATAACCAGTCATGGGCAATGATGCTCTCTTAACCCATAGAACAGATAGGATGAGAGTCAAAACCCTATTGTGAATATGAGTTTAATGCAATACCATTTAAAATGTAAGCATAATTAACTGTCACCAGAATAGAATCCTGCACTACTAAATTGTGGATGCACTTTTTATATTCTAAGTCTTTGGATAAAGTTTCCGGTTAGATTTCATTCGCAGTTTAGAATCTGATTAGTGTCTGATTAAAACTTGAAACTGTATTGTTATCTATAAAACTTGAAATTCCATGACTAATTTTTAGCATCTTTATGAATTATATGATGTTGATGGAATCGGGCATCTTTTGAGACATTGCCAAAAAGTCTTTGTGGTTTGTTAGGTATTAGGTTCCTGGATAAGCTTTCTGATTATGATGTTTTATCAAATGGTAGGGTCCCAATAGAAACATTGTGTTCTCCAAGATACTGTAACAATTATCTGATCATATACTCTTGTCTATGCAGATTGTTATGAGCGATTTGAGAGGAGAATCTACCCCATCTAATATGTATGAGACGTACGATGAAGGAGATGATGAGCCGATGAGAGGAATGAACGATCCGGATTGGGACATGTGGGAGGAATGGATGGGATGGGAAGGAGCTGGAATCAGGGACTACACATCTCACATTAATCCTTATATTTGAAGAAGAAATGTAATTAATCAATAGATGGGTTAAATCCAAAACCCTTTGCAACCTAAATGGTTGTTCTTTGTATATAATGGAACTGTGGATCAAATTGTCCTTTTTGTACATAGCTCAAGCAGGCAATGCCTCACCATTTACAAATGAAGAGTTCTCAAAATTTCTCCTCTCACTGTTGCAAATTGTCTCTTTTAATTTTAATTTTAATGTTTTATTTTTAAAAAAAATTATATATGCTCGACTTGTGTAGATTGATGTTAATATTCCTTCTGTTGATATTGTCACTACATGCATTTGCAGCACCTGCAGGCTTTGCCGTGAAACATTCACCTTAAATCAGCCCAAACAAATTGCGAGCACTCATCTAAGCTTTGAGGAGTTAATGTTAATCATCATCTATCACGAGTCCAACACAGTGCATGTCTTTAGCCAAGTTCTTTTTTTGATCGAATCTTTAGCCAAGTTCAAGAGTGAGAGAGATGTGGTTGTCAAAGAGTATTAACAGTGTGGTACTAGGGTAATTATCAGCTATATCGTCCACTTATATCGTAGCATATGGACTAATTATGCTATGCGATCGTGTTCTAATACCAACAAAGATTTCTTAGCCTCGTTGGAATAGATTTCCTAAAAAGTATGAAGTCGAAACAACTTGAAATAACAAGTTAAAACATTCATTGGCATGTGATCATCAATCCACGTCCGGTAGAGAAAAGAAATAGACGTGAACTTTAAACAGGCCAGGCCCATTGGGCTTCAGACTGGCACAGCCCATTGGGTTGAATTACCTTATTCTAGCCCATCCAAAGATACAGACCGCGTCGTGTCGGGCCTTATTTAATTGGGACGTGCTCTAATCAGTCCAGTCCATTTGACACCTCTAGTGAAAAGAAAGATGTACAGTCTAATGAGGCTACTACGAAGTATTTACTCATGGGTGAGGCAAGCTCTTCTATTCTGGTTCACGGTTTCTCTTGGCTATATAGTTGATCCGAAGGAGAGATCGAGCTTCAAGAAATAGTGAATGGTCTTATCAATACCCAATAATACTCAAAATCAAAACCAACCTTTAAGTGAAGCAGAAAACAGACAATATAAAATAAATAAATAAGGGGTTGGAAACTTGTTTATATTCGGTTTTGAACTAGGATATTGGATTATTTCAATTTCGTAAGAGGAAAAAAGTTGGGTTTTTGGTTGATGGGCGGCTAGGTTTTGTTTGGGATCATCAAAATTTATCTTTAGTGTGGGCCTATGTTGTTGTGGGCTCGGCTTATGACAAAAAGGAAATGACAAAGAAAGAGGCAAAACTCGAAAAAGAAAATGGGCCCCGAGACTTTGGTGTAGTTCTTTTAAATGACTGTCTTAACTTTTAACCTCTTTAACCCTTTTTTTTTGGAGTTCAAAATAACCTCTTAACTACTTTGGTTAATCTATATCTATATACAGTCCCGATCTCTTGGACCACAGGAGTCCAAAAGACAGAGAATGGTGAAACATTCAAAATACCAGAAAATGTCCTTGGTTAATTCAAATATTAAGAATTGAAATTATTAATTAAATAAGACAGTCCCAATCTCTTGGACCACAGGAGTCCAAGAAATTGTGGTCACCCACCGTTGGATATTAATCCAATGGTTCAAAAAAGTTTCTTAAAAGGAGTGCAAGAGAGAGTGAACCGTTGACTTTACATCCAACGGTGAGTGACCACAAATCTCTTGGACCCCTGTAGTCCAAGAGATCATGACTGTTAAATAAGAATAATATGGTAAATTCACATTTTTTTCATATTAAAATAAAATAAAATCAGATAATAGGTCATACTTTTGTGGAACATAACTACCCATATTATCTTCTCTTAATTCTAAAAATAAAATAAAAAAGAAAAAAGAAAACCAATTGGCACATGCATGAGCATGTGCCAAGGGGCTAGTTTTCACTGAAAAAAAAAAGGAATTGAGTTCGGATCATTACTTGACCTCTTAGTTTTATGCTGTTTTTTTAGTGTTAAACTTGTGAAAAAGAATTCTAAGTGACAAAGTATCATTTAAAAAAAAAATAACAATCATCATAGGTTTTATATCTAAGTTGAATAGAAACCAATTACAGTTTGATAATCCATCCCACTATTTATTTATTTATTATATTGACCAAGATCCTACTTTGAAGTCAATACGTGTCGAACTTTAATTGGATTGACCTTTTACATCTAAGGAAGCATTGTGCTTGTTGACGTGGATTAGGTTTTTTTAATTAGGACAGTTAGCTCATCCTCTTGAACTTAAATTCGAATCCCCTTATTTGTACATTAAATTAATTACAAATTTATAATATTTTAAACTACCGTTTGTATAAATAAATAAAAAAGCATTGATCTTTCTAGAAATATTAGAATGAGTATATTAAAGAGCTTTTGGGGCCACTTTTGTTATTATCTTTTATCTTTTAGGTTTTATTAAGAGATGAAAAAAAGAAAAGAAATACAAGAAGAAGAAAACAATCCAGTCGAGTTGGATTTATTTGGATCCGTTAAGGTTCGGGTTAAGATCAGGTTGACCCATTAAGTTGTCGAAGAAGTAGGAGAGATAGAGAGATGCAGGATCCATTTAAAACGGGTCGAAACAAAAGCAAACAAAACTCACGCATTGTACTTGTGTTCAAATTCATAATTATTAATTAAATTGTTTTTTATTTTTCCTGTCAGTAAAATTATTATTTTATTTAATTTAATTATATACCTTTTTGAAACTTGAGGATTTTGTTTCTAGGACGTGTGAAAATGATTCCTTCTTCGTTGGTTCTTCTTCCAAAAAACCAGTAAGCAAACCGCCTGATATGCCCACCGCGAATTTCAATTCACAGCTCAGTTGGGCATGCCAAAAATCTCTCCTTTCTGGGTTTTCATCTCTCACCCGCCGATTTCTGAATCTAGGGTTCTTATTCAAACCAATCAATTTTTCAATTTCATTTTGAGCTGAGTTTCATCAAGAACACCAGCTCCTGGCAGCAACCAGGTTTTCTTTCTCATTGCAGGTGATTGTGACTTTTCTTCTCTTGCTCCATATATCAATTCACATGCTTGTTCTATGTCTGGGTATGTGTTTATGGTCTGGAAACTGGGATTTTGGACATTCAGCCACCAAACTCGTAGCTTTTGACTTTGGGGTTTGAATCTTGATGCCTTCCATTTTCTTTTGGTGGAACTGTGGATTGAAGTTCATAAAGTTGGTTTTGTTCCCACGTTTGCATAAGGTTTTTCTCTGCTATATATGGTTATGTATGGTGTGCCATTCTTTGTGGAAATCATATCCTTATTCCATCATTTATTTTCTTGGAATTCTTGATGAATTGGGTCTCCTTACTGTAATCTAAGATGGGTATTTCGGTAGGCAATTAATCATATCTAGCACACATGAACCATAAAATGAAGTACTTGTGCAAACATGAAAGCCTGCAATCAATGATTTTGGCAACTTTATACATAAAGACAGCAGATAAATTTTAGTCCATGTATCTACTTCAATTTGTAAGTGTAGTATTAGAAAATTATTTTGTTTTATCTGTATTTAAATGTTGCAGCACTGAGAGCTCATAGGTAATGGAGGACCTCAAAGAGAGGCTGCTTCCGCCAAAAGTCCCAAAACCTGCATCAGCTATTAACCTTCGGGAGTCATCTTATCGACCAGCAGCCTTTGGAAGGCAACCCTTTCAAAGTGTGGATGTTCTGGGGCTGAAGAAGCGGGGCCAGGGCCTTCGGTCTTGGATTCGTGTTGATACGTATGGGAATTCTCAGATCATTGAGGTTGACAAGTTCACCATGATGCGTCGTTGTGATCTACCTGCCCGTGATCTACGCCTGCTTGATCCTCTATTTGTTTACCCTTCAACCATCCTTGGAAGAGAGAAAGCTATCGTTGTAAACCTAGAGCAGATTCGATGTATAATTACGGCCGATGAGGTTCTTCTTTTGAATTCACTTGATAGCTATGTATTGCAATATGTGGTGGAGCTTCAGAGAAGATTGACAACAAATGGGGTAGGTGATGTTTGGCAATCTGATGGTTCTGACTTGAGTCGGAGGAGGGGAAATAGAAATTTTGATAGTGTGTTTGGAAGCACATCTCCTGATTATTTGCCCTTTGAGTTTAGGGCCTTAGAAGTTGCTCTGGAGGCTGCCTGTAAATTTCTTGATTCTCAGGTGTGTAAAAGAGCACAAGAATTTGGGTTCTCTATCTCTCATCGTATTTCCTTGAGCACATATTTCTAAAAATACTCACATAACTTTGCCTTTTAAATATTGATTGAATTCTGCACTATAATTGTTGAAGGATATCAATGATACTATAATGTGCAAGATGGCCAGTTAATAGTTTATGAAGACTTGTAATGTAATGCAAGGAAGTGGAGTGTATCAGCAACAATATCCATGCCATATTTTGTTTAGCTCAAGTACCAGATGTTTATAAGTAGCTATATGTGGTTATAAAACTCGTTTGCTAACTATATATTATGTTTGGTCCCTGAAATCTGGTGGTGATCTATCTAAAATTTAAACTTGTATATGTTTTAGTGAATGCCGAATCATACTTCTGTTAGCCTTTTATTTTACACTGATAGATCAAAGTCTGTGTACCCTTTTGTCAAGATGCTATTATGATACCAAAGATTGTCATTATTATGCGAAATTGTTTTTATGTTTTGTTTTTGTTTTTTTGTTTATGCCTTTGTCCTTTGATGTTATGATATGATGTCAAACAATGTTATGATCATATTCTTTCACTAGTTACTGAAGAGATGAAGTTTTCTTAGATCAGAGAAAATCTATAAATTTGTAGTATTCAGTTGGTATCAAATTTAATGAGAGTCCATGATGTAGGAATTTATATAGTTTTGAGGTCAGTGCCTAACGCTGGGAGATGATGATACTTGCCTTGGTGCCTCAGCCACTTATGTGATTAAATTTTGTCGTGATGATTGGAGCTAAGCATGTAGTACCTTGCTATTTAGAGCAACTGGTGTGCCTTTCATTTTCATCAAGCACTCAAAATAGGTGTATCTGTGGTGTGGTGTTTACCACTGAAAAGGACGAGGCCTTTGACAGTGAAAATACAGATGATTTGAAGAATCTTTTTCATTGACTCCTTGCATGCTTTATGGTCATCATGATAATAATCCATTTATTCAGAGTTAATTTCTTTGGGGGCAGAGTGTGGAGGTTTTGTGGGTTATAAATATATTTTGGCCGGGTTTAGATCTTTTTAGAGTCTAAGGAACACCCAATTATTGTATAGGGGGAGGGATATGTTGTTGACAGATTCCTCATGTTTGTTTGTTAGTTTCTACCTTTGGTATTCAGCGGACATTTTGTCCTCTGTTTTGTTTGCTTGTGTGGTTAATCAGTTCTTAAAACCTCATTTCTCAAACCCAATATCATGGATTTGTTATATTTCCAATAATGCCACAAATGCTCTTTACAAATTTGAATTCCCCATCAGTAGTCTGAACATTTTCTTGTTGGTTAAACATTCTCCTAGTTAGTAACTTATTTAACAAGGGCTTGTTTATAGGCAGCTGAACTAGAAATTGAAGCATATCCGTTACTAGATGAGCTCACGTCAAAGATCAGTACACTGAACTTGGAGCGCGCACGTCGATTGAAAAGTAGACTCCTTGCCTTGACTCGGAGAGTTCAGAAGGTATTGCATAATCATCTCATTTGTTATTTCATCCTGCTTTAGACTCCAAATGATGATCAAAACTGTCTTCCAACCTTTGAGCTGCATCTATTTAGGTTCGGGATGAAATAGAGCAGCTCATGGATGATGATGGAGATATGGCTGAGATGTACCTCACTGACAAGAAAAGTCGTATGGAGTCATCGTTTTATGGTGATCAATCTGTGCTGGCGTACAGATCTACTGATGGTACATCTCTTTCTGCTCCTGTTTCTCCTGTAGCTTCACCTCCCGATGGCCGAAAGCTTGAGAAAAGCCTGAGCATTGCAAGGAGTCGACATGAAAGCATGAGAAGTTCAGATAGTGCTACAGAGAGTATAGAAGAGCTTGAGATGCTGTTGGAAGCATACTTTGTTGTCATTGACAGCACACTGAATAAGCTGACTTCGGTATGCATAGCACTTGTTTTATTGAACTTTGACATCAGTATATACATCAATGACTATATCTAATCATTCCAGTGTCATATTAACTTGAGTAGAATACAAGCTTATGTTATTTCTGTCCGTGTTTCAGTTGAAAGAGTACATTGATGACACAGAAGATTTCATAAACATTCAGCTGGTATGTGCCTCGTTTAATTTATTTTTTTCTCAATAAATGTCTAAATGTCTCTCAAATATTGCCTAAAACATTTGTCTAAAAACTGAATAAAGAAGAAAAGACATAGTTTATTACTTTTTTTTTTTGGTCAATAGATAGTTTATTAATTTTAGTCTCAAATGTTGCCTAAAACACTGTTCAAATATCCAAAAGCTGTTAAACAATTATATTGAACAAATAAAGACGCTAGGTAAGTGTACTATTAGTCAAAAGTCCCTTCATGATCCTATTATTGAATAAGTGCACTAGACTTACTAAGTTATTAGCATTGAATGTTCACTGAGGGACCTCATTATTTTACTGCAGACTTTCTAATACAATTTGAATTTTGCCGAGGACTTATCATTAGAAACCTCTATAATACCATGTGTAATTCGTTGGCTAATGCTAATTATATAGCTAAAGATTACAATAATGTTAGATGTTACTTTCAGTTTCGTTTTTTTGAAATTTGTCGGTATGGAGGGAACAAAAATTTAACTCTACAAAGTTTTTGCTCGCAGGATAATGTCCGAAATCAGCTGATCCAATTTGAGCTACTACTCACAACTGCAACATTTGTTGTTGCTATATTTGGGGTCGTAGCGGGAATCTTTGGGATGAACTTCACAATACCTTTGTTTGATAACGCTGGTGCATTTAAGTGGGTACTTATAATTACAGGTGTAACTGGCTTTTGCATATTTTCTGCATTTGTGTGGTTCTTCAAGTACAGAAGACTGATGCCACTTTAGATGTAAAACGAAACCTCAATGAAGGAATTACAAATGAAAAAGCAAAAAAAAAATAATTTATTGCTATTGTATATGTTCCGTCTTTAGATTAGGAGGAATTGAATTGAGGAGTTGGATTGAGGTGAATTAGATTCCGGATTTCTACTGAAGCTTAAGTTTACTAAATCATATAGATTGAGGGGAGTTAGATTTCGGATTCCTATTGAAGTTTTTTTTTTTTTTTGGACAAACCTATTGAAGTTGTTTACTAAACCTAAACCATATGGAATTGGGGTTGGAGTGGTATTAATTACTAAAATGTCCTTGTTGTTGGGTTAAAGTATATGATAAATTTGGAATTTAAAAATTATGTGAGGATATGATGGGTAAAAAAATGAATTCCTAATGGGTTAGATATACCGGAATTAGAATACAACATTCTACCAAAGAATTGAATTCTTCTAAAATTAGGTATTCAATTTCTAATTTTGTGTGGGTCATATTTACTTTTTAATTTCTTGATGTGAAGTAAACACAATAATCATCCATATTTGAAAATTAATTCCTGATTCCAATTCTAATTCTGATTAATAAACACACCATAAATGGAAAGTTAGTTGGGTGGATCGATTCTTTCAATTTCATTAAATATCAAATTCACTGAAAAAGCAAAAAAGGTATGTGCAGTAAGACCCAGTATTTCTATAAAATTCATTCAATATCAATTTCTATAAAATTCATTCAATATCAAATTCATCTTCTCGTGATTTATCTTTTTTATTTGTTAATTTATATATATATATAAAGCAAAAGGCAGAGAATGGTAAAACATTCAAAATATCAGAAAATGTCTTTGGATAATACAAACATTAAGAATTAAAATTATTAATTAAATGAGAATAATATGGTAAATTCACATATTTTCATATTTTAAAAAAAATATAATTAAAAGAAAAATCAGATAATGAATCCTATTTTTATGGAACACAACTTCTCATATCTTTTTTAATTCTAAAATAAATTTAATTTTTTTTAAAAAAAAGCCTCTCAAAGGCACAAAAGAGCGTGTGGAGAGGCTAGTGGACTAAGCAAGAACTCTTTGGTCGGTGAATAAACAGTTCATCAGTTGTTGATTTGTGTGGTTCGATAATTATCATTCTATTTTAATAAAACCCTATTTACAGAGATATAAACAGAATGGCTTGTTTGCTTGTGTTTTTTCTCTTTGAATAAGACGAGCAACCTTGAAAGTTGGCAAACATGACCGGTTGAGATACTTTGATGGTAGACCTGGCGACGCGTTGTGTTGTGTGAAATTATTCCAAATATAATCTGCTAACTTATCGTGTTTCAATATATGAAACCTATTCACAATTTTTGCGAGTTCGTGTGTCTTTACTCGTTTTGCTCTAGCCTTTTTTTCACAGAAAATAAGAACTAAAAGCATAGTGCATAAAGATAACGCGACAGTATCGTGTTTCACCAATGAACACTGACTCGATATGTTAATGTTACACCTGTTATGGATCTGCCCCAAACACTTATTTACATATTCATGTTGTATAGTGTACGAGATTTGATGAGGTCTACTTGACAGTGCATGAAATACAAAGTAGAGACGTGTTAGATACAAGTTGTAGACATCACTAGGGGCAGTGGTAATGACACTTTTGATGCAATCGATATTGGAAAATGGTAAAATCGAACGCAACTTCAGGTGCCATTGTAAATGTTCTTGACCACTTGAACAACAATTCCCTTGGCACATTATTTACTCCAGTCTACCTGACTCCATAGAGCTAATTTACCAAGCATGTTTTTGTTTACCCCTCAAAATTTTCTTGGCTGTATCAAATAAAAAAGTTGAATGAAGTTGAACGAGCACCATTCACCCACTAGACATGCTGAACCTCAAAATGCACAAGATTAAGAAAAGTAGTGCTGGGCTGCTTCTTTTTTTGTTCAACCGCCATACTTTATAGTGCAACTCAACATGACACCAGAAAGAAGCCCGATTGACATAACAAGAAATGAAGTTTGCTTCTAGCTGGTTATTGAAAATGTGTTCCTCATGGACTAGATTTGTGACTACACAAGGAAAATAAACAAAACTATTGCTCCTCAAGGATCATGAGAAGCCAGTATGTCTTCCAGAGAACAGGTTGAGAAGGCAAAAACAGTGCCAAACAACAAAGACCTACTGCACCTTCCAACCGTTAAAAGAAGAAAAAAAAAAGCAGAGGAAAGTCACACACCCTCAAAAAGAAAGCTTTCAAAATCATTTAGCAGAAGAAGCCCCTGAAGAAAGTCTTTGGCTCCTTGCCTTATCAGCTTTCTCTAAGTAATCTTGATGGGATTGATGCTTTGCCCCTACAGGAGAGAACACAGTTTTAATTACATTTATTTAGCAGATAAAATACCAGCAGCATGACTTTCTTATGCATAGGAAAGGAAGGTAGGCAAATCAACCGGCAACCGAAACAAAATCTGATAATGAAGTATGAACCCCATTCATAGAAGGCACATTCATGGATTATAACCATTCTTCTAAAGAAACTACCATGAAAATAGTACCATGTATTTCCCTACAATTTGGTAGTCAAAATCACAGTGCATATTGTCTTTTCCCCTTTCTTTTTTACACACAACACACAACAAGAGAGCAGAACAAAATGCCACTGAGATTACAGGAGCCCCAAATTTCCTATGACAACATGCATATTAAGATGAGCTTATATATATATTATTTTACATATAAAAAAACCAAATAAATAAACATTAATTCATAAATACAAATTATTGTAATTCCCATAGCTCAGATAGTCATAACCCAAATCTAATTATTCACTAAATACACAAGGGAGGCTCGAGCAATCAGTAAACACTTGACCCAATTTACACATTTCGATGAATTTAATTTAAACTGATCTGTGTAGTAGAATGGAACCACTTGACCCCAATTTACACATTTCCACTGTTTGGTTGCCAAGAAAAATTAGGAAAATTCCAAAACCTAAAATTTGCAGCTGCATTATGCTTAATCCCAAAACGACAGCGCGTAAATCCCAAAAAAAGTGATAAAGATAAACAAACCTCGAGTCATGAGGTACCAAGGAACGGCAAAGACGGCGCTGACAAGAACATGCCAGCAAATACGTGCTTCTTCTCACCGCTGTACATGTAGTGCTCCATTTTCGCCCTAAATCCCCTTCCTCCTGCTGCTGCTCCTCCTCCTCCTCCTCCGGTTGCGCTACTGGTTTTGGGCTCGCTGCTCATCTTCTTTTGCTTCTTCAACTTTCCCTCAAATTTTTTCTCACTTCCTCGCACTTTTTCTCTTGTGGTTTATTTGAGCCGTCAAACAAACTCAGGCAGGCTCGGGTGCATCTTATGGCGTCGTGTTTGGCTGTGGGGTTTTAATTGCTTAACCACGTGTAGGATTCGTAGCGACCAGCTTTGGGGTTTTATTAAACTAAAAATAAAAATAAATAAATAAATAAATAAAAACAACAACAACAACTGCCCCCTTCCCTTTGGAGTCCTTAACTGCCCAATATTATCAAAACCCCTCGCAAGTTTATTTGCATGTCAGATGTTCAAAATCTTTAATCATGAATTGGATATCTTGAATAATTATAGCTATATTCCATGGATATTGACTCTTCTTGCGTAAGATCTAAATAAGAGCTTGAGAATCTTCTTCATTAATTAGCTTTTTCAAATTAAACTTTCGGGCCGAATAAACTGCATTACGAAGAGCTATAGCCTTGGCTTGTAAAACAGAACATGCAAAATACACCATTTCCTTCAACTGACATCGGAAGGAAGAGGTGAATATTCAGGTTCGCCACATAGGTATTTAACGGAAATTTTGAAGTGAAGTTAATGACAGAACAAGATTGCAAAAATTTAAAAAGATTAGGGTGCGTAAGTGTTAAAATTGAGAATGCAAAGAGCAAAAATACTTTAAAGGTGAGAGTTGAATTGAAATTAACAAATTTACATGACAATAATTAAGTGGTCTTAATCTCCACCTTTGTTTTACATAATGCCTCCAAAATTCAGAATTCATGCATGCTATAAATTCCTAGAGGCTCATGGTGCTTGAAGACGTAATTTATGAATCAGCACGTCACGCGTGCAGAGATGCTAATTTAAATTAAACCAAGTAAAAAGAACTAATATAATAAGAATAAAATAGTAATTAAAGATTATTAAAAAGACCAAAAACTATACTTTTTATTATTTATAAATTTCTTCTCAATTCTCAAATAATATCGGTCTCGCATGCATATCATATGACGTGTGGAATTAGTTTATCCAGTCTTATAGTCCAAGCTAGTGACTAAACAAGAAATTAAGTGTTGCGGCCTTGTCAGCTACGCAAACTCACCTTTATAATATTCGGCCCTGTAAATTTTTGTTATTTCTTTCCAGTTTTGGTACAAATATGTATCTTTCTCTTTCCTTTTTCCGTTTTTTTCAAAAGAAAATCTCTCTTTCCTTTTTTTTTTTCAATGAAAGTCTGTCTTTCCTTTTTTCATTTCGTATATAGCCGCCCCCTTTTCTTGTCTTTCTTGCTAATCAAGCTTCAAGCTCCGATAATGGCTGATGCACTTGCCCTGGTTTCCAGACTGTTAGACCAACTGGACGGAAAGGAGGAATTTACAGAGCTCACCGGAATCCTCCGCCACATTGAACCAGTGCTGGAGGATGCAGAGAAGAGGCGAGTGAAAGAGGAGCGCGTGAGAGTGTGGTTGGAGAAGCTCAAAGACGTGAGCTGCGACATCGAAGACGTGTTGGACGAGTTGAGCACTGCCATACCCAAATTGGAAGAAGAAACTCATGGAACAAAGAAAGCTTCGTTTTGATGAAGGTATGCTTTTCTCGGCTTACCTCTTGCTTTTGCTGCAGTCAATTAGTCAATCGGGTCGGTCAACGACGTCGTATTAAGTGTTTGAGGGAAAGACTGAGTGTGATTTTCGCTGAGAGTCATGGGTTCAGGTTTAGAAAGTACAGAGAGATTGATCAGCCTGAGAGAGTAGGAACAGGAATTTCTACCTCCTATAAATTGATTGAAGAACCGAGTTTATATGGTCGAGATGAAGATCAGAAGATGTTAATAAGAAATTTGGTATCTGAGAGTAGTGAAGAGGGTGTGGTTAGGGGGCCTGGTGTCATCTCCATTGTTGGTGTGGGTGGAATTGGGAAAACCACTCTTGCACACTTAGTATATAATGATCAAAAGGTTAAAACTCATTTTGATTTGAGAATTTGGGTGTGTAAGTCGTTTTCGTCTCGTGAGTTGGGGATTGCTGAAGAAATTCTTCAAGTTCTTGCCCGAAAAACTAAGACATCAAACTTGGTTGAATTGGAAGCTTTACTCGAGAGTATTCGTGCATCTGTTTCAGGAAAGAAGTTCCTTCTTGTGTTGGATAATGTGTGGGATCCCCGGGATGCAGACTTTTCGAAGGGGTATCTTCTTTGGAAGCTTTTGCGTTTTGGTGCGGCGGGCAGTAGAATTTTGGTGACCGCAAGAACTGAGAGCATGGCTAAGAGGATGGGAGCAACTAGGATGATTCATCTAAATGCATTGTCACAAGAATCTTCTTGGTTGACGTTTAGGCAAATTGCATTTTTTGGAAGGGATGCAAGTGAGTGCAAACAACTAGAAAAAATTGGTAAGAAAATTATGAAGATGTGCTATGGCTTGCCTCTTGCAATAAAGGTCATCGGGGGTCTCCTGCACTTTAAGAGTAGTAGAGGAGAGTGGGAATCTGTTTTGCGAGAGATGATCTGGGAATTGGGACATGCCAACAACATAAGCACTTTTGACCTGCTCCTGTTTAGTTATCATGATTTGTCTCCTGCACTAAGATGTTGTTTCTCATATTGTGCAATTTTTCCGAAAGATCACGTGATTGAGAGAGACAATTTAATTAAAATGTGGATGTCACAAGGTTTTCTTGGTCTCAGTGTTGACAGAAACAAAGAGAAGGAAATGTTAGGTCAAGAATACTTTATGAACTTAGCAATGCGGTCTTTCTTCCAGGATTTTGAAAGAGATTATAAAGGAAATATTATCAAATGCAAGATGCATGACTTGGTGCATCGCTTGGCCCAATATGTCACTAGATATGAATGCTTTATCACGGGTGTTGATTGTGTTGAAGAGCCAGACGTTGAAGGCGCCCTTCATTCTACTTTTGTCCAAGCACCTGGTGGTTACATAGGAAAGCCAGACATTAAAGGGGCTCGTCATTCTACTTTTGTCCTAGCACCTGGGGATGCAATTCCTATCTCAACGCACAACAGAAAAGGACTGCGCACCCTCTTCACTTTGTGTTCAATGAATGTTCCGATAAATCCCGGGACATTCGTGCATCTAACATGTCTTAGAACATTAAATTTGAGTCGCTGCTGGTTCAAAGAACTACCACAGGAGGTTGGTAAGTTCATACATTTGAGATATCTCAATTTATCTAGTAATGATGAGTTGGAAATATTGCCGGAGACATTGTGTGATTTATCGAACTTGCAAACCTTGTTGATCAACGATTGCATGCAAATTAGAAAACTACCAGAAGGGATGGGGAAACTAGTGAACTTAAGACATCTGCACCTTGATTATTGTTTTAATCTAGAGAGTTTGCCAAGGGGAATTGCGAAGCTGACTTCTCTTCAGACACTCGATATGCTCGTTGTACCATGTGATGATGAGGAAGAAGCATTTAAGCTGGGAGATTTGAAAAATTTGAACCTCGAAGGGTATCTTCATATTTGTAGGTGTGGAAACCTACAAAATGTGACTGCGGCTGAGAAAGTAGAACTCATTACTAGAGGGAACCTTGTTGATTTGAATCTAGATTTTGATTGGAGTGAAGAGAGGAGACTTGAAGATAAAATTATACTTGAAGCTTTACATCCACATCCAAATTTGGAATCTTTAGAGATTCGAAAATATCGAGGCACCACCATATCTCCAGATTGGATGCTGCAGTTAACAAATTTGAGAAGGCTTATCCTGCATTCCTGCCCAGATTGTGAGTCTTTACCTCCTTTGGGGAAACTCCCATCCCTTGAATCACTGGAAATATGTCTTATGAGTAGCATGAAAAAGGTTGGGTGTGAGTTTTTGGGAATAGATTCTGGTGGGTCAGAAAACTCATCTATTATTTCATTCCCGAAATTGAGGGAACTTCGATTTTCATCCTTGTTCAAGTGGAATGCATGGGTAGGGAGTGCAAGGTCCATGAAAGGAGATGCTTCTATCAAAATAATGCCAAGTCTTCATACCTTAGAGATTGACTCTTGCTTTTGCATAAAAGTGCTACCATACTTCCTCCGAAAAATACCACTGCAGAATTTGACGATCAACAAGTGTAAAATTCTCCAAAAACATTGCCAAAAGGAGAAAGGAAAAGAGTGGTTCAAAATTTCTCACATCCCAAATATCAAAATTAACATTTAATGTGTTCAAAGACGACACCCTTCAAGTTACAAATACATTGGTGAGATGGAAGTGAAGACTTTGGAGACTTCAGATATTGCACCAGATAATGAAGGGCAGGTTCCAGAATATGAAACCAGATAACTCTCAGTTTAATTGAAGGACTCGACAAGTCTCATCAGGCTGCTCTGGTAGCTTCTCCTTCCTTTGCACATAATTGGTTGCAACAAATATAGCTAGTCTTTTTAATTTTGACTGAATATTTTTCTTTCAAGCTACATAATTGTAGGGTTCTGTTGTTTTCAATATATTTTTATTAGTATAAAGTTTAAACGAATTTCTCTCTTTTTTCCCATTACATTTCAAGTAAATATTAGCTGCATATACGAGGTGTCAGACCGAACTTTTTCAAAATCATTTTAGAGCCTGATCTTTTATGACTGCAGAAATTGCTTGTGCACGAAGGGATTTCACGTGTTTCACATGATTAAAGATAGTTCCTCTCCATTTCACCTAAGCATTTCTATCCAAATTATCCAGCTTCATGAACCATTTTTTGTTAACTATCTTGTGCGGAGACAGTTAGCCCTGCCTGCTTCTCAAGTTTGAATTGTTTATATGTTGTCGTGATTTTATTCGCGAATGGTATAGCTGTTCAGAACTTCTCATTGTCTTTTGACATTGGCTATGCTCATCTATCACCATATAAGTTATTATCAGTACCATTCCCAGTTGTCAATCCTGCATGCAGCAGAATTTGCAGTCTTGGCCCTGTTCTTAGGAAGGGCTGGTAACTTTTTCTCTCGATTTTGGGGAACTTGGAATTCAAGTAATAGGTCTATCAAAATATAGGGGACGATTGTTAATAAATGCAAGATTGCAGTCTCTTTTGTGATACTTAAGTTGTCACTCTTGTAAAACAGGGGTTTTCTAAATGAGTGAGTATGAATTGTTTATCCTTCCAATTTGCAGTAAACAAGAAAAAATGGAACTATACAATGCGAATTTGACGGTTTGCAAATTAAGAGCACTAGCATGAATTACCTCCTTAAAAAGAAAGCCATTGCTGATTAAGGGTAAAATAAATTCTGCACAACTTGGCATTTTGAACAAAGGGTTTAAGACCTAACCGCCACAAAACAAAACCAAATTCTAGGCCTCTATGTGCTTCTGAAACAGAACAAAAATCTGGTTTAACCAGATCAACAAAATGGAAATACTAGGATCTAGATGTGAAGTTCGACTGAGTTATTGTGATGTAAGAAATTGAAAGAGTTCTAAGGTATTTACCCCTGCTTAATTGGGATAGATTTGGAAGAAAAAAAAAAATTAGTTTGTGTAATGCATTAATAACATTGTTTTAAGAGAGAAGGTTGCTAGCATTCCCCCCAAGAGATATTGGCGAAGGAGAGTCGAACACATTACCTTAGTTTAGATTCCAAATTTGAATACCTCTTCTTTTGCCAAAAAAAAAAAAAAGAGATGCATTATTTATTGTAGAGTGATGAGTGAGGGTCAATTAATGAGATTAACTAGTTTTAACAATCATTAAGCACTAACTATTCCCTTGTCCCCCTTAACCTTGTCAGATTGGCTGTAAAAACACAATGGTTTTCTCAAATCATTCTTCGCGCCATTTTCTTTCTCAGACTCATGTGTAATGGAAACATTTGCTGGTTTAATATACAGTTATGTTCAACATTGGACTAACAAAGAATTTAGTACTGTGAGTTCATATAGTATCTATAACATGAGTTTTCAAAGCAAGAGCAGACACACATTTCTGCACTCATTAAATTGAAATTTCAGATTTATTAATAGAGCAAAAAGATTCAATTAAGTCCAATGAGAAAGTAGGAAGGAAGAAACCACAAAAAAGGGGAAAAGCTAAAATGAATTCTGCAGGAAAAAAATGAAGAAGCAATGGCATTCTGCAGAAAGCCTTTCCTAAACCAAACAACAGATGGAAAACAAGTAAAACACATAGCAACATAATGTAAGAAAGAAACTAATGGCAACATAATGGAGATCCTCAGTTGCTCCAAGTTTTTTTTTTAAGCCTGTACGTTTACCTTCATAGTCTTGAAGGCGATTCAAACTTGGAACTTGTATGCGCATGGTATTACGACTAAACAAAAGAACATGAAAATTAGGACAGAAGCCTACAAATGCTTTAAGACCTAATATAAACAAAACCATATTCAACAAATAGTAGCCAAGGATTCTGCAGAAGTAAAAGCATTGAAATGGAGAAGTAAAAGAACACGAAAAAGTAAAATGAATTTTGCAGAAGTAATGGCATTGCAGATTCAAATGATTCAAATTATTTAAATCCAATATGGTAGCTTATTTATAAACCTGCCACTTGTGGTGTGTTGAATGAAATTCAAGGGACTGTACAAGTAGCAAATATGACACCATTCCTTTTCCAGAATTAGGCAAACACAGGACTAATAAAAAGAACTTATACTTTGCATCATTCAACTAGTATATAAATTTGAATTTTTTTTTACAATTTCGTGGTTATGAACTTGAAATGAATAATTTCAAGTCATCGACTTTACAAATAAATAAAAAAATACAAGAATAAAGAATCCTAATGTCCAGCTGGTATCTCAAAACCCGGTAGGGGATGAATTCTGGGAACAGTGGCAGTGCTTGCACGGTAATCTGCTTTCGGTTTGAAGTAAGAGACACCATATGCATAGCCCAAAGATGAGTTGACCACCTTCAACTTGGCATGACCCGCTTTTGATGGTTGAGGCGGCGCTACGAATGGATGAGACAAGAGCCTTTCCGCTGTTGATCTTTCACAGGACCTCATGGCAAGGCAACTCTTGAGAAAATCCCTGGCCACATCTGAGATCTCAGCCGGAATTTTGGAAGTACGTAGATGATCAAACACCGTCACATCGACAGAATTGTCAAGATCACAACCAGGCTTCAAATCCCAGGGGGAGTTTCCGGTTAGCATCTCAAACACAATACAACCAAGAGCCCAAATATCACATGACTGATCTTGTTTGTTATCAAATAAAGCCTCCGGGGACAGATACCTAGGAGTGCCTCTCCACCGACTATAGTTGTCCTCGGTTTTCTTAGCCAACCCAAAATCTGCAATCTTGGCTACAAAACTAGTTGTAGCACCAGACCTAGCTGTAGTAGAAGATGTGGTAGTGGTAGGCACAAGCAGAATGTTGTCCGGCTTCAAATCGCAGTGAACATAGTCACACTTGTGAATGTGTCTAATCCCTTCAAGAATTGACCTTGTATATCTTCTAACATCGTATTCAGGCAATCCAAGACCGTTGGATTTTTGTATGAGGCCATCAAGGGTTCCTCCAGAAGCAAATTCTAACAACAAGTTGTAGACCTTGTCACCCTTGTCTGTGGTTGTGGTCTCTTCACCAAAGCGCTCGATAATGAAAGGGCAGCCCTTGATCTCAAACAGAACCTCTGCCTCATGTTCAATAGACTCCGAAGCAGACACCTTTGCCGATTTCACCGCCATCACTGCAGGCAAATTGACCATACGGCTAAACTCACCCCTTCTTCGTTTCTTGGGAGTAGCAAGAAAAACAGAACCAAAGCTTCCTTCTCCAATAAACTCCCCTCTCTGCCAGTGCCCTCCATGACTCCACATGCTGTGCTTTTCTCCTTTTAATTCTTCTTCAACCTTTCTTTTCATTCTTCTTCTTCTTCACTCAGTTCTCAGTTCTCTGTTTTCTCTCCACAAGGAAATAGGTATTTCTCTGAAAAAAATTAGCGACTTGCTTGATTGATTGTGCTCTATAATGCTTTATAGTATTGGTTTAGGGAATAGGAAGATGTATGGAATGTGTGGCTTATTAGGGTTAACGAGATGTATAAAGTCGGTCAGGTTTAATTGATGCTTTTGTAGGTTTTGATTTGTGACGTGGCCACCAAGCTACTAGCTAACAGACAAGAATTTCCGCAATACCTTTATCTTCGTTTTTTTTCAATATCGTTTTGTTATTGGTCTGAATTTTTTACCGTTTGGAACGGAGAGAGGAGAGAGGAGATTTGACAGCTGTGGAACGCAAAGATGGAAACCTTTCCTAACAAGAAAAGGAGTTAAATTTATTCTTATTACTTTTTTTATGGAAGAAAAGAAGTTCAAATTTATTAAAGAAACATTACCCTCCGCTTATCAAAAGTTAACCTCCAAATTGCTTTTCAGCTCCTTTGTTCTGCTCTCTCTCTCTCTCTCTCTCTCTCTCTCTCTCTCTCTCTCTCTCTCTCTCTCTGTATTCTTTAAAAGTAAATTTGGATGGTGATAATACGGTAATTATCTAGAAAACCATATTTTATTATAGCAAGATTTTGGAGACTTGGATATCAAGGTTATCAATTTCATGCTCATCGCTTTTAGGAATTTGATTTATTTGCTTCTCTGTTTATCTAGCAATTTATTTAGGATTCCTTTGTGTTTATCTTGGATCACTTCACAAGTATTTATCTGACTGTATTGACCTCTATAAATAGGCCATTGTGTTTACATTCGCAGACTAGACTTTAGAATAAAAGTGCATTTCTCCTACATCCCTCCGTCTAGTCTTCTCCTCCCTCAACTACTTTTCTTCTTAATTTAATTCTCTCTGTCAATCCCCATTGGTGATACATCACATAGGCAGGGTATTTGAACATTATTTTCAAGCCATCATGGATGCAATAGACTGAGCTTAGTTTAATGTTACATGGTGCGGCAAGGGCGGTCAAGGGGAAAAATGTTGACCCCTACAAATGCTTGGTTCATGGCCAACAAGGATGAAAATATCGGCAATACATATATTATTGGGACTTCAATTTATGGATATTTCGGGGGATATATCGATATCATTATAGGTATCAAGGAAAATTGACAAAAAAGACAGATATTAGCTTAAAAAGACGGAATTTTGAAGTGAAACTTTCATAGATATTAAGCACATTATCAATGAAAGTATTAAACAAATAAATTTCAAAATATACTAAGTATAAGATATGTATATGATGAAATGTACGTATATATAATGCACAATGAAAATCCTAAAAATAATTACAATTAGACTTAACACAACAAAACAACATTATTCAAACATAACCCAACCCTACCCATTAATACATAACCCAACACTATATTACAAGAGTCAGAATGATGGAAATGAGAGATAGAAGACTAGGTGAAAAATAAAATCAAACGCACAAGAAACCGAGCAACCAGAGAGAGGAGAGGAAGAGCTAAAGATAGCCGAAATAACCGAGAAGAAGAAAAGAAAGGAGAAACTACCAAGTATTAGAGCTTGTTTTTTTGACATTGAATTAGTGGCTGGGACCTATGATTATTTTCAAAACTGAGACAAAATTTCTAGGTTATTTGTATGGTATCAGGAAATATCAGTAAATATCGAGGATATTGGGGGTTATCGGGGATATATCGTCAATAAGGAGGAAGAAATAGGCTTACCCCCTGGTATCTATATCTACACCTAAAAAAAGGAATATATTAGCTGATATATCGGGATATCGGCCGATATTTTTATCCTTGATGGCCACCAAGTGTTTGATAAATTGCTCCAAAGAAGAAGAACAACAGCAGCATGCACGCTGCTTCCTTTTGTTTGTAAAGTGACCTTGCCAAATGACGTCGTTTGGGCCAAGTCAATTTTTTACTTTTTTTTTTTCAAAACCTAGTGAAAATAAAAAAATAAAATAAAAAAATAAAAAAAATGGCCAACAACTATCCTATTTGATTTTTGCAAATTACATCCATTGTCCTCAACAGTTTTGACCGTGCTCTCTGAATCTCTCCTTCCTCTTCTCTTTTCTTTTTTTCTTCATTTCTTTTTTAATTTTCTCAGAATCCATATATGTTTTTCTTTAATTTTTGCAAAACCCAAATCTACTTTTCTATTTAATTTTCACAGAACCCACATCTAACGATGCCTTTACACTGTCCTTCTTTAATTTTAACGAGACCCATACTTAAGGATGGGCCACATAATCTGTCTCTAGGATTAACACTGCGTTTTCGGGTGATGTTTCTGTCATTCTGTTTTGGTTTTTATTATTGTTTTTGGTTTGTTTATGGGTGATGTCTCTATCATCCTGCTTTGGGCTTGATTTGTTGTAATTTATTTAGGACATTTCCTATTAAGAGGGGCGATAGTATACTAAACTCACACGCACTATATGGATGTTAGTACCCGAATCCAGAACTTTGCCTGAAGGAGTAAGTACTCCAAACCACTACATTAGTGGGTCTTTTACTTTGATTTGTTGTTTGGAGCACTGTAGCGACATATATATACTCGATGTTAATTGGCAATTAATTTACAATTGGCTGTTGGGCATGGAGGTGGTAAACAAAATTAGTAATGAACATACATTCAGTTTTGCAATTGGTCATGGCATTCAGTTTAGAGATATTGTTATGCAGGTTGGAGAGATATTGCAATCTAAAATAATGACTTCATGACTATATGATTGATCATTTTCACATCAATGCCAAATTGGCATAAAGCAAGCCCAATACTCCCCCACTCCAAAATCGGTTTCAATTGAATTTCCCCAAAAAGAACCCTACCCCTCCACACTCAAACCACCACCACCATCCACACTCAAAATTTGTCGTGGAAAATTGTAGTTTGTAATGTGATTTTTTCTATTAAGTATGAAATATAATATTATTATTTTATTTTTATGGATCTATTTTGTATGAATTTTTTTTTAACCTTTTACATGTTGACCATAAAATAAAATTTTCTGGATTTGCCACTAGTGCTTCATGATGGCTAAGTTGGGTGGTTGCCAACGTCTATCTTATGTAATATTTGACCCATATTTTAAAAGTAATACCTTAGTTATTATTGGGATGTCGGCATGTTAAGTTCCATTTATTGAAGATTCACGTACGTGATTATGCAGAGTTTGGATTATGGATAGTCCAAGTTGATCTCCTCTACATCTTCATACATGTCACGTTTTGTTGCAGTCCACGAAGACCACCTGGTGGCTAGGTAATCTATCCTTATGTACAATGTTGTGAAGAAAATTACATCATATGCAACTAGTTAGAAATGACAATTTTCTGCAGACGCATACCAAAAATTTCGATTTCTCTGTCTCTGTCATCTATTCACGTTGCAGTATACCTGGTATCAAGGTATGATATTTTATACTTATTTCCTACTCTTTGGGATGGATATCATGGAATCTGTTAGGGTCTGCTGTGTAGTGCAGATCTCAGATTCGTTGAGTACCTTTAAATAATAAAGTAAATGTGCGATAAAATAAATATGCTTCTATGGGCACTAATTCTACTCTATAATTTAAATAAAAAAGTAAAGGAAGTTGTATGGATGATGAACCCATGTCACAAGTAGTATGGGTAATGAACCTACACCATACTATAAATTAAGTAAATATGAGGATAAAACCACCACCAAATATATATATTTTAAGATTTTAATTAATTAAAAGTTCACGACCCGTTGGCCTTCGACCTCCACGCGGCATTTCTGTCAGGCTTTCTCCCATTGCAGAAAATTCCCCACTGCTGTCTCCCGTAGGAGTCTGGGTTGTGTCTCAATCCCAGTGTGGATGATCATTCTCTCGGACCAGCTATTGATCATCATAAGCTATTGCCTCACCAACTAGCTAATCAGACGCGAGCCCCTCCTCGGGCGGATTCCTCCTTGTACTCCTCAGCCTACGGGGTATTAGTAGCCGTTTCCAGTTGTTGTTCCCCTCCCAAAGGCAGGTTCTTACCCGTTACTCACCCGTCCGCCACTGGAAATATAAGTAATTGTTAATATATATATATATATATAATATAACATATTATATTACCATCAACTTTCCATATTAATATCAAATATACTAATACATAAAAATCGGCCCGGTCCAGTTTTTGAAGACATGGAACTGGATCCAAAATCGGTCCAAATTGGTCCGGTACGGTTTTTGACCGGTTGTTGACTTTTTGGTCAATTCATTTTTTTTTTTTTTCTGTTTGGTTCGGTGTGGTTTGGCTCTGATTTCCTGTTCATCAGTTTTTGAAGACATGAAACCGGAGGACATATGGAATATTTGCAATGCAGCCCGCCACATATTATAAAAAGAAATGCAGTAAGTTAAACAATAATGTCATATGTCTTATATTTATTGGATGATACACCAACCACGTGGTATACCCGGAACATATAAAAATTTCTCCTACATGTGGGTGTGTAGAAAATTCCTCCATGATGTGGCTGAGAAGGAATCCAATATATGGGCTCCACCCACTACCTTTACAACAGCTTTGTTTTCATTTACTGAGAAATATTTTCCGCTTCCTTTAGACTGTACTGTTACTCGTTCTCGTGTAAAAAATTAAATTAAAAAAACTCTGTTCACTCTACGAAATTTGTTTAAAGTCAATTGGGAAAGATAACCCGACTGCTGCTGTTACTGCTGTCCATTGACGCCATTTTCTTGAGTATATTTATTTTTTTCCTTTTTCTTTTTCTTTTGGGTCTAAATTGATCATCTGCTAGGGAAGATGGGTAATTGCTGCTCAGTCACTCTGCAAGTATCATGTGATGCATTGATCAACCGCTGCATAGACTGCACCTTTGCACGAGCAACATACGTGTGTTTCATGGAAGAAAATCTCAACGATCTGGGAACTGCATTAAGAGATTTGCAGGCGTTGAAGAATGATGTGAAGGACAGAGTTGACGGGGCTAAGGCACAACAACTGAAGCCATTGGACCAAGTGCAGAGGTGGGTTTCAAGGGTTGAAGAGATCCAAGTTGAGGTCAATGAATTGGTCAAAGATAGAGATGAACACCTTGAGAAATTATGCATTGGAGGTTGCTGTTCTAAGAGCTGCAAGTTCAGCTACCAATTCGGGAAGAAAGTGGCTGAAAAGTTGAAGCAAATCAATGATTTGAAGAGCAGGACTTTTGATAAGGTGGCTCGGGAGGCTGCCCCGGCGTCGGAGAAGAGACAGACTGAGCAAACTGTGGGGATGGAATCCATGATTGATGAGGTCTGGAGGCAACTTGAGGAACAAAAAGTGGGAATTGTTGGGTTATACGGAATGGGAGGGGTGGGGAAGACTACTCTTCTGGACCAGATCCACAACAAGTACCTGGAAACCCCGAACGATTTTGATCATATAATCTGGATATAAGTTTCCAGGAACTTCAAGCTTGATAAAATTCAAAATGAGATTGGGAGAAAAATTGGGTGGTTCAATGAGAAATGGAAGAACGAAGTGGGGCAGCAAAAAACTGAGAAGATATTCGGGGCCTTGAGTAGGAAAAAGTTCGTGTTGCTTTTGGATGATGTGTGGGAGCGTGTTGATCTGAAAAAGGTTGGTGTTCCTATCCCTGATAAAACAAGCTGGTCCAAATTGATCTTCACTACCAGGGATGAGGAGGTATGCAGCCAAATGGGTGCTCACAAAAATAGAGTAAAATGCTTGGCAAGCGATGAAGCATGGAATCTGTTCAATAAGAATGTGAACGTCGCGGAAGACATACTTTCTCTTGATCCGGAAATCCCTGACTTGGCTAAAATCGTTGCTAGAAAGTGTGCCGGTTTGCCTCTTGCACTAATCGTAGTTGGTTGGGCCATGTCTTGCAAGAAGACAAGAAGAGAATGGAAAGGTGCCATTGATGTTTTAAGGAAATCTGCTTCAAAATTTGAAGGTATGAAAGAAGTTTTCCCTCTTCTCAGGCTTAGCTATGATAATTTGTCTAGCAATGAAGTCAAATCTTGTTTCCTGTATTGTGCTTTATTTCCGGAAGACTTTTCTATTCATAAGGACGAGTTAATATATAAATGGATGGCTGAGGAATTATTGGAGTATGCTGATGTAGATGATGCTCTAAACAAGGGTTACTCTATCATTGGTACCCTTGTTAGTTCTTGTCTATTGGAAGATATAAGAGGCCACATAAAAATGCACGATGTGATTCGTGAGATGGCGTTGTGGTTAGCTTGTGAATTGGAAGAAACAAAGGATAATTTTATGGTTCAAGCAGGTTCACTTTTGACTGAAGTTCCAAATGTTGAAAAATGGGAAGGTGTGAAGAGGATGTCATTGATGGCCAATGACATTGAGAATCTTGAGATAATACCTTCATGCCCCAGTCTACTTACCTTATTGCTCAGTAATAATCGTTTGAAGATGATTAACGAAGGTTTCTTCAACTCTATGCACAACCTACAAGGTTTGGACTTGTCAAAAAACAAGGATATAACCTAATTGCCATTAGGAATTTCAGACTTGGTTTCACTGCAATATCTTGATCTATCAGAGACAAGCATACAAAATTTTCCAGTGGAATTAAAGGCTTTGGTGAAGCTAATATATTTGAACTTGGAGCACGCCAGCGAACTTGAGGTTATTCCGCATAATGTAATAGCGAGCTTCTCCAAACTGAGAGTTTTGAGACTACATAAATGTGGTACTTGCAAAAGTATCCTTGTTGGGGATAATGAGCACCTGGGAAGTGAATTGCAATCTTTGAAGCACTTGGATATGTTGACCTTGACCATACAAAGTGTTTCTGTTTTCAAAAAGTTTTTCACCTCCAACAAACTACTGAGCTGCACTCAATTTCTATGCCTTGATGGTTTGAGCTTAAATATATCACCACTGACAAATATGAAACGTCCACATGCTCTTACCATTAGTAGTTGTGAAATTGTGGACTACAATGTCTCAAGGCAAGGTTCCTTTAAACACCTTCAAGCAGTGGATATACATGATTGCCCCAACTTGAGGGACTTGACGTGGCTAATTTGTGCTCCAAATCTCGAGAAACTATCTGTACGTTCATGTTCCAATATGAGAGAAGTAATCCAACTTGAAAGACGGGATGAAGTTGCGCAGGTAGAAGAGACGAATCACTTTGGAAAGCTTGCTGAATTGAAATTGATAAGCCTACCGCAGCTGCAGAGCATATATGGAGGGGACACCTTGCCTTTTCCATATCTGAAGAGAATTGAGGTCCTTGACTGTCAAAATTTAAAGAAGCTTCCTCTCAACTTTAGCAGTGTCCCCAAACGAGATCTTGTCATTGCTGGAGAAGAAGACTGGTGGAATATGTTGAAATGGGAGGATGACGTTACTCTTATTGCTTTTCATCCCTGTTTTAGACCACACAAGTAAGTGGCATTAACACCAGAAAGAGTTAGATATTGAATCTGTTGGGCGCACGAAGCAGGAGTCAAGTCCAAACTATGATTCTAGGTACCAAGAATTACATGATTGAGAGTCTTTGTAAATTTTGTGTAATATTTTGTAGCCTTTATTCATTGTCTTTGAGTCCCTACCTCACATGATCAATGTATTAGGTGAGATGCCAAACTCCAGGAACTTTTTTGGCAAACTATTGTATAATTATTGCTTTGGCTGGAGTTGTAGAGGCCTCTAGTTGTTCTTCCTTATTTTTGTGTCGTGGTTCTTGTGTGGCTTTGTTGGTTGCATCCTCATCAATTATTTATTTGAAGAGAGAGAAATAACATGATCATAGACACTTTGCCTTGTAGAAGTCGGAGAATTTTTTTTTTCTTTTCTGGGTGTGGTAATTACCTCTGTTTCTGACCCTACCTTCCTTTTGGGCCTGCGGCATGGTACTTTGCCCTTCCTCTCTAGTATTTTCCTTCTCGTTTCTCCTTTTTATTGACTTTTTTTCTTTTTATCATACACTCGGCATCCACTATTTTATGCTTTCAGTAATGGTCTCAAATGCTTGGCAATATAATAAGAATTAACTACAGTTTAGTACCTTGTGGTTACATTCTAAAGATATGTTGGTCTCTACCTTCTCAATTTTTACAATTAGATACTCTAGTCTTTTAAATTTGTTACAATGTGGTTTCGTCGGCAACTGGTCTTATATGACCCGAGTACACACAATATTAAGAAGAATCTTTGTTTTTATGGGCTTGACAATATTTTTTCACAAGCTATTTTCTACTCAGAGAGTCTAGTCTCAGTCATAGACTCATAGGGGATGAAGAATGAAATGAGCGAAATATGGTGTTCGAGTCGTGTCCAGTTTACTTTGTAGTTATTAATTCATGGCTTTCCTAGACTAGTTGGTGTATAAATTTTTAAATAAATTACCGGCTTGATCATTGATTAGTTTTTGGTTCGATTGAGAATCAGGTTGAGCTTGTTTATTTATTTACTGCCGTGGCAGAAAGTTAATGATGACACCCATAATTACCAAAATGTTTGTGTAGTTGTGATAATAAGCATCCGTGACCAACACCAGTGGCATCATGTTTTGCGGCAAGCCATATAATATGATGAAACTAGTCTTCTAATTTGTGTTTGATGCTTAATTGAGTTTTTTGTTCTTTGTATTAATTCGACAGACACTGGTCACTATTAATATGTTTGTGTAGTTTAATCCTAATCAACCTCTCGACCAAAAAAAAAATCCTAATCAACCTAATAACATACCAAATTCCAATAAGAGAGCAACACACAATAAAAAATCAACTTTGAATTAAATTCTAATATTTTGATTTAGCGTGACTTATAGTATCTCCAGTCGTACTTTCTATTTTCAAGTAAAGTTTCAACTTCAAAAAATTGAACTAAAATACTTTATAATTACTATTTTAATTAAAAACTTAACAATTAATACAACCAATCCCTACCTAGCCTCTTGAGAAAAATTTACCTTTAAGTTGTCAATGAGCCACTTCATTTCGAAGTTCCAATCACCAATTTGCCTGTCAATATTGGTTTTAGAATAAGATTAGTTAGTCCATAATCTTAGAGTGAACCCACATTGACAACAAGGGCGTTCTCAGTTTCTCTATAAATTGATGACACAAAATACAACTTTAGTTTTGTTATGAAATGTGACAAACACAACTTTAGAATATCGTTCGGTGGGTAGGATTAGTAGAGGATTCCAATCCAATGTTTGGTACTAAAAAATAAATATAGACGAAGATAATCTCACCATAAATTCATTAGGTGCATTTTTATAAGATAACTAATCCTATGAAAAAGTTGGATATACAATCTCACTACTAGATTTGAAGCCTCTGCATTTACCGCATTTCATAAAATCTAGACCATCCAAAGATCCAATGCTTGAGAGTATGCCACATCATTCATTTGATATATTTATAATTTTCTTTCAAAACTGAGGTAACAGTTCAACCATCTCCATCTCCATCTCCAACCTCGCCTACCCATGTCTCTCTCAGTTCTTCCTCTTTGTCTTTGTATTATAGTCTTTTTATTTTTATTATTATTTTTTTTTTGGCTTCTTCTTCTACTTTAATGTGTATCAATTGAAGATGGGTATTGTAACCCCAACATTGAAGAAAATTAAACTGAAATCAAATGGGTATTTCCTGATCATTGGAGGGTGTATCCAATTTAAATTTTTAATGACTTTTATAGAGTTCAAAAGTCAGGAGGTATTCAATTTAAAATTTTAAAGAGTATATAAAAGTCTAGTAGTATTCAATTGTGATTTTTAATAAGTATTTAAAAGTTTGATGGTATTCAGTTATGACTTTTAAAAAATATTTAAAAGTTTAGTGGTATCCAAAAAGTTAATGTCTTTTAAAAAGCTTATTAAATGAATGACTTTTCCATACTTTTAAGGCTAATTGTTAAGAGCAAAAGTCTTGCCAATTTTCTAGTGACTTTTATCAACTCTATAAAATATTTAACAATTTGTCAACTATATGAAAGTCATCCACTTAAAAAAAATCTTTATAAGTATGAATTGGATACACCCCCTATAACATTCAAATTAGCAAGTTGCAATAACTTTGGGCTTTTCTCGATCACTACAACATCTTGCAGATTGGAAGATTTTTTAATTTATCATATTAATTTAAAAAAAAAGAAAAAAACAAAAAAAGAAATGGAAGTATTTAGCTATTTTAGGTTTTTTTCGCAAATCATAATGAAAACTGATAAAAGGAAAACAACATTACTAGCCAAAATCCGTTCTTATTGAACTTACAAGAAAATATTGTAACAAAAAAAAAAAGAGTGAGGACGACATGAGAAAGAAGATGAGTGCGCGAGTTGAGGGAGAAAAGGAAGATATAAGTGACGGGTTTATAAAAAAGGAAACAAACTTATTGTAGGCAATGTGGTATTCTCATAAGTATTGGATTAGTTGGATGGTCTAAATTTTATGAAATGTAGGTAAATGCATCGTCTCTAAATGCAGAAGCTCGGGCTTCGCCCACTACCTTGACATTGTAAGTCACGAATCGATCTCACTTGAGTGATATACAATTTGATACAATGATGTAGTCTCCCTCACGTGAGACACTTGTATATATGAAACAAAGATAACATTATTTTGCTATTCCAACTAATCACGGCATGCCACGTGTAATACCCTTTCACATGACAGTTTGTGATTGCTTCCCGTTTTCACCATTTTTCAGATTTTCTTTGCCTTTGCTGGCGTTCGACATGTCCCATAGTCTTTTCTTCTGGTAAACTGATGGCACTTCCCTCCGTAGCAAGAAGGCTACGAAGCAAACATCCCCAGCTCTTCCTATCACACGCGCTGCTCCCGTCCTTTTCTAACTCACCGTCTCCTCCTCATTCTTCACACCCCCTCCCCCAGCATCTCTGTGAAACATTTCATCGAACACTTCTCGTTCCCTTTCAAACCCCTCGCCATTTTTCTACTCTCCAACCCTTCTCAGCCCGAACTCTCAACGACCCATTGGGCTTCAATGCCCAACGATTCAAGACAAATGACCCGTACAAGTCGGGTCTCACCCAATTTCTCGAATTGCTCAAACATGCCGCCCATTTTGCCTCAGAAGCCGAGGCCATGGCTTTTCTCGACCAGTCGGGCATTGAGGTGAATGGAGATACGGTCCTTTTAGCGATTTGGGAATTGAGGGAAGACTGGAAATTGGCGTTTTTGGCTTTCAAATGGGGTGAGAAATTGGGTTGTTGCGATGAAGAGGCTTGTAGTTTGATGGTATGGGTTTTGGGGAGTCACAGAAAGTTCAGTACTGCTTGGTGTTTGATACGGGACTTTCATCGGGCTCTGATGGATACACGGCGTGCTATGCTTATTATGATTGAGAGGTGAGCTTGAGCTTAGCTTTTGATATTTTTTTATTGTTTTGATTGAATGTTGATTATGTTTTGAAATTGAATATGGTGTTCAAAGGGGGTTTAATTTAGCTACATTATTTTCTAGTTAGAAGTAAACGTGGTTGTAGAATTTTCTTCTTTGGTGCAATCAAACAAGATGCTTGGACCTTCTGAAGTTCTGAAATCAAACTAACTTTTCTTGTTTTGTTTCTGGATGGTTCCCAGAAGTGGTTTCTGGGTTTGCATACTTCTTGCATTGTTCGCATAATTCTACGAATATTGTAAAGTATGGATCTTTATAGATTAGAAATTCTTTTGTTGCTTTTGCTAGCTTTGGGACGTTTGGATTTTTGTTTTTATGATGGTGTATGAGATGAGTTTATGTAAGTCTTCAACCACTTCCACGACTTTGTGCTTTCTCAAACTTATACGCGGTTCACTAGTGTTATTCAAAAAATTAATTTTCCTTATTTCCCCTTTGGTGTTCATCAGATATGCATCTGTAAATGATCCATGTAAGGCCATTAAGACATTCCAGATGATGGACAAGTTCAGGTTGACTCCTGATCAAGAAGCATTCCACACCCTCTTAAATGCTCTCTGTAAATATGGAAACATTGAAGAAGCTGAAGAATTCATGCTTGTTAATAAGAAGCTTTTCCCACTGGAGACTGAGGGCTTTAACATTATTCTCAATGGGTGGTGTAACATATCTGTTGATGTATTTGAAGCCAAGAGAGTTTGGAGAGAAATGTCAAAATGTTGTATTGCACCAGATGCAACTTCTTATACACATTTGATTTCCTGCATGTCAAAGGTTGGAAAGCTTTTTGACTCCCTTAGGTTCTATGATCAAATGAAGAAAAGGGGCTTTGTTCCTGGCCTCAAAGTATATAATTCATTGATTTATGTACTAACTTGTGAAAATTGCTTTAACGAAGCTCTCAAAATGCTGGGCAATTTGAAACAAATGGGTTTGCAGCCAGATTCTACTACCTATAACTCACTGATATGTCCTTTATGTGAATCAAAAAAGCCTGAGGAGGCAAGGCAGATGTTGAGCGCTATGATAGAGGATAATATCAGCCCAACCATTGAGACTTACCATGCATTTCTCCAGAGCACAGGTTTAAAGGGAACTCTTGAAATTCTTAATCGAATGAAGAATGCAAATTTAGGTCCTAATGGCAATACCTTTCTTATGATTCTTGGAAAGTTCTTCAGATTAGAGCAACCTGAGATGGCATTGAAAATTTGGACAGAAATGACGCACTATGGAGTAGTGCCTGATTCTACACATTACACAGTAATGGTACAGGGCCTGGCAGCTTGTCGTTTGTTAATGAAGGCCAGGGAACTTTTTGCTGAGATGAGGTCAAATGGATTTTTGGGAGATCCAAAGCTTGAAAAGCTTTTGAAGGAACCAGTTGGAGGCAGTAGTGTAAAAGGAAAACAGAGACTGAGACCGGTCAAGCAAGCAACAAGGGTTAATCAAAAGCAAGGCAGGATGAAGAGATGGAAAAGTCCACACCAATCAAGAGAGGAGAAGACATCAATTGAATAGTCTAATCTGAAATTTTGACTGCATGTCAAAAATCATGGAAAGATCCTCTCTGCCACTTCTTGCAGAACTTTTTGCAAATTCCATATGGAAGATATGGGTTGTTGTTGGAAAAGTTGCTAAGGAGCTTCTGCAAAATTGACTCCTAGAAACCTTTCAACTTGTGCTATCTGGTTTTCGTTCTTGACAGCTGATCAAAACAAAATTGATTTAGCATTTAGAAAGAAGGAACTGAGCCTCTTGAATGGTGCAAAAAATATATTATGAAGGAGCATTTGATTCACATTGTTGTGGTATTTGGAGATCAATGCTATTGTTTCTATATGTTCCTGGTACGCATTCCACTTGATCCCTCGTGTTCATATTACATTTTGGCAAATGAATGCAATGTTTGCCAATTGGTTCATGGACTTGATTTGCATTTTTTGTTGGTTCACATGACTTGGAAGTAGACTGTCTTTCCCTTTCCTTTGTTGTTTTTTGTTTGCTCATACTGAATGGAATGGATGTTTCTTTTCATAAGTATTTTTAATTTGGAAATTTGGTGATTTCTTTTTCTGCAGCTTCTCACTCATCATCTGTGCTGGTGGAACCTATTATTTGGAGATACAGGGTTTCCAGATCCGTTTAGAAGGAAGAGAATGAAGAACCTTTTGCTTTATAACTCATAATTGTAAACAACTCTTGATGTAAGATATTTTCACTTTTTTTCCTTAGCCTTGGATAGCAATACTGGAAAAGTTCTAATAGGCCGTTGCCTTTCGTCTATGATTCGTCAGCAGAGGCACAAGTGTCATATGGACAAATATGGGAACACGAATATGTGTATGTCTTTGAGATTTTATAAACATACATACATTTATTACCATGATTGAGCATTTATTTGCAGAAGCATCATATTTTGCAAAACCAATACAAAATGGAAGTGTTAAGGTGTTTCTTGATACAGTAGGATGTAACATTTTGTATGAAGATATTCAAGGGACAAGAAGTACCGTTGTCTTTTACTCAAGTGTCTCCCTCCCCTACCTCTTGCTAAACCAGGCATTTCTTTTTTGCATTATTTCATATGTCAAATTATGAGGAGATATCTGTACGAAACATTGAAATGGAAGAAGCAGGAATGTCAAAGTCACCTAAGGCAGCAATCTTGGAAGGAGTTTTTCATATGAATACTTAGGTAACAATTGCTACCCTCCAAAATTATATTGCTCTCTGGGTTCACAGCTTAAGAAATCCAATAGACTCGTGTGTAAATCGTCTTTTAAGAAAAACACATTAGAAAATATTGGCTTCAGTTAGGTGATGGGATGGCATGGGATGGCAACAGGTATGTCAATATCATCCTTGTCCCCGCTTCTCATTGCTGCCCCATTCCCGCCTACATCCCCGTTTAAGCAGTTTCGAGGAATCCCCGTCCCCATCGGGGGGATATCCCCATCCCCGCCCCGAATACCCGCTTTTTTGTATAAAAAAAAAATTAATTCATAGTTCATATTTGGGGAAAAAAATGCAAATCTAAAAGAAACAAAAAGTTGGGATATTCACATACATTTGCTCATGCTTCAAGAAGCATTTCTGCGCACGAGATCTTGCCATGCATTGCTGCCAACATAACTGGAGTATGAACCATTTCTAATCAAAAATCCAATATTAAAAAACAATGGGAATTATTAAAGGGGAGGAGGTTTCTCTCACACACACTACTAAGGTAATATAAAGATTCAAATAAAAAACTATTAATCTACAAATCAGTATTATTTTTAACTAAACTAGACTCCATTGACGCCTCATTGACATTTTCTAATGATTTATAAAATACAGGTTTTATATGCATAAATGATAAGAAATCACTCGTTCATAGACAACTAAATTGTTTTTTTATAAAATTGAAAATCACATAAATCAATTATCAGAACAGAAATTACCCACATCCGCAGTCAACTGACTGTCGCACAGCTCTCAATAGTCTGTATTGATCCACGACACCGGAATGTCTTACAATAAAAAAAAATTCGCGTTGCTTCTTATTTTGTGTCCCAATTTTCCAAACAAGGACAAAAATGTGGGTAAGTTATTAAAAGCTACTCCACTCCAAGAAAATATTAAAATGGGGCCTGCGCTTTTGGAGACCACAACGGCCATTTCCCAATGCCTGATCCATCTACTCATATATCATATGCTATCAGTAGTTCTTTTTCTTTTCTTTGTCGGTTCTTTTTACTATATTGCAAGTTGATAAGATTTTTTAATGGAAATATTGTTTTGGAGTTCTGTGAAATAAACCAAAATAATGGGAAGAAAGAAGAATTGTTTGTTTGTGGAGCCCACACAGACCCAGAGCTCAACTCAACTGGACTCCTTTTTGAACTGTGTCCAGCGAATTATTTCCGTTGGCCAAGAGACAGAGGAAGCGGAGAAAGAAGAAACCAACCAGAGAAGGAACATGTGGAAGTCTTGGAACTCAACCCACCTCATCTTGTTTCTCCTTTTCATCTCCGGCCTTGCAGTCCTCACTCCAATCCTTGCCACTGACCACATTGTTGGTGCCAATCGTGGCTGGAACCCTGGCATCAACTACACCCTCTGGGCCAACAACCAAACTTTCTATGTTGGGGACCTCATCTGTAAGCTCTCTCTCTCTCTCTCTCTCTCTCTCTCTCTCTCTCTCTCTCTCTCTCTCTATGTTTCTGTCTTTAGATTCATTTTCAAGTACTCAGTTTGCATTCCAGAACCCACTTTCTTTGTTGGGTATTTTTGTTTTCACTTTTCTGCTGCTTGTTAAAAACAAAAGTTTAAATTTTTTTATAAATTTGAGAAAAATGGTATCATATTATGGTACTATGGTACACTTGAATTGCATTCTGAAACCCACTCTTTTTTGGGTATTTTTGTTTTCACTTTTCTGCTGCTTGTTAACAACCAAAATCTAAAAAAAAGAAGAAGATAAAAGTGAGATATATTATATTATGGTTACTATGGTACACTTGAACTGAACCTAGCACATTAATTTTGGATTTCTTTAGCTGAATTGTCTATCTGAGATAGCTTTCTTTCATATCTTTTTCACAATTCATTGCTGATCATTGTGGTACTTTGAATATTGCCGTTGGTGTGTGTACACACAAATTTACTATCTTTTTGGGCTAATCATACAGTTTGCTATCTGTCTTAGCCTTTTTCTGTGCAAGGTTTTCTTATTTATCCTGGTCTTCCTTTTCTCAGAGTATATTGCTTGTTAACTTGCAGCATTTAGGTACCCAAAGAACCAGTACAATGTGTTTGAGGTAAACCAGACTGGGTATGACAACTGCACCTTGGACAGTGCTGTAGGGAACTGGAGCAGTGGCAAAGACTTCATAACCCTCAATCAGTCCAAGAGGTATTACTTCATTTGTGGCAATGGTCAATGCTACAATGGCATGAAGGTCTCTGTTGTTGTCCATCCTCTGCCTTCACCACCCAAGGCCGCCCCAAGTGCCCATAATTCTTCATCAGATTCTGCTGTCCTGGTTGTTCCTCGACAGGGATTCCCGGCCTTAGCGGTTTCTTTGGCAATGCTGTGCTTTGGATTCGGATGGGTCTAGTTCTTGTGGTGTGTTTTGGTTGTGGAAGCTGCTGTAACTCAGGGAAGTGTACAATTTATTCTTATTTGTTCTCAGTTTTAAGCTTTTCTTTTTTTCCTTAGTTGATGTTCTTTGGACATTTACATTATATGATTTGGGTTGAACTCTTCTGTTTTTTTCCTTTGTACCCTCAACTGTCAACTGTATTGCCCTTTGTTTCAAATTAGTAAAACTTTACAATTTGATCATCCTTCAACTATTTTAATCACCGCTCTGAAACTTTACAATTTTGACTTTCTGAGCCATGTTTAGGATTAGACCAACACCCTGTCTCTTGAGTTGTCTCCTTAGGCATCCAAACTAGTTTAATAGGAGCGCAGGCTTCACTGTTATGACCAAAGACTTCTCAGTGACTACATTGTGCTAACTTCCAAGACTAATCTACCATAGGCACATCAAATATTCTCCATTTCCAGTTGCAACAGATGTAGGCAGTTCTTCAGCTGCATCTACTTCGACATGGAGGTGTCGAATAATTAAGCCTTGTTCTTTGCATGGTAATGCTGTCCATTCAAAAAGGTTCCCATGGTAATAGTTTTCCATGAGCTTTGCCTTCTCATTGCCCAAGCATTACTGCCTTTGCTAATTTTGCTTGTTCTGCCCGGTCTTTGCCCCGTATTTTGACAAGAATTTCCAGAAAATAAGAAGGTTGCGTGATTTTGTAGCTTTAATACTATCAAGATTTACGTAGCCAAATGAATACACTATGCATATAAGATCCTAATGGATGGGGGAAAACACAAAATCTAGAAGACCAAAAATATTAATTTCTATGTAAAGATGCATAGATATTAAGGGAAGAAGAAAGCATTCAAAATTTATGATTTAAACTGTGAAGTACAACAAAACATTAATATTAAAATCTCTTTATTAATCTTAATCTCGTTGACACTTCTTTCATGGTGGGCCTATCATAAGGATCTGACTCGAGACACCACAATGCGAGCTTGGTGCATTCTGCTACTTGCCCCATGCTTCTATCATGCAAATGCTCTCAAAATGCTTTCCCATTCGTTAGAATTCACTAAAACCTGAAAAGCTTGTAAATCAGCTATGTTCTTTCCTGTTAGAATTTCACAGAGTACAATCCCAAAATTATAGACATCACTTTTCTCGTTATAACGCCCATAAATTTTTAGTTCTGGAGCAAAGTGGTGTGGAGCCCCGAACACTTCGGCATCAACATGAGTTTCACCACAAGGAATTGGTACGGAGGTTTGGAACTCAGACAGTTTGGCAACATAGTCTTGGTCTAAGAAGATATGTTCTGTCTTTATATGTCGATGGATGAACATCTTGCACATGCCGTAGTGGAGATATGCAACTGCATCTGCTACTTCAACTGCAATCTTTAGCTTAATCTGCCATGGTAGCAATTGACTGCCCCTATAGATGTGATGGGAGAGAATTCCTTTTGCTGGGAATTCATAAACTAGAGTAAGCAACTCAGTCTCAAGGCAGCAGCCCAAGAGCTTCAAAACATTCTTTTGCTTGCTCATTTTTGAGGCAATAGCAGCTTCATTTGTAATTAGTTGTAGAGGGTCCATGCAACTGTTTGAGTCTCCTTCAAACTTCTTCACTAGAATTTCATGATCGTCATGAACTCCTTTGTACAGTTGGAAGTTCCAATCCTCATGTGTCATTCTATCCCAGCTGTAGTCGTTTGTTGCCTTCTTGAGCTCTTTTCCAGAGTACATCCGAATCGGATTACAATTCCCATTAAAAGAATGGATGAGCTGTTCCAGCATCACAGCTCCATTCTTCAGGAAGTAGCCCTCTTTTCTCTTGTTTTTGTGGTTTCTGAAGCGTGATAGCATACCGAAAGATTGGTTTTCCAGTTGATAACAATACAACTTTAGCTGCGGACATTAATAGCTCAGTCTTTTTGTCCTGTGCGCAGAGAGTCAACTTTGTCACTTTCTCCAAGTTCAAATTTTATCTTTGTCTTCAAAGGCATACCAAACCCAATTTATTTTCGAAGTCTTCAAGTCTATTCAAGGTATTGAAGAGTCATGAAGACAAATTTGAACTACAATTCATGTATTACGCGTAAAGCACCCCCAGTTTGACTGTCTGCAGAGAGGGTGGACCAGCAAAGTGAGCTGTTAGTCCACAGGCAGGGAGCTGTTCTGTTACCTACGGAAAACTAATCTTCCAATAAGCCACAGTGTCATTAAAATCAAAATAATGAAAACTACAACTGTGTTTCAAGAATAAAACCTTATGTATTACTCTAATAATTGTTCATCGTTTGTGGTCCACAACCAGATGTTTTGTTTCTTCCACAAGCCTTATAGGAAAACACCCAGAAAAAACCAGGACAGTTCCTAAAGAATTATTAGTCAACAAGTCAAGCCCCTAGTTAACTGTCAGCTGAAACAGGACCACAAAAGCAGGCTAGTGCTGCAACTTTGGCAACTGAAAACCAATCTTCGAATATGCTATCATGCTTCAGAAACAAGAAATACAAGACAAAAGAGGAGGGATGCTTCTTGAAGAATGGAGCTGCCATGTTAGAACAGCTTATACATTCTTTCAATGGGAATTGTAATCCGATTCAGATGTACTCCAAAGAAGAGCTCAAGAAAGCAACAAATGATTATTGTTGGGATGGAATGGCACATCGAGATTGGAACTCTCAATTGTACAAAGGAGTTCATGAAGACCATGTAATTTTGGTGAAAAAGTTTGAAGCAGACTCAAGTAGTTACATGGATCCTCTAGAACTGATTACAAATGAAGCTGCAATAGCCTCAAACATGAGCAAGCACAAGAATGTTTTGAAGCTCTTGGGATGCTGCCTCGACTGAGTTGCCTGCGCTAGTTTACGAATTCCCAGCAAAAGGAAACCTCTCACACCACATCTATGGAGATGGCCAATCACTACAATGGCAGATCAGGTTAAAGATTGCAATTGAAGTAGCAGATGCAGTTGCCTATCTCCACTATGGCATGCCGAAGATGATCATCCATCGAGATATAAAGGCTGGACATATCTTCTTAGACCAAGACTATGTTGCAAAGCTGTCTGAGTTCCGAACCTCAGTTCCAATTCCGTTGGGTAAAACTCATGTGGATGTTGAAGTAATTACCGGGACTCATAGGTGCCTGCCTCCTGAATATGCTATATCGGGACGTACTTCAGAAAAGAGTGATGTCCATAGCTTCGGAATTCTGTTATGTGAGATCTTCGCAGGAAAGAGATGGGATAGTTTACTAATTTGGTTTATGGAGAATTCTAACAAAGGCAGTTCAAGCTCATATAACGAGCTAGAGTTTAGACAGTTAGCCAATCTTTTCAAAACCTACTTAGAGGCCAATGTCTTGGAAGAAGAAAACAAGAAGCAAGTAGTGGAATGTGCTAAGCTCATCGAGAGGTGTCTCAAAACAAATCCGGATGAGAGGCCCATCATGACAGAGGTAGCACAATCACTCAGATTGATCAAAAGCTTAAAATATTGAGATGATCAATGGTCAAATTATAAAATTATAAAATTTTCATTGTTAAAAATCACCACATATAGAAAGATGATCACTCTCTCTCTCCCTCCCTAGCTCCTTATGAGAAGTATGTAAATATTATGTTTCACTTATAATACGATTCTTGCATTTGTTATTAACTAGTTTCTGTTTTTTTCTTCTTATTTTTACACTGAAAATGTTATCAGATGTCCCATAATATCATTGTTTGTTCTCTTTGTTTCACATCAAATGTTTGAATGTACCACAGTGTATTTAAGATAATGACATGAATAAGCAACAATGTGTTTTTCTTGATCTAAGCATTGATTTAACTTATTGGCAATCTATGGCATGGATGAATGTTGCCTGCAATCAGCAGAGCATGATGATGCAGCAGAAATTCGATTTCGGACAATGCCGTGTCCAGTTGGTAATAACATAAAGTAAGGGTGGGAAGGGTTGGAGCAGGGGAGGTGGGAAGATGGGGACTGGAGGTGGTGGATAAGCAATGTTTGGAAGGGTGAGAGAGTCAAATTTCAGAGAGACGGGCCAGTGGTCCACTACTAACAACACCGATATTGTCCCCAACTTAACCACCTATAAAGTCCATAGGTGTGGGGTTTTATCACAAAAGGCCTCGGTATTATTAGTAGTAGAACCATTCATTATATTTTGTATTTTATTTAGTCAAGTTTCCGATGTGGGACTCATATTCTTCAACACACCCCCTCACGTGGGACCACCACATAGTGGACCACACGTGGAGCCAAGTCCACATCGGAGTCAATCATTCAAGCCCAACACATGAGCACCACGTATTGGGTAAAGGGTAGGGGTAAACATTTAGGCCCAACATGTGAACACCACATATTGGGTAATGGATGGGGCAATGGCAGTGACAAGAATTTCCAGAAAATAAGGTTGCATGATTTTGTAGCTTTAATACTTTATTATCCGTCAAGAATCAAGATTCACATAGCCAAATGAATACATTATGCATATAAGATCCTAATGGATGGGGGAAAACACAAAAAAAAAAACAAAAAACAAAAAACAATTAAAAATTTAGAAGACCAAAAATATTAATTTCTATGTAAAGATGCATAGGTATTAAGGGAAGAAGAAAACATTCAAAATTTATGATTTAAACTGTGAAGTACAAAACATTAATATGAGAAGCTCTTTATTAATCTGAATCTCCTTGCCACATCTTTCATGGTGGGCCTATCATAAGGATCTGACTCGAGACACCATAATGCGAGCTTGGTGCATTCTGCTACTTGCCCCATGCTTCTATTGTGCAAATTTTCCCTCAAAATGCTTTCCAATTTCGCAACAACGTCAAAAGCGTGTAAATCAGCAGTGTTCTTTCCTGTTAGAATGTCACACAGTACAATCCCAAAATTATAGACATCACTATAAAGCCCACAAGTTTTTAGTTCTGGAGCAAAGTGGTGTGGAGCCCCGAACACTATGGCATCAACGCTAGTTTCACCAGAAGGAATTGGTACGGAGGTTTGAAACTCAGACAGTTTGGCAACATAGTCTTGGTCTAAGAAGATATGTTCTGTCTTTATATGTCGATGGATGAACCTCTTTCTCATTCCGTAGTGTAGATATGCCACTGCATCTGCTACTCCAACTGCAATCTTTAGCTTAATCTGCCATGATAGCAATTGACTGTCCCTATAGATGTGATGGGAGAGAATTCCTTTTGCTGGGAATTCATAAACAAGAGTAGGCAACTCAGTCTCAAGGCAGCAACCCAAGAGCTTCAAAACATTCTTTTGCTTGCTCATGTTTGAGGCAACAGCAGCTTCATTTGTAATTAGTAGTTCTAGAGGGTCCATGCAACCGTTTGAGGCTCCTTTAAACTTCTTCACTAGAATTTCATGATCGTCGTGAACTCCTTTGTACAGTTGGAAGTTCCAATCCTCATGTGTCATTCTATCCCAGCTGTAGTCGTTTGTTGCCTTCTTGAGCTCTTTTCCAGAGTACATCCGAATCGGATTACAATTCCCATTAAAAGAATGGATGAGCTGTTCCAACATCACAGATCCATTCTTCAGGAAGTAGCCCTCTTTTCTCTTGTTTTTGTGGTTTCTGAAGCATGATAGCATACCGAAAGATTGGTTTTCCATTTGATAACAATACAACTTTAGCTGCGGACATTAACAGCCGAGTCTTTTTGTCCTGTGCTCAGAGAGTAAAGAGTCATGAAGACAAGTTTGAACTACAATTCATGTATTACGCGTAAAGCCCCCCCAGTTTGACTGTCTGCAGAGAGGGTGGACCAGCTAAGTGAGCTGTTCTGTTACCTACTGAAAACTAATCTTCCAATAAGCCAGTGTCATTAAAATTAAAATAATGAAAACGAAAACCGTGTTTCAAGAATCAAACCTTATGTATTACTCTAATAATTGTTAATCGTTTGTGGTCCAAAACCAGATGTTTTGTTTCTTCCACAGCCTTATAGGAAAACACCCAGAAAAAACCAGGATAGTTCCTAAAGAATTATTAGTCAACAAGTTAAGCCCCTAGTGGACTGTCAGCTGAAACAAGACCACAAAAGTGTTTGAAGTTTGAATAAAATTCAAGAACATTTGTCCTACATTGGTAGAAAGAAGAAAGAGTGAAGTCTTTATAGGTGTGGAAGTCCCATATCTAATAAATGGAAGTTGGACCAAGTGAAAGCCAATTGGGCTTTAAAATGGATTTGGGCTTTGAATATTTTATAAATAATATATAATATGTAATGGTCAAAAAGATGGGCTTTCATATTTAAATTAATTTTTTGGGCTACAAATCTGCAAGCCTCTATCTCGAATCCAAGTCAGTCTCATCTGTTGTTTATATATACTGCATTCTGTATTACAGTTTGTTATAAATTCTATTTCGTTGATTCATATATATATAAAGACAGTTAAAGATGGACTCACAATCATTAGTCACTGATTATTATTTTTCCAACAATCTAAAGACAGTTAAAGATGGACTCACAATCATTAGTGACTGTGAATGGGGTGACTAAGAATCCTCATGACGAGAAGCCTGAGACGTTCAAGGGAATTGACTTCAAGAGATGGCAACAGAAGATGTTGTTCTATCTCACAACCATGAATCTAGCACATGTTGTCAGAGAGGAGGCTCCCAAATCAAGAGAAAATCCAATGTCTAAGGAAACAATGATGACCGTTGATGACAGGACCGGACTCAAATTCCACTTTGGAATTCGAGCCGAACCCTGTGCGTGTCCGACACTTGGCGGATGCCGGGCACAGATGACCTATTTGCCCTTCCATTCAAAAACAGTTTATCTCAAGTTTGACTTCTGCCGAAAATTTGGCAGAGTTTCCCTTGTAAATTGGACATTTCCCAAAATTTCTACCACATTTATATATCCCAATCATTCAGCATGTATAAAGTATATCCAAGCAAGTCAAGCATCATATCATTTTGGCCTCAGGCCGCAACAATTCAAATAAATCAATCTGCTAATAAAATTCATCTCAACTTTCAGAACAACAATAATACACTGGTAATCTCAAACATTCTAACTTGTGGCTACACCTTGTAACCATAGGCTGCCTACGTACCCTAACTGAGGGATCAAGCCACACGTAGTTCTAATATTTCATCTCAGCTTCCTGGCATTACTCGCTTGGCAATATATAATTTAAAGAATGAATAAAAGCATTTAGATTCGGGTAATCACACTTGGAAAGCCATAACTATCCATTTCCTCGTGACACCATTGGTGACACATCCTGCCATGTAATCCTCGCTGGACTCAGGAGATATCTGGTCAACCTGATCTGCAATCCTTGCTCCCACGATTCGGATATCTCTAAGACTCGTGGGGCAAAATATGCTAGAAAAAGTTAAGTTATTTAATACCATATCCAATAATAAAAGATGAAGGCAAACATCTTAAATAAAATAAAATAAGATAAATTAAAGCAAAATGAATTAAAATAAAATAGACAAGCTCCGAATACCCTTGTATCGAACTCATGTAAGGTTCATAAATAAACATATATATATAATTCCATCTATTACTTGTAAAACAAAAGTGACGCTTAAGAAAATAATGGTAACTGTATAAAATCCTCAATTTAGTTTAAAAGCATCTCATATCTTAAATTCTCTCCACCTAGGCGTACCCCCATATCTGATCCGTCAATTCCATATATGCCGTCAATTCCATATGTCCATCAATTCCAATAATAATCCGTCAATTCCATCCTCGCAGGTCTCGGAAACATAAAGTTAACCGAGCCGCATTCCTCGCAGGTCTCAGAGATAACACTTCAATCTGAGTCGCAATCCTCGCAGGTCCCGAAGACACCAAGTCCATCCGAGCAGCATTCCTAGCAGGCCTCAGGGGACCATTAGTTAGTCTGAGCCGCAATCCTCGCACCACAAGGTTCAGGCGTCCCCGAAACTCGTGGAGCATAATCATAAATAACAAACTGTCTCAAGGCAACTGGGGGGTACCCTCGCTGTGGGTTTGAAAACTATAACCCGTCATTTATATAAACTTTCAATAAATTGGTTCTCAACTAAAATCTGATAAAAACCAAAAGCTATAGTTCTTCCTTTTCAACCACTGAATATATGTATGAAATACTTAGCTAGTTTGCTAGCCATATTGATCTCTGATTAGCATATCATTCCAATATTATATTTATAATCTTACAACACAACTAACCACATGAATATATAAGCAGGTGATAAATGAACAGATAATTAAATACTCATACTCTTCACATCTGAACACAATAAATAAATAACTTCCAATAATTCATAACCTTCCAATACCAAAATAATATCCAATATCAACATAAAACGCTATAACGTAAACCCATAAACCAAACATAATCAAAACACTTAACATAACAATCAATCCTCAAGTATAAGATCGTTCTAGTACTTTTTGAAGGATAAACTACCTCGAAAGACTCTCAGTAAACACAGTGGTCAGACTTCCCAAATTGGGTCAATCGAGCCCACGTGGGGTCCACTACCTCAATATTTTGATCCGAGAGTTCCTAGAGGTTCTAACATGCTTAGGACATATGTCCCGAGAGTCTGGTCTTGATCGGACGATCAGACTACTCACGATCGAACGGTTACTGTATACCTAACCCTAGGGTTGGCCTTTTCAGAGTATACGAGACTCCGATTTGCAATCCATTGAATCCTACTCAATCCTGGAATTACATAGATCAACATATACGAAATTGACTGCGATCCAACGGTTCAAACGTATTGAACCCGAAAATCGCACAATATGCGAGATCCGTTCGGGGTTCAAACGTTGTCCGAATTAAGATCCGCGAGTTCCTACGCGCTCGTGACAATATAAGGATAATTTAGAACATAATGTCGGACCACCACCCTGCCCACGCGCCGCCACAGGCTCCGACAGCGCATGGGTGTCTAGATAAATTTCGGTGGCCGGAAAACTTCGAGGTTGAAGGCCAAGCTTCCTACCCTAGGTAAAACACCTTATTTGGAACTACTTTTGTACTTGGACCTACCCCAAAAAAATGGCCGGACGTGGCCGGAATCGAAGGCCGAAACTGGCCAAAACTTCAACCGCTTGATCAATCAATTAAATGCAGAAATTTCTCAAAAATAACACAATCAGCAGCTAGAACACATTGAAAGGATAGAAAATCATACCAAATTCGAAAGATTTGGTGGCCGGAGGCGTCCAAACGAGCTCCCGAAAGTTTGCTAAAAAACTGTCCAACACCGCTTGTTCCGTGGCTGATTCCGGCGACCACACCGGCGGATCAAGGCTGGGACCGGCCGGGAATCAAAGAGGGAAGTGAGGTAGTTCTAACGGGACCGGTGCCGCCAAGAACGGAGGTGCGTGGTGGCGGTGGTGGAGGAGAGAAGTTGGCTGGTCGTGAAGCTTCTGAGGGGGAGGAGAAAATCTGGGTTTAAAAAAAAATTGAACTTTGAAATATTTACGGTTATGCTACTGAATTTCTTTTGATCTTAAGAGCATCCACAATTGGGGGGGGGGGGGGGGGGTGTATGTTAAATATACACCCCGAGTCACCGGAATCACCCGCAATGGGGGATGTAAAGGGATGTACATTTACATCACCACCATGGGGATGTTAAATAAAATGTATATTTATATCTAATTTTACATCCCTTGCAAGCGGGACCCACCTGAGGAAAGAGAAGAAAAATGAAGAAAAGTCAGCATAAAAGGCATAGGACCCACGGCTACAGTAATTGCTGGAAAAAAAAATCACATGCGGAACAATTTTTTGGTTGTTCTGTTCCCCCCCAACCCCACCCCCAACGACTAGTTTTATGAAGAATTAGGCCAGTCAGCTTCAGCAACTTTTTTATTTCATGAAGAATCAATAGCTTTTTTATTTCATGAAGAATTAGCAGCTTTTTAATTTCATGAAGAATCATCAGCTTTTTTTTTCATGAAGAATCAGCAGCTTTTTTTTTTTTTTTTTTTTTTCATGAAGAATCAGCAGCTTTAATAGATGTACAGCAAACACCTTTGATTTTTCAAAAACATGCCAAACAGTTCAAGGCAGCAACTTTAATTTTTCATGCATCTAAAATCAGTAGGTCCAACGGCTAGTTGATCCAAGGCCAAGAAAATTTCAGATTTTCTATATATACCCACCTCTTTGTTCATAAAATCACAATTCTTCTTTACTCACAATTCTTCCTACTCTCAAACATTTGGTTTTTAGTTCTTTATTATTATTGTGCTTTCCTATCTTTTGTGATCATCAAAATGAGTGGAATTGGAGAGGGTTCAAAGAGAGCTAAATTGCCAAACTTTTCCACTGAGGAAGATGTTGCTCTATGCCATGCATACCTAGCAATTAGTGAAGATCCAATTATTGGAAACTCCCAACAAGCTAATGCATTTTGGGCTAGGATGCATAAACAATTCTTTGAATTGTGCTCCTCCAATTGAACTTCTAATAGCCTCAAATGCCGATGGAATTTCATTCGGCCACGATGTCAGAAGTATTGGGAGTGTCTCGTTGAAGCGGATAGGAAAAATAAAAGTGGATCCAGTGAGCTGAACAAGGTAAATCTATTTTGTTATTAATATCTAAATGTTGTATTTTTTATTCACTAATTTTAAATTTATTTTATCATTCTATAGGTGGACCTAGCAAAAACTTTGTACCATGAGAACGGCCCTCCTTTTCGTTTGGATCATTGTTTTGTAGTTATGAAGAATGCAATCAAGTGGTCAATCGTAGATGTTGATATGTCCCCACCGGCCACTATGTCTCCAAACCTTGATGTTAACTTAGATTCTGATGAGCAGGGTGAGAGTGTTCCAGAGACCCGTACAATAGTGAAATCCCAAGGCCAAAAAAGAGGGCAATAGGAAGGAAGGCCGCTAAAATTGCCAAATAAAAAGGCATTGCAGATAGTGAAAGTAGTGTCAAATACAACTCTGCACTCTCATCGTTCAATGCAAGACGTGAAACAATGGATGAGTATAAAGTCATGTTGGTAGAAACAAAGGATATGACTCCAGATAGAAAAGCGTATTGGAAATACCAGCAAAAAAAAAATTATGAATGCATGTCAAGCTTCTCGGGTTTTAGAGTTCGATGATAATGTATATCGTCCTGACCCCCCTCCTAGGTTTGACCAAGAATGAGTTTTATGTTTATGTTGTACGTTATGTTTAAGAAATAAAATGTAGTTGTTAATCGAACTTTATGTATTGAAGAAAAGTTGGAATGAAAAATTGAAAAAGGACGTAATAGGAATTTATAGATTTGGCGTTCGAGCTCTAATTGGGGCTGATGATACCTTCTCAAAAAGGGAACGACGTCACGAGTCATACTCACTGCTTTGCTGTGACATATGGTGGATTTTTGGCTTCTGAGGTCGTTTGGGCTTCCAAAACAGTATTTAAAAGTTGGATTTTAATTTTTAGGCTTTTTGTTTATTTTCTATTCTTTAACCTTTTAGGCTTTTTATTTATTTTCTATTCTTTTAGACAGCATGTAAAAGTAATTGAATATTTTTTTTTTCATTGCAAATTTTAAAAGCGTACATATGATTGAAATGAAGATACATAATATTCTAACACTGCAAAGACATTGCTTGTTAGTTATTGAAAGCATAAAATGCATACATAACATACTACATACTACATTCTTCATTCTCCCCCTTTCTTATCCCACAAGTGATTAATAAGATCATTTCGAAGAGCATGGTGGCGAATTTCATCTCTCATAATTCTTCGCCTACCTAAATATGCTCCAAGTGGTGCTGCATCTCGTCGCACTTCGATCTCAGGAACATCTGCAGGGTCATAATATGAAGGTGTAGGACCCATAGAAGTTGCATTGTCATCATCATCATCGGAAGCATATTCATCACGCTCATCCTCCACGATCATATTATGCAAAATGATGCACGCATTCATGATTCGCTCAAGATCTTCTTGATGCCAAAAGCGAGCAGGGCCCCTAAGGATGGCAAATCGTGCTTGAAGGATACCAAATGCTCGTTCCACGTCCTTGCGATACGCCTCTTGTTTCCTTGAAAAAAGTTTTTTCTTCCGACCCTGGGGTTGAGAAATTGTTTGAACAATATTTGACCATTTGGGGTATATCCCATCAGCAAGATAATATCCCTGGTTGTATTCAGTACCATTGACAATAAATGGAACATTTGGTGCACGCCCCTCAAGAACCTGCACAAATGAGGGTGACGAGTAAAGCACATTAAGGTCATTGTGTGAACCGGGCATTCCAAAATAAGAATGCCAAATCCATGTGTCAAACAAAGCTACAGCCTCAAGAATAATAGTTGGACGACCATGGTGGCCCACATAAGCTCTATGGTGAGTAGTTGGACAATTCTTCCATTCCCAGTGCATGCAATCCAAGCTCCCAAGCATGCCCGGAAAATCGCGCTTTTGCCCCTTTCTTAAGAGCCTTGCAAGGTCAGCCGGTGTCGGTGATCAAAGGTACTCTCTGCCGTGTACTCTCTTCCATACTCAATCATACGTAAGGCAGCTGTTAACTTTTGATGGGTGGACAAACCGAGATTTCCACAAGCATCTCGTCATTGTTGAAGAGGAAGAAGAAAGAACAGGAGATAAGATGGATGCTCTTGAAGTGAAGGTAGAGATGGCTTAGATGAAGTGAAGAGATAGGTTTGATGAAGTGAACATATTTATAGGAAATCAATGATATCTGATGTGAGAATCAAAGGGATGAGATGAACTGATCCAAGGGTTGAGATGAAGATAAGAGAATCCGATCCAACGGTTATTTTTGGATGAAATCATATCTTCTCCGAATTTAAATATTTTTAGATCTATTTGTTTGAAAAAATAAAATTAACCTAATACAAAAAAAATTAATTTTATAAAGTAAACACAAAATACAAATTTAACACAAAAACGAATTAAGACAAACAAAACAATTATACATCTTAGATTTACATCTCTCCTCATTGGAGCAAAAAACATATTTACACCCCCCGGAGGTGTAAAGAGGATGTAAAAGTGGCTTTACACCCCCGAATTTACACCCCCCACTGTGGATGCTCTAACTCCTTCATTACAACTCCGATTTGAGCCCACTACATGTCTACGGACTCATCTCGACGTGCTCTATGCAATGGTACAACTGAAATTCCCAAATTCCTTCCGGGTCAAAAGTCAACTTTTTCCCAAATAATTTATTCTAGGGGCAAAATTATCTTTTTCTCTAATAATTTAATAATTAAAAATTAATTAAGGATCGGGCTGTTACAGTTGAGGCTTGGAAACAATCTGATTTCCCATGTAGAAACTACATTCTTAACAGACTTGATGATACTCTGTATTACATTTATTTGTCTTACAATTTTGCAAAGGAAGTTTGGGAATTACTTGAGAAAAAAATACAAAACTGAAGATGTTGGTGCCAAAAAGTTCATGATTGGCAAATTTCTCAAGTATGCCATGGTTGATTCGAAGACTGTCATTAAACAGGTTGAGGAACTTCAAATTCTGATATATAATTTGCTTGCAGAGGGGTGTTCTATTAATGAACACTTCCAGGTTGGAGCAATCAGTGAGAAACTGCCTCCATCATGGAAAGACTTCAAAATTTACTTGAAGTACAAGCACAGAGAAATGTCTATGGAGGATCTTATTTTGAGGCTTCGAGTTGAGGAGGATCTCAGGAAAGGTGACAAGGGTGAAGTGCATGTCATGGAAACCAAAGCCAATGTCATTGAGACATCAAAGCCAAAGTTCTAGAAAAACAAGGGCAAGAAAGTTGCAAAGAACTTTGCCAATGCTCATGCACCAAAAGGCAAGGATTTCAAGAAAATCAAAGGCGCTTGCTGGGTATGTGGAAAAACAGGGCATAAAGCACAAGATTACCACCACCAAAGAGACCAAAATCCAACCAATCCTCAAGACAACGTGACTGAAGTCAACGAAGATTTTGTGGTTGTAGTGTCTGAAACCAGTATGGTTTCTGATACTAAGGACTGGTGGGTTGATACAGGTGCTACTAGGCACATTTGTGGTGACAGAAATCTGTTCAGTAATTACAAACAGAATTCTGGTGGTGAGAAACTGTACATGCATGAGAAATCCCTCTGTATCTGCAATTGAAGGCAACGGCAGTGTGCTGCTGAAGTTCACTTCTGGAAAGGTTTTAACCCTTCTGGATGTGCTGCATGTTCCTGAAATTAGGAAGAACTTAGTGTCTGGCCCTATTCTTAGTAAGAAGAGTTTCAAACTTGTATTTGAATTTGACAAGTTCATCCTAACCAAAGGAGGGCTGTTTGTAGGAAAGGGTTACTGTGCTGATGGCTTGTTCAAACTCAATGTAACTGGCAATGATGCTTTTAATAATATGAATAAGGTTTCCGTTTATTTTGCTGAGTCTTCAAATATTTGGAATGCTAGATTAGGTCACGTAAATTATCGATCTATGCATAGAATGATGCATCTAGGTTTGTTGCTTAAATTTGATATTGACTTTAATAATAAGTGTGAAACTTGTACAGAATCCAAGTTTTCTAGGCAAACCTTTAAATTTGCTCAATGAAGGTCAAATGAATTACTTGGATTAATTCATAGTGACCTTTGTTACTTTAAATCCACACCAACTAGTGGTGGGAAAAATTATTATATAAAATTTATAGATGATTGCAATAAGTATTGTTATGTATACTTAATACATAGCAAGGATGAAGCCTTACAGATGTTTAAGACATACAAGGTAGAAGTTGAGAATCAACTTGATAGAAAAGTGAAAATACTTAGATTAGATAGAGGTGGAGAATATGAGTCCATTGCATTTTCTAATTTTTGTACAACTCATGGAATTATACATCAAACCACTGCACCATATACATTGTTAATATATAATTATTTTACATAGTCACTGATTGTTGTTTTTCCAATAAAAATCAAGCTAGTCCACATATAGTGCTGCAACTTTGGCAACTTGAAATTACCTGTAGGATGACTAAAAATGCCTAGAGGGGGGGGGGGGGGGGGTTGGTTTTAAAACATTTTTAAGAAGTTCATTTGAATATTAAACTTGCATTTAATCAAATTAATCGCAGCGGAAGAATATGGTAGTTGTTTAAATTCAAAAACAAAACTTCTTCCAAGTATCTTAAGCCATGAACATTGATATGATTTCATAAAGGAAAGCACAAGAGAAAAAGATAAGTCTTAATTACCCTTGATGCTATAATATGAACCAAGTTGTGTTTTGGTCTTCTCTTGATGATTTCCCTTTGTTGATCTCCTCTTTGATCTTTCTCCTCCTTGTGAGCCACAAAAGGATATGGCCTCTAAGTCTCGACACCAATGGAACCTTGAGATGAGAAGGAGTATCTTGAGAATACAAGAATGCTAGTTCAAGAATCTCAAGATTGGTTTCAATCTAAACCACTTTGAAAGATGAAAGTGTTTCACTCTTGAAAACTCTCTTTTATCTCTCTTTGATCTCCCAAACCCCTTTGGTTGATGTTGGATTGTGTTTGTATGTTAATTGGCTTATTCACTTGCTTATAGAAACAATTCCCATACATATCAATATATGCATTTTCGGACAAACCCCATTGGGCTTCCAAAATTGGGTCATATGACACTTAAACCATAATCTTTAAGTGTATAAACCCCTTGGGCTTGATACCCAACCATTTGGGCTTCTCATTAACCATTACGGAAGCCCAAATACCATTTTACACGTAGTAAATCATCCACATCAAATCAATCAAATTGATTTCCTCATTCTCATTTGTATTACTCAAAGTTAACCATTTAAGGTGTTCGATCCATTAGGTTCTAATTTAGCAAGGCAGTGGGAAAACAATTAGAACTCTTTCTAACCAACTGGAATTAAAACCCCCTTTTAATTCTTCCTTTATTCGGATTGATCACAATCAATCCTAGGACTTCCACAAGCCAAGAGTGACATCTAGCAACATATCATGGCTACCCAAGCTAATCAGAATAGACAAAGAACCTATTCAGTTGGAATTGCAATGCAATACGGTCCTTCTCTTATACAATGTTTCCAATCATATTTTCAGGGTACGGATTGATAATGTCAAACCCCTAATATGATTAACCTCATGTGATTCAATAGAACATGACTAAAACACTTTCTAAATCATGTTCAAATACTTCGGCCGAAGATTTGCTGAATCACATCTTGAAACATTCTCTTTCTTTATCAAAAGTAGAGATTCCTTATTGTACATTCACATGCCCCTATGATGAATTAAGAGATCCCAATAACACTTTAGACAAATCTTTTACGACTTGCCTTTAAGAGCTATCAAAGATCAATAACGCATTACAGGACAACCATGATGCCTCAGGTCTAAGGACTAATTTGCATTATTGCAACTATGAGTTCTCGTTTGACATATAGATAAATACTCTATACGAGAACTACGATTGATCGCGTTCAGTGAACTCATTCACTAATGAGCACCCACATACTTGTATTAGTGTCAACTACACAAATGATTTGAGACTAACCATCCTCCCAATTGAGCATACATAATATGTGCTAATCTTGATGGTTTATCAATGCCCATTTGATAACCTATGATTAGGAACATTTTGGGGTACTACAGTTAGAGATTAAAGGTCTCATGAATCTAAACTTCTTTAGATTACTTTATCTCTTATATAGCATACCCTAGACATTTGTTTCTTTACACGATGTAATAGATAACAAAATAAGTTTGCCATTTATTTACGAAATGTATTCTAAGGAGATTACATCAAATGTATTGGCTCTTAGGGCACATTTCTAACAGGGGGGGGGTGGTGAACATCCCAATTTAAGATTAAAATCAAATAAAGAAATTTAAACTTCGGTAGCAGGATTGATATGGCTTATCAATCCTGAAACGTGCTGAACATAAAATAAAGAAACACACAGAGAATTATTTTACGTGGTAAACCCTATCTCTGGGGAAAATCCACGGGACTCCTCAGTCCAACACAAATCCACTATAGAACGATGATTACAAGAAGTACTCACACACTTATCCTAGACACATTCTAAATAATGTTTACTGACTTCTTCGTAACTCAACTTCTGTCACGGGATGATCTTCGACACTCCTTATGTTGAATGCAATACTGACCACGATTACTTCAAGCTCGCCCGAGGAAAACCGCCACCACGGTCTTGGTGCCCTCAACCGTATGAGTCACCAACATGCATATGAATGCAATGTGAATGAAGAAAGGATTTGATAAACCACCAAATAAACAAGGAACACTTGATGACTTATCTAAGAAAATAAGCACAACAACTTTCTCAAAACAGATTCAATATATTCAAAAGTTTCATACGTTGAAAGCATCCCCTTTGAAAAGAAGACACCTTGGTTTTATTCAAAACAGGTTCTCTCTCTCAAGAGTAACCTATGTGACCACCAATCCTATTCAACAAAGACTTTCAACCTTATTCAACTACCACACTACAAAACCTGATGCAATATGGTATGTTTATTAAGATGCCAAACATAAAATAAAGGGCTTGTCCAATATAGATCCCTACATTTTCTATTTCCTAGACATATACCCATCACTCTATAAATCTATGTGTAAAACCCAATTTCAAATTTAAATGACCAGTAGGATATAAGAGGTCGTAGTATTTCTATGTTTTTACATCGTTGCCACTAAACTTAATATTTTATTTATAATTTATTTCAAGCATTTCATTAACTGCCATAATTGTTATTAATATACTCCCTAAGAATAGCATATCAATCACCCCATTTCTTTTAGTTGTCATTCCCTCTCACATCTCGCCCCCTAAAATTGCAAAAAAAAAAAAATATATATATATATATATGTAAATTACATATCCAATAATGTACCTATGAAAAATATAATATAAATATATACATATAAAATATAGGTATATTATTTACCCAAAAAAAAAAAAACAAAGTGAGTTACTTTGTAATTGCGTATATTTTTCATAATTAAAAATAAGTACACAATAATGTATATAAAATATAGGTACATTATTTACCCACCTGTAAATGTGTATAGGTACATTATTTGGAGAGGAAAAATAGGTACATTATTAGAGGAAAAAAAAATAGGTCAGTTATTTGAACAGAGAAAATAGGTTCATTTAAAAAAATTACTTTTAATAAAACAAATAATAGGTACTTTATTCAAAGAAAAAAGGTTATATTATTTATAGAAAAAAATAGGTACATTATTTAGATAAATAATAGGTACTTTATTCGTAGTAGGTATATTATTCAAATGGTAGGTACATTGGATGACATATAATACCTAAATCCTAATTGTAAGTATATTAAAATTAATGTAGGTATATTGGATGTTGTATAATGTAGGTATATTGGCATAGATAATTATGTACACTTTTCATACTAGGTAAATTATATTTTTCATAAAACAAACAAGTAATAGGTACATTATTTTTTCAACATAATTAGTATGTACAATTTTATTCATAAACAATTATAAAGTGGATTATTAGTCATGTATAATTCATAAAAAGAAAATAACATAAACATTTTATTAAACAAACCGATTACCCAAATTTGAATTTATTGTTAAATTTTTTTTAAAATGTTTCAAAATTAATTCCTACATCCATTACAACCATTTGGAGATCTTTCCAAATTCAACATCTGTCATTATATACAATCCAATTAAAAACTGTTTCCATATTAATTCCTACATTAATATACAAAATGCAATAATGGCTTAGTTGGGGGTATTTTTGGAATTTGAAAAGTACAATAAATCAGATTTTATGCTTAATTAGGTAACTTGCTGAGTTGGATCCTAGTCATGGGTTTTTACTTATACAAATTGGGTATTATTTATAGGAACAAAAAGTGAAGGGTTTTAGGTACAGCAAATTGAATTTGAAGGGTGTAAGCCAATATAGGTCCCTACAATTTCTATTTCCTAGACATATACCCATCATTCTATAAATCTATGTGTAAAACCCAATTTCAAACTTAAATGACCAATAGGATATAAAAGGTCGTAGTATTCCTATGTTTTTACATCCTTGCCATCAGACTTCATATTTTATATATAATTTATTCCAAGCATTTCATTAACTGCCATAATTGTAATTAAAACTCCCTATTAATAGCATATCAATCACCCCATTTCTTTTGGTTGCCATTTCCTCTAACAGATGGCCCCTTAAAATTGCAAATAAAAAAAAATATGTAAATTACATATCCAATAATGTACATATGAAAAATATAAATATAAATATATACGTATAAAAATATAGGTATATTATTTACCAAAACAAATTAACAAAAATAGGTCAATTACTTTGTAATTGAAATTTCCGTACATTTTTCATAAATTAAAAATAGATACACATAATTTATAGAAAATAGGTACGTTGTATAATTGAAATTTATGCACATTTTTTATAAATTAAAATAGGTACATTATTTAGAAGAAAAAAAATAAGTTCATTATACTAGGTAAATTGTTTTACTAGGTATACATTATTGGAGAAAAAAAAAGGCACATTATTTAGAGAAAAAAATAGGTTCATTATACTAGGTAAATAGTTTTACTAGGTACATTATTAGAGAAAAAAAAATAGGTACATTATTTTGAGAGAAAAAAATAGGTACATTATTTTGAGAGGAAAAAAAGGTACATTATTTAGAAAAAAAATAGGTACATTATTAGAGAAAAAAAAATAGGTACATTATTTTGAGAGAAAAAACAGGCTCATTTAAAAAAAATTGTTTTCATAAAACAAACAATAAAAAGATGATCAAATTATTTTTCATAAAACAAGTAATAAAGAAAAAAAAAATAGGTACAATATTTGGAGAAAAAATAGGTTCATTAAAAAAAATGTTTTAAAAACAAAACAATAAATAGATTATCAAATTATTTTTCAACATAATTAGAATGTACACTATTATTCATAAAACTATAATATAAAAAAATACTGGTCGTATAATTCATAAAAAGAAAACAACATTAATTCCTAAATTTAATATTGAATTTAAATTATTAAAACTTTAAATAGATTACTAATCGTAATTCATAGAAGGAAAACACCATTAATTCAAAAATAGATTACTAGTTGTAAAATAGATTACTAATACTTTAATGTGGAATTTAATATTTAATTTCAAATAAGTTTCTAAATTAGTTACTACATCCATTACAACTATTTGGAGATATTTCCAAATTCAACGGGTATCATTAGTTACACCCTCCATAACACATTAACTTATAAATAGGGGTAGTTTTGGAATCCGATAAATATAATAAATCAGATTTTAAGTTATATTAGGTAACTTGCTTAGTTGGATCCTAGTCATCGGGTATTATTTGAAAAAATTGGGTATTTTAAATAGAAAACTAAAGGAAAAGGTTGTAGGTGATTTTAAATTAATTTTATGGGTCTAAGCTCAATTTACTATTATTTTACACTGAAAATGTTATCAGATGTCCCATAATATCATTGTTTGTTCTCTTTGTTTCACATCAATGTTTGAATGTACCACAGTGTATTTAAGATAATGACATGAATAAGCAACAATGTGTTTTTCTTGATCTAAGCATTGATTTAATTTATTGACAATCTATGGCATGGATGAATGTTGCCTGCAATCAGCAGAGCATGATGATGCAGCAGAAATTCAATGTCGGACAATGCCATGTCCAGTTGGTAATAACATAAAGTAAGGGGAGGAAGGGTTGGAGCAGGGGAGGTGGGAAGATGGGAACTGGGGTTGGTGGATAAGCAATGTTAGGAACGGTGAGAGTAGTAATGGATGGGGCAATGGCAGTGCTAACAGGAGGGTTTAAAGTTTGATCAAGTGGAGTTGTAGGACTAGTTGATGGGACTAATGTATTTTGGGGTAGGATAATAGTAGGTGGGTTTGGAGGGGAGAAATACTTTCCTATCTTCATTTCATTTGCCCCCTTTCTTTATCTCTCTCCTCTAGGCAATGAAACGGTGGTACATAAGTTTTTCTTCTTAGAGGGGCTTGGAATTATTGTGTGAAGTGGGATAAGAGGGCTTGAAGGGTCTATTTTGGGAGGTTGGGATTGTAGGGATATCTTGGATAGGAATGTTAAGGCTTGAAGGGGCTAAAGTTTGGGATGGGATTGTAGGAATTGCTGGGACTAATGTTGGGTTTTCAAGGCTTGAAGGGGCTAATGTTGGGTAGTCAAGGATTAAAGGGGCTAATGTTGGGCCTTCAAGGATTAAAGGGGCTAATGTTGGAGGTGGAGGTCATAGAATGTAGGGTGGTAGGGTAAGTGTGTGTGTGTGTGTGTTTTTTTTTTGGGGTCACAGTTAGGAAGGAGGAGGGTGTTTTTCTTATACACACTATTGTCATGGGGTTTCGAATATGAGACTACTGGGCAATGCCATTTCCCACTAGGCTAGACCCCGTTGGCGTAGGGTAGATGTTAAAAGATTAAAGATTGAAATTACTGTAATTAAATGTGCATTTACCACAAAGTTAATTGAACAATCAGGGTTCAATATGCATGGACTTTCCGTACAAGCCCATAAAATAAATACAGAACTAGCCTAGACATGATTGCATTGGTCCACTTGGTTTGCTCCAAAATGAAAATGTTAACAAACTTACCCACATTCTCATTTTGAATATTTGAAATTCCAATTATGATAAAATTGAACGTGGGAGCTAGCAAATGCTTTTTTGTTGTTTTTTTTATGGTTGAATAAAGAAACATGAAAAGGGGTCTCAGGAACCAATGCCTAGCTCCATTGTCTAGTTTTGTTGGTCAATTATTGACAAATATGATCATTTCCTAGAGCTGACTAGAAGTGCTTTCCTCCAATAAATATTTGATGGGTTATGTTATTATGAAGAGACTCACATGTTCAAGATTTTTTAAAACTATTTTTAAACATCTTAGAAGAGAGAGAGAGAGAGAGAGAGAGAGAGAGAGAGTGAGAGATAATTATTACTTAACTGGGTTTGGTTTCTTTTCTAGGTCTGTCTGTTTCTTGGTCAAAGATCATGCATGCTTGATTTGCTGAGAATCCTCTATTAATTATTGTATTTCTGTACCTAAAATTTTCTTTGTTCAACAATACACTTATGCAATAGTTATGGAAGCACTAATAATGCAGGTAAAAACTTCAGAATATATTACAGTACATTTATTTGAGAAAAATAGTTCTATTTAATTTCTTCAAGAACGTATGACAACTTTTTTTTTTTTTTTTTTCCAATTTCTTTGAACTTGGTAGAAAGTTTTTTTTGGTTTCTTTGCATCAGAAGGGGGAATTTGAATGTTTTTTTTATATCAAAAATGAGGATTCGAACTTGAGACTTGATCTAATATTAAAAAGAGAAATACCATTATATTAAAACCTAATTCGGTCATCTTTATTAGGTTTACTAGGTGTTGTTCAACGAATATTGTATGGATAGAGGAGGGTTCTCCTTAGTTGGATACTCATTCTGTTTCAGTGGAATGAAAATCTCTTTAAAGATAAAGAAAATATCAGTAAACACACGTTGTCAGAGCAAACCAGAAAATTCCTCTATAATGTTCCAATTTTATCTGACATGTAACATGTGAGATGACATTTTCTGCTCAAAATGTAATATACCATTGTCTAGCATGGCCCACTGAGAAAGAAAAATAGAAATAGTCCCACCAAAATGATGTTTTTCAAGTGTCGGCAAAGATTTCAGAAGGAAAATAGCCCTCTAGCTAGTGTGCAGGCTGAGACTGATAGAAACACAGAGCTCATTAGTCTGAGCCTTTGAAAGGAGAAATCATGGTATATCACAGGGATGACACTGTTTCGCTATCTCCAATCAATCACGTTTCGTCACGGGTGGTAATTTTGTCACATAGCAAAATATGATTAGTTGAAAATAGCGAAACATTGTTATCCTCATGCCATGCAAGTTCTGCAACTAGTGGTGGCTATGATGCTTCTAAGCAATTACACCAGATAACCTCATAGATGGCTCAAATGGTACATAAGTAACTTGCCTGTCAGTCTTCGCAAGCGTTGGTTCATAATCCTTTTTTCTTTTACTTTTTGCGGTCCTTTTCCTCCAGCCCAATGAGGGGAATAATGCAAATATTGCTTCCAAGAGTTGTCCCTAATATCACACAACACATCCATGTTTTCCTTGCCCAGATAGCAACCTTTTCTTTCTCCTCTTTCTCTTCTTTCTAGGAAAGGAAAAGGAAAAGGAAAATGACAATGACAATTCAGCAGGAAAAATTATATGGATAGAGCCATCACTTTATGATATATACTTTTGAGTGATTAGTCTTAGCCTCTCGTGGGTTAATTATTTACACTTTAGTAGTGAGCAGCTTTGGCCCGTGATTAAGACTTCAGTGCTTCATGATCAATCTAAAAAAGCTCCAACCAAAATTAAAGGATCAATCATTTTCTGTGGCTGTCAAAGTTTTAGTGGCTGGTGTAAATTAAAACCTTCTTAATTAGTTCATGTATCCAAAGAAAAACCCTTCAAATGTAAGGAAATGTGAGACAAACTTAAACATGGGAAGGCTTTTTGAGCAGCTAGATTGTTTCTCAAAGTTTTCCCATTTGATTTCTTGCATGCATTGACAAACCATCTGCAATTGTTTCAAAACAGCACAAGCCTGATGAATCACTGAATAAAACAGAGGACCTGTATATTCCACTGCGCGAATTTAAGGAAACTTTGGTCTGATTATGATTGAAAAAACAACAAAGGGATTGTCAATAGGACATGAACATTAACCCAGCAATGAAAAATAAAGCAGAATCATCTACCTAATTGCTAATATACACACAACAACCTCATGGTACACACAACATGCAGGCCATAAATTTGTTTTCAAATAACGATTTCGAATCATTGCTTCTATATTACACTCACCATAACCCCAGTGGGGAATGATAAAAGAAACTTGAAATGAAGAATATGTTATAGTCCCTACTCTGTAGTGGCAGTCTGTTTTCTCCTTGACCTGCTGTATAACTTTGAAGGGGGGGAGGGAGAGAACTCGAACGGGAGTGGTGGGAGATCCATCTCCCCTTTCAAGATCTTAACAATCTCCCCAATTTCCGGTCGTAACTCTGGCATCTTTTGTAAGCAAGAGAGAGCCAAATTTATACACAAACTTGCCTGGTCTTTATTGTACTCATCCTTCAATCTCTCATCTACAAGTTCAAGGATGTTTCCAGCGTGAGCTAACTGCCGACACCAGCTTATTAAATTTGCCTTTTCTAGCTTCATGGGTGATGCAAGAACATGTAATGGTCTTCTACCAGACACAACCACAAGGATTAGAACACCTAGACTGTAAATGTCAGCCTTCTCCATCAAGTATCCACACCCACCATATTCTGGCGCAACATAGCACAAAGTCCCCCTCATGCTTGTTGTGCTGCTGAGCTCACGGCTAAATAGATCACCACTATAGACGTCACTTCCAACAGAATGTGCAGTCTTTTTCTTCCATCCCCTCCTGAAACTGAACTCCCCATTTTGATCACATTTATCCTGACTCTGCTCCCTAAAGTTCTTTCGTCTATGAAGGTACATCCATCTGCCAAAACGCGGCATTTTGAAGCCTTTCTTCCACTTTGTTTCGAGATTTTTAAGCTTATTACCCTTCTTGCTAATCTCGGCAAGGTGCTCTTCTTTCCACCACTCTTGCATCTTCCTTGGTTTCCTTTTGTGATTTTTCCTGCTCTTCAATTCTTTCTTCTCGAACCCCTTATTGGGATTTCCAAACCCAAATTCTTGCAACTGGGGTTCATTTGCATTTTCTAATTTATCAACTGGAGTTGATACACCTAACCCACGTTTCTCATGAATGCTCTTCTTTTCATCATCCCAGTCGGGATTCGTTGATGGGCAAATCTGACTCCCTATCCATTCTGTAACATAATCTTTACTACACAATTCACCACTTCCATCCTGCTTCCACCACCAATCCTTCCCCCACTGTTTTGTATCCTCTGCATCATCAACACCAGAACCGGCAACAAAATTCAACTCCTTACTATGGTCAATGCTACTAAGCTCATCATCATACGGCACAAACCTATTATTCCAATCATCCCCACCTAAATCTACAGTTGAAACCTCTTTCCCCTTACCATGACAACTCTTCATATCACTCTCAAAAGCAATGTTGGCATTATAGGTCACAGAATTCAAGTTCAAAGCTTTAACATCACAACATTTTCTACTATTTTTCGATGAAGAAGAAGCTTGCAAAGCAAGAGCAAAATCTACCTCACTAGCACTCTCCACAGGGGTACCAATCGCCGGAGTGTCCGCAGCCAAGTTCCCAGACAACTCCTGGCTCTTCCACAGCTCCTGACTCTTACCCAAGTCCTGGCTAAACATATCAACCCCAAATTCACCCTCCACCTTGATCCTTGACAACCCGAAATCCGAAATCTTTGCCCGGTAATCGAAATCAAGCAAAATGTTGCTAGGCTTAATATCACCATGAATAACTGGAGGATCACATCCCAAATGCAAGAACTCAAGTGCTCTGGCTACATCTGAAATGATCTCAAACCTCCTCTCCCAACCCAAAGTCAAAAGGCCATCCCCAAAAAGTGATTCTTGGAGACTCCTATTGGGCATATACTCATAAACCAGAATCCTACAATTTTTTTCCACACAATAACCCAAAAGGGTCACCAAGAATGGTGATCTCAACCCACCAAGAATCTGCAACTCATTCTGGAACTCTCTCTCTGACTGCAAATTCAAAGCATCCAACCTCTTAATGGCAATCAACTTACCACACTTGAGTATGCCTCTAAAGACAGTGCCAGAGCCACCTTTGCCAATAACATTGGCACCATCAAAGTCATTGGTGGCATTCTTGAGCTCTTTGCACGAAAATCTTTCAAGCTTGAGAGGTGCACTGGAATCAAATGGAATGGTCTTAGCCCTGTTCACAAGTGATTGCCAGAGGTGGTAAAGAAAATAGATGATTGATGAAAGTATCACCAAAGAAGCTGAGATTGTGAGGGCCAAGAACAAGACCCTGGTTTTTGTCAAGAAATTGGGTGGCCTAAAACTTGGAAGGTCAGGACTTGAAGGAGGGAATGGTCTTGAAGGCATGGTTGGTGTTGGTGAGGTGGGTTCTGCTTCTGGGTCTGCAGGGTTTGTGGTTTGGCTTCAAAAGTGATGAACAAAAGGTTGAAGAAGATAGTGAGATTTGGGGATTCACATTTTCATTGTTTCAATTTTCTTCTTTGTCTTTGAGCATCCAATGTGGGTTTGCTTTACAGTTGGATAATATATGGAGATTGTTGTTAATCACTATTCTCTTTTCAAGGTCCTCTTTTGATATGGGTTTTGATTGTGCCTTCCTTTTTGTTTTTGTTTTTTAATGTTGTGACTGTAATTTAGGATTAGAAAATAGTGGGGATGGAGTGTGGAAGGGAGGGCCCCAAGGTGGAGGTCCTTTTGACTAAAGAGAAAGGCTTTGCAGAGAAAGTCATATCAAGCTGAAATTCAGAAAAGAAAACAAAAACAAAAACAAAATTGGAGGGAAAGATGGGTTCCAGTTGGTTGGTGAAATATAACTTAAAAAGGGTGGGTTCCAGTTTTTAAATTCTATTTATCATTCTTTTTACTATTTAGTATTTACCATGAATGGTTGGTAAAATTTGAAGGAAAATACTTCCCTTCTTAGTATTACATAAGTAGGAATGTCAATAGCAGTGTGATATGTGTACAAAAGTTTTTCTATTTGCGTTTTTGATGAATTATTTTTTTAATATGCGTCAAACAGTGATTCAAAAAAAACGAAATATTTACAGAAAATAAGGCAAGCAGTATCCAAATTTTAACTTAGTTTCGTAATTTAGTAGTAAAAAGGTAGGCATAATTACATACGTATTAGATTCGGATTTCTATAAATACAACATTCGACTTGATAATGATAATCTCATCCAATAATATTTTATTATGCAATTAAAGAATAAAAAACATCCGCCATGATAGCCTAAGTTATGAATGATTATAGTTCATGCATCCACCTTTACCATAATAAGTTCTTTTCTTTTTGGGTCAGTAATAAGTTCTGATACTCATTACTTGTGGAATGTTTGTTGAACATGATTGTTTTACAGGCCATGAGGCACGTGTATGCATTTACTTGGTTAGATTTACTGAGGGAATTTTAACATTACTGTTGTTTCCTTATTTGACTCGAGGAATAAATAGGTTCGCATGTTTGTGTGTACTGTTCACATGCGATTGAGATTCCAAATTTTCATCATTCTCATTTGTAAACTTAAATAACTTTTTCGTGCCATATTTGTTTTCTTGAAATGGAGAAGTCGTGAATTAAATAAGTTACAAATTAGAAAGAGATTGAATGAGTATGTAATCAATTACTTTTTTAAATTTTTCGTGAAGAATTCGCATAATTCGTGATTCATTAAATGTTACTCGACATAAAGGAAGTTGAGAAATTAAAATAATAATAATTTCATGTATGTGTGGTCAAAGGATATGTTTGAACTTGCATTTAGTGTTAGTGGTCCAATATGTCACTATAGTGACCTTTTCATATCATTATAACTAGAGAAAATGTTTCAACTTATAATAAACTCCATTCACATTGACATATTGTACATATGAATTGTAATAGGGTTGCTTTTCTTTCTTTTTTCTTTTTAGGATAAACCAATTAATATTCACCAATTAGAAGTTCATGCATTGTTTACAGGAAATGTTCACATAGTCAGCTTTATTTGGACAATAAGAAGAGGGAAGAGATAAGGATTTTGAACATCATAAAATTACTAGTTCGTGTCAATAAATACATGTTTTATATGTTAAACTTTCTACACCGGGAAATTACAGCATTACTTGATAGTTTAAAAGATTTTAGGCGTCTTTATTCATTTTCAATTAATTTTGAATCGAATACTCGTATTTTAATTTGATAATCACAACAGGTTATGCATGTGGTTGGTTTTTATAAAATTTCGCGCTTGATTTAAACGGATTTGTTTGGGTGTAGTAGTGGTCCTTACAAGTCAGGCTTGTACTGTACATAATCATCGCCTTAGGGTAGGTGACCAGTATGGGATGCCCACACTTTAAAGGCTCAGGGCAAATTCTAGAAAGCCTACAAACTAAGAATGCTTTGCACGCGCAGAGTGAGGATATGCAGAGTGTGCTTTTTATGCATGAAATGCTAAAAACAAAACAAAAAAAGAAAGAGAGGAAGAAGAAAAAAGAAGAAAGAAATGAGGTTATGGGTGCAATGTTGCTATTGTGAAATGCTGTCTAGGGCACACAGTTTGCTTTTTGAGTGCTTAGCATATAGTGAGCACAAGAACATGGAACATGGAACACGGATATTGGGAGTGTGTGGGACCTGTCCACCAGATGGGAGGTGAGATTTTATAGTCACACTTCGATTTGCATATATCCTTTTTCTATGGCACCATCCCTCCATCAGTTATTTATTTTGTAATTATCTCAAATTTTTTGTTGTGCTACATCTAAGTTTGTGTTGCAATTACATGTTTTATTTTGGGGTGTGTTTGGTTTGGTTTGGTTTGGTTCGTTGTTGAGCTAAAACTGCATGTTGTTGTGATTAATTGTAAGTGGACAATATCGCTCAAATTAATATAGTAATAAGTAGAGTATCATTCTAACAGGAATCAAGTTAATCTATTAAATATTAGAGTGATTTAATTCTAATTATATTTGAATTAAACAATAAGAGAATTATGATGATTAAAATCTAATTAAGTAAGTAAAATAAATTGAGATTAAGGGACTAATGTAAAAGATGAAACAAAGATGATAAAGCACTAGGGCACCGATTTCACCTAGCTAATCCCACCCAAATCCTTCTAGATTGTTAATCCTAATTACCTAACATGTTGATAATCGTTTTCCCTTACCTTACCTCTACTCTCTTCCGAGTTATATTAGTTGTATTCCTTACCATCAACCCACTCTATCCCTAGTTATGAATTTAGATAGCTAAGAACCCATTAAGATTTGTGGAAAACAATAAATATTACACAAACCATAACCTAGTCTTCCGAGACGGCTATGTAATTTATGGTACTTGTTACTAGAAGCTTTTTATTAGGAATCTCCTTTCGGTCTCAACCTAATTCTTCCAATCATGCAATTAGTGGCCAATTAATTGAAGGGGTTCTTAGATCTAGGTCCAAAACGATTAGCTGGTATTAGATTTAATCCACGCATTTTTAGTTTTAGATGTAGGTCATTTGACTTTATTTACTTTTTTTGTTGTGTCGATTTTACCCTTTGAGGTAAATAAGAAAAACATATTGAAAATCTAAATTTAATGCATAATTTCCTTGTAATTGAATTTTGAATTCTTTCCTTGATAATATTTACCGAATATATATCATTTAACCAATAAAAGTAAGACCCGCATATTATACCTATGCGATGGACAATAGGACAATATATCTATACCATGGGATAATATATCTACATCACAGGCTGAACAAACCACAAAACATCTTACCTATAAGTAAGGTGGAAAAATAAACAAGCAGAATATTAAATTACCTATAACTTAGGTGCATAAAAACATAAGTCGGATAATATATGCTATCTATATCTCCGGTACATAAAAAAGATAAGTGGTAAAGCGTATGTTACCTATAACTTAGATTCATAAACAAAAAGGCAAAAAAGTGTGGTACCCTATATCTCATGTATGTAAAAAAACAAGTCCATTAATAACATTTTTTGTTGTTAAAGGAATATGTTACCTATAATTTAGATATATGAAGAAAAATATATCAAAAAAATGTATTACCTATATCTCAGGTATACTATATACTTAAAAGAACAACTATAAAGAACAAAATGACTGAACCTGATTCAAAGTTGAGCATATTTTCAACATAAAATAATAATAATAATAAAAGAAGAAGAAGAAGAAGAAGAAATGACTGCATAGCAAATGGATATTAGACCATGCTTCAACGGTCATTTGTGCCTTGGGATGAACCCCAACTCTAAATCTCCATTATTTTCTCATCTATTTTAACAAGTGTTTGGCTTCCTTTGAGCACTAAACTCACTCCATTATTTCTTTCTTATGTCAATGTACAACATTTAAAAAAGAAAAAAAAAGTCTTCCTAATTAGGTGCTTTACTTACCATAAATTTAGTAATTTATTATAAAACCACCATAAAAATTTGCTGCAGTTAATAACTTCATTATTTCTTATGTTTTATGTGCTCAAGGGTAAATTGGATAAGGAAAGAAATATAATATTGGCTAATTATCTCATTAAGATAAGTAATCTAAGATAATGGGCAATATTGAAACAAAAAATGATTTTAAAAATATAAAAATCAAAAGATTACATCATACAATATTTAAAAAGGAATGTAATCCTATGTGGCACAAAAGTCAAATGACTTGTATTAAAGTCACCAAATCCGAGGATTAAACCCAACTTCTGGATGGGAATTTGGATCTATATCAACTTTTCTATTAATTGAAAGCATTAAGAACGGTAACAAACACTCAACATGTATAGATAAATAAAATTAACAATATCAAAGAATTTGAGTATTCATAGCTAAGTTACATCGTAGCCCTAGTAAAAGAAATTAGTTCATGAAGCACTTATAGAGAATCATGATGGTTGATGAAGACATGGAAGGCACCGAATTCTCCAAGTAGAATGCCAAGGTTGCGCAAGCTTTCTTCATATTATCCTTTGAATATTTCAGCTATGAGTATGAATATGTAGGAATTTGATGATAGAGGATGGAGGATGATGGATTATGGATAATGGAGGGGATGGAGGATTTGATCAATGACTGAAACTTCCTATTTATAATACTCCTAGAAATCCTACCTATCTAAGATATAATTACAATTATTATAAAAGTAGGATTCCTTCTAATATAGGGTCTTTTTTATTTATCCTTGTTTGACTTGATAAGACTTGAACCATCTTGAACTAGGAAATTTGACAACATTCCTAGCAACAAAAGGAATGACTTGGCTTCTTTTTAATTAATCTCCAATCTTCATCTTCTTGCCCCTTTTAGCACACTTTCTCCGATTTCCACAATTCCTTCACAAATCTCACAAAACCAATTAAAACAACGGATTTAATCCAAGGAAATTAACAAATAAATAAGGAGGCATAAAATATATATAAAATATAGGCTTATCACATGCCAAACCAAGAGCTTCGGTGGAGGGATTTGGATTTGTAGAACCGACGCCAAACCACCATCCCAAAAAATCGACGTCCTCAGTTAATTCAAATGAACAGTTTGGTGTGGTTTGGTTTTGGTTTTCCCACTGAGGTGAGGTAGCGCGCGAGACGGCGAGGCTTTGTATTGAGGAATCATCATTTGGCCTTAAGCCCATGAGCCGAAGTGGGTAGCCCGAGGCCTGATGGCCCAAAGCCCTGCTTAGCTAGTTCTTTAGGTCCATTCAATCTAGCTTGTTCTTGAATTGGGTAGGACTTAGGCTCATAAATTCAAACCCTCTGCCCACCCACGACCCACCTAGGCCCGTTTAAGCTCGACCCGCCTAGGCTCTTTTAAGCCCGGTCCGTTTAGGCCCTTCTTTTTTTTTAAGACTTAATCGAAGCACTCATTAACCTCATTTTAGACTTAATCAAAATAATATAATATATATAGAATAACTTAAAAAACTATATATTTTGTTTACACATGTTATGGATTAAGTTATAAAATACTTATAAAAAGGAAAAAAAGGGTCGGCCAGTCTAGACCCATAGGAGGCCCAATTCAACCCGACCCAATGGGTAGGGCCTTGACATTTGAAACCTAGGTTCAGTCTGGCCCAAAATTTTTAGAAAACCAGTGAACCCGGCTCAAACCCAAAAGTTTTGAACCCTAAGGGCACACAAGTGTAGGGTTATGTAAGTGCTATCACTTATGATTTTTATTTTTTAAAATATTCTTGGACTTGAAAGTGGTGAAATATATTGGTTTTACATAATTAACACAAAACAACTTTATATCGCGGTAGTTTGGGGCTTAAGTTCATTATGGAGGTCAAGGGATCGAACCCCCTTGGCGACACATTTTTGGATATTTAAGTACTAATGCTAACCGATTTGGTTCAAGTGAATCAGCGGTTTGGTATTTCTCAAACTATGAACTCGACCAAATTAGGCGGTTGCTACAAATTTTTGGATATTTAAGTACTAATGCTAACCGATTTGGTTCAAGTGAATCGGCGGTTTGGTATTTCTCAAACTGTGAACTCAACCAAATTGGGTGGTTTGGTTTGAATTTTAACTGAAAAAATTAAAATAACAAATAAAAATTAAACTGATTGGTTTGGTAATCAAACATAAATTAATTAGATTGTCATTCTTAGATAAGGATTTCTTTTAAACAAAAATAAATCACACAAGGGCTCGTCGAAGAAGACCTAAATTTCGAACATCATACATAATTTCTACAAAAAATAAATAAAGGAAAGTTACACAACCAAAATTGGCTAGAGCACCAGCGACCATGGTGTAACATGTAGTTTTATATGCTCAATATAAATAAATAGTAAATAAATAAATAAAAAAAGAAGGAAAATGTTTAGGTATTAAAGATGTCAAGATTGACCTAGCCTACTTTCAAGAGAAAATGTTTCATCCCACCGATTATATACAAGAGTGCTGCTATTTCCACTCCATGTCCTATTTTTTCACTCATTTTATCCTTAAAATTTTAAAGACAAATTTACCCTTTGTAAATTGACTTATAAGGACTCAGGGAAAAAACCTCAACTCATTTATCTAGAATATTTTCAGAAACTACAAAAAAATAAAAGTCTAAAAGATCCAAAAAAATCGAAATATTAGACTAAAACATTTGTCCAGTCCGCCTAACACAACTTGATCCTCTCCATATACTGCTAATGATTAGCAAAGAGAATTTGCTTGAATTAATATTTAAATGGTATTTTAGAAATAATAATGGATGGAAAGATATATTGTGTCTTCTCAAATTTACATTGTGGGTGGGAAGATAAGGTGAGTGGAGAAATAAGACACGAGGTGAAAATAGCACCACTCAAATACAATCATGTTTGTATATCTTTCATCACATATGTAATTTAAAAAATCAACAAATTGCATTCCTGTGATCAATACTTTATAAATGTAAAAATTGATCCCTGTTGTCCACTAATAATAGGTTAATGATTAGAACAATAACGACTATCACACTTATTTAATTTAGACATTGTAGAGACAATTATGTATACCAACATTGCATGACGTTTTGTTTGGGGGGGGGGGGGGGGGGGGTGGGAAGTTGTCCTAATCATGTAACAAAGAAAGAGCAGTGAGGCTCTGGGCACTAGTGTAGTACAGGCCGAAGGCTCTTCGATGCTTAAGTTAGTACCAAGTATGGAGTGAATAGTGATCTGGACAGAGTAATGGCTAAGTAGGCAAATGTCGCAATTACCTTATTTAGGGACTTGTGCCCTTTTTTATTTATTTTACATCTTGGGAGATGTGCATCTTAAATGAGATTTCAATGTGGGACTATAGGCATCGCCTGAGGGGGTGCCTCATGTCATTGTGAGAAATTCCTGATAAGCGTGGTTTTTAGCCATGATCAGGATGCCGAATGCTCACAACCTGTCGATGGTACTTTGTGAGATGTGACAGGTTGCCTAGATTTAGTAGGCCTTTTGTGGGTCCCCAATTCCAAGTGTCATTCTCTAATTAGCCGGTTAGATATGGTATGAACACTAACAAAAGAAAAACAATATTTAGTACTAAGATAGCATATATTATAAAAATAAAAGAAAACAAGATTACATAGTTAAATTCAAATGCACAAGGAGGCCTAGTCAGGATATGGGCGTTCTTTCTCAAGTTGAAGACAACGATTATTCAAAAAAAAAAAAAAAAAAAGTGGTGTCTTACTGCCTTAAGATTTATATTGGAAGAGCTCAAAGGAAACATGATATATTGGTATTGAAAAAATTGGGTAAGTTTTGCTTCGTTGTACCAGAATTTATGAGAGGTCTCATCATTAAGTACTTAGACCCTTATATATCCTATCTTTATAAAAAATGGATGCGTATTTTGTTTAGGAAATATGTCGACATCTTCTTGTCTTCTTTTCAAAAATGGATTATCATGGTGACATGAGTAATTCACATGATGTTTGTCTAGTACAGACTACAATTCAAAGTCAAAGTTAGTGTATTATAAATGTATGTTTTTATGGGTGCTGCAATTATTATGTTTCAAAATATTTGAACTACGAGGGAATGAGCTGAATGTGTATTATTCTTATTTTTAGGTAGTATATTTCAAGTGCTAATCAGTTAGTAAGTTAATATAATATAACGTTGTTTCTCTCTTTTTGGCTGGTCAGGCCGTTTGAAGGAGTTTTACAACTTCAAGGTCAAGGTATGTTTTTTTTGGGTAAAATGGTTAGTGAATTGTTATGTAATTTCTTTGGCATAAGTTATTATGGTATTAGAAGGTGTTCTCTTTGTTTTACACTTGATATTATTTGATAATATTTTATATTTTGGTGTTCAATTGACCAAAAAAGAAGAAGAGAAAAATGGGTAAACAGGTGAAACACAACACAACACGATATGATATTGAAATTTGCGAAAAGAATTGTGTTATATATTTGGGTATGATATCATCTCCAGGAGAGTCTCCAAATTTTAGCCAAATTCTAGGTAAAATAGCTAGAAAGCTATTATAGCAAATCATTTAAAAGGTGTTTCCTCCATCAATGTTCTCTATTTTGACTAATCTGAAATAATTTATTATTATTTTCTTTTTCTCTTTCTCCCTCTTTCTCTTGCAAATCCAATATATTTATAAATAAAAAAGTAGAAACCCAACCCCACTAACCTCCCAAATATCTCTCTCTCTCTCTCTCTCTCTCTCTCTCTCTCTCTCCCTTTTTCTCTCTCCTCCTAGCCAAATTCTATCTCCTCTTTGCTAGATGTAGAGAGGCAAAAGTTGGTTCTTCAAAATAGAGAGCCAAGTAGGGAGACTACCGGAGGAGTTCTTTTTAGCCAAAATAGCTAGAAATAAGAGAATAGAGAGTCTGTTAGAAATGCTTTAAGTTAATGAATTGGTTTTGGATTAAGCATAATCTGGCACACCACACACACAACACGTTGCCAAGTCTACATATTACTTTATATTGATTTGACGAGAGAGGCAATGCATTTGCCTTTAATGGAATTGTATTATTAATTTTTTTTTTACACAAACAATATTGAGGAAGGGAAGAATTAAATATAGGATGTCAGGTGTGGAAGTATCCAATATAGATCCATACATTTTTTATTTCCTAGACATATACCCATTACTCTATAAATCTATGTGTAAAACCCAATTTCAAATTTAAATGACCAGTATGATATAAGAGGTCGTAGTATTTCTATGTTTTTACATCGTTGCCACTAAACTTCATATTTTATTTATAATTTATTTCAAGCATTTCATTAACTGCCATAATTGTAATTAATATACTCCCTATTAATAGCATATCAATCACCCCATTTCTTTTAGTTGTCATTCCCTCTCACATCTTGCCCCTTAAAATTGCAAAAAAATAAAAAAATAAATAATCTGTAAATTACATATCCAATAATATACCTATGAAAAATATAATATAATTATATACATATAAAATATAGGTATATTATTTACCAAAAAAAAAAAAAAAACAAAGTCAGTTACTTTGTAATTGCATATATTTTTCATAATTAAAAATAGTTACACAATAATTTATATAAAATATAGGTACATTATTTACCCACAGGCAAATTATTTTACAATATACCTATAAATGTGTATAGGTACATTATTTGGAGAGGACAAATAGGTACATTATTAGAGGAAAAAAAAAAAGGTAAGTTATTTGGAGAGAGAAAATAGATTCATTTAAAAAAATTACTTTTAATAAACAAATAATAGGTACTTTAATCAGAGAAAAAAGGCTATATTATTTATAGAAAAAAATAGGTACATTATTTAGATAAATAATAGGTACTTTATTCGTAGTAGATATATTATTCAAATGGTAGGTACATTGGATGACATATAATGCCTAAATCCTAATTGTAAGTACATTAAAATTAATGTAGGTATATTGGATGTCGTATAATGTAGGTATATTGGAATAGATAATTATGTACACTTTTCATACTAGGTAAATTATATTTTTCATAAAACAAACAAGTAATAGGTACATTATTTTTTCAACATAATTAGTATGTTCAGTTTTATTCATAAACAATTATAAAGTGGATTATTAGTCATGTATAATTCAAAAAAACACAATCCTATTTTTACAACCACCAATATTCCTAAAATACCCTTTTAATTATGACTTCATTTCCTCTCTCCTTTATTCTCTCTGCTCATGTCTTCTCTCTCTCTCACGGCCCACACATCTCTCTCTCATTTTTGCTCTATCTTATTTTCCATCTCTCACACTTCATCTCTGTCTCTGTCTCTTATGTTTATTGAACTAAAATAATTTTTTGCTGTAATTTTTATTTTTATTTTTGTAAATATGGATTCTGTGAATATAATCTCATTTATCCTCTTAGTGTTTCAATCCATATATCAAAATGCAAATGTAGCAAATTATATACAAGTATTTCCTTGGGTGGTTGATCTTCATCTCTTTAATTGGGACGAACTCCCCAACCCCTATGTCATATATTATATCCTTTTTCTGTGGGGCTTTGCAGGTTTAGCTTTTCAACTCTGTTCTTTTCCCAGAGTAAGTTTACTACATAGCGCTTTAGTTCTGTATCCATGCTACTTGACTTATACATACATAGGGAAACTTGTATTATGCACCAATCTTACAAATATAACTGGTTCTTAGTATCTTAGTCTTTTGTAACATATACAGGAGAAGAAACTGGCAGCTCTCTTGGTCGCTTTGTGCTCATCATATGGTTGTTTTTTTTTCCTCTTTCTTTTTCCTTTAGTCCTTTTAAGTCATTTTACAATAGAATTAAATTTGTCTTGAAAAGTTTAAAGATAAGGTGGGTGGGAAAATAGGACAGGTGGGTGGAAATAGCAGCACTCTTTATTGAACAAACCGATTACCCAAATTTGAATTTATTGTTAAATTTTTTTTAAAATGTTTCAAAATTAATTCATACATCCATTACAGCCATTTGGAGATCTTTCCAAATTCAACATCTGTCATTATATACAATCCAATTAAAAACTTTTCCATATTGATTCCTACATTAATATACAAAATGCAATAATGGCTTAGTTGGGGGTATTTTTGGAATATGAAAAGTACAATAAATCAGATTTTATGCTTAATTAGGTAACTTGCTGAGTTGGATCCTAATCATGAGTTTTTACTTATACAAATTGGGTATTATTTATAGGAACAAAAAGTGAAGGGTTTTAGGTACGGCAAATTGAATTTGAAGGGTGTAAGCCAAATTTACTAATATTTTTAATCACTTGAGCTATAAATCCCTTGCAAATTTTAAAATAGAAAACAAAGGTAGCAAAGCTACTTGCCCAAGTCGACCAGGCTCTATGTTTGCATGACCGGTATAACAGTCTGGCTCCCCTCCCACCCTCCTCATTGTCCTCAATACCAGCCTTCCTTATGATCCGCCTTTCTCTCTCTAAATCAGCCACCTTCTTTCTCCTCCTCAAACCCTAATCTTTTCAATATCTTCCAAAAGATTCATTAATTATTATTAGAGAATCAAAGCTGAATATTTTCAATGTAAGTTCATCCTTTCATTATATTTTGTTTCTTATTTTCTTCTTGATTCTGTTTTCAAATATTAAATTATATGTGAGATGATAGATCATGATGCAATCCTTAACAATGCCAAATACTTGGATCATTGGTAGGAAATGAGAAGAAAAAAAAATCCAGATAATTAATGGAGAAATTACATTTAGTCTAAATTTTGTTTTCACATTCTCCTACACAACTTAGAAACATGGAAATTAGCACTAGGAATTCAAAAATGATGTGGGACTTCATGAATGACTTATTGGGTTAAGGCATTTGGAGCTGAGAATGATAAATGCACCAGAAACTAACATAAAGGAATGTTTTGAGAATCAATACAAAAGTTTGCCCAAGTTTCTATTGAAATTAGATTAACCCAAAGAACCTCAATAACATGGAATTTCCCATTTTTGGGGCCTAGTTGGGTTTGGTTTTGGCTGCATCATTTTGTATGCTTCATTCCAAGCCCTCAGGGCTCATGATTGCCTCCCCCTCACCCCTGTTTTTTGTGTTTTCTTTTTTACTTAGGCAAGTGAAAATCTAAAAAGTAAAAGGAAAAAGGGGAAATAAAGTTTTAATACAACCAATTACACAATTAATTTAGACACTTAAAAATCACCTAAATGAAGAAGTCTCAAGCTTTATGTTATGGCACACATTATGGCACACTTCATGTTGTTATCTTAAGATCATAGATAAGTAACTGCATGCTATTTTGTTAATCTTCTCTCTCTCTCTCTCTCTCTCTCTCTGGACAATATGAAGCTCAGAGACTTGAGTGCATTTTTTATATTTTCTGTTTTTCAATGTATCCATGGCAGCATCACATCTGTTTACTTTGATGGAATAATTTGTGCTTTATGCCACTCAGTGACTTGACTTGGGTAGTGCCTGCGAATTCTCACATTCTAGCCTCGTATCTATGTAACCAATTGCAAAAAATGTTTGATTGTGGTTACAAGTCACAATACATTGGTGGCCAGAAAGAGAAATTTGTCAGGTATCTGTTACTCCTTGCATTTTGCTTTCCATATTTTGCTCTTTTTTTTCTTCTAAAAACTGATTGTCAACATATAGGCCTTATCTGAGACTTTGGGTAGACTAAAAAACTCAAAAGCTTTGCTTAATGAAACCATATTTACGTAATGTAAAACACTAGATTTCGCCACTTTTGAGCTTGGAATTGACAAATTTTCTAGTAGTTTGCAGCTGATAGCCTTAAAATGTTTTCTTTTTTCCAACAGATACATTGATTAATGTTCTTTGTTTCCCATAAGATACATCTTTCTAGAGGTCGAGATGGGTGGTTATGGTAATCCCTGAAAACATACAAGTATACAATTAGGACACTAACCTGTGTCATACATATATCATATCTCAAATAGAAAAATCGATATGGATTCTTGTTATTACAATGATGTATTGTTATTCTCTATTATGACTTGGCATATGTTGGTACCTGTAGATTGGATGACTTGGACTCTACAATGTCGATGAGTGCTGATACCAGTAAAATGAAGAAATCTGTATTTCATATTGAGGCATTACCTTTTACTGGGAGAAACAGAAAGGCAACATCATCAAAATCATTGAAGTATGGAATTCAGAGGGGATCAGACGGACTAAAGACATTTGGTAGAACATTAAGAACTGGGGTCACCCGTGCAGTGTTCCCGGAAGATCTTAAAGTGTCTGATAGAAAGATATTTGACCCCCAAGACAAGTCCCTTCTGTTATGGAACAGGCTTTTTGTCATATCATGTATCTTTGCAATATCCATTGATCCTTTGTTCTTTTACCTTCCAATCTTCGATGAGAAACAAGATTGCCTCACTATTGATAGAAACTTAGCAGCCACAACTATAACTGTGCGGTCATTAGTAGATGCTTTCTACCTTATCCGCATGACTTTGCAGTTTCGCACAGCTTATATTGCCCCATCATCTCGGGTTTTCGGAAGAGGTGAACTTGTGATAGATTCTTCACAGATAGCAAAGCGATATCTACACCGCTATTTCTTTGTCGACTTTGTTTCCGTGCTACCCTTACCACAGGTCTGAAAAATCATGCTTAATTTCTCTTAATCCGCATGCATTTATGAATATTTGTTATTGCTCTTGACACACTGACTTTGCTGCATATTGTACTTTAGTATCTAAACTTTAGGACTCCAATGGCTTAATACTATATACTGTAAACTAATTTGGATGGCAATAAACTTTGGAATAGAAAAAGATGGTTCTCTTATCATGTTTGTTCATTACTACAGATTGTGGTTTGGAGATTCTTGCATGGAACAGGGTCAGAGGTATTGGCTACGAAACAGGCATTGCTATTTATTGTCTGGTTTCAATTATTGCCAAGATTTATCCGCTTACTAGCTTTAAATTCAGACCTTAAAAAGAGTGCAGGCTCTTTCGCCGAAAGTGCTTGGGCCGGGGCTGCATACTATTTGCTCTGGTTTTTGCTGGCTGCTCAAGTAAGTATTACTCTCATGTTATATAAGCGTGCTGTTTTACTTCATATTTCATCTCCTTCGAGGTTTGCTGTATAGCTCTCTCCTTGCTTTTTGTGGAGTTTATTAGCTTGATATCCATTGTTGGCTTGGGGTCTGTGGTTGTCTAACATGGTATCAAATCCTTGTTTTTAAGAGGTCTGAGTTCAAAACCACCAATCCCCATTCCTCACTTATTTGTTTGTTTGCAAGGTGCATGGTGAGCTGCACTTACGCATGATTAAGTTTGTTGCTTGATATATTTTGTTGGCTCATTTCCTGAAAACTAAGACATTGGGTTTAGTGGCTGTCTAACAGGCAAGTACAAGTATATAGTGGAATGATCTGACTGAATCTTCATCACAAGCTTAAGTTTTTATTATGGTTTAAGCCATTACTTCTCATACATTTTTATTTTCTGAATACTAGTAGCTCAAGTATCTTGTAGGGTGTCTTAACCAATTTATTGAAATTTTTCGACCATTGTTCGATAAAATTTTACAGGTCACTGGGGCTGCCTGGTACTTGTTGGCTGTAGAGCGCTATGACACATGCTGGCGGGAGGCTTGTATTGAAAGTAAAAAATGTACGATAAACTACTTGTACTGTGGAATTTCTGAAAATATCCCAGGATACAAAGAATGGTCAGATATCAGAGTGGAAGTTCTTAATAAGAGCTGCACCGCAGAAGGTGACAATCTGCCATTTAATTTTGGAATCTTTACAGAGGCGATAAGTTCAAAGGTCATTGCATCCACAGAATTTTTCTCCAAATTTTTATTTTGTTTGTGGTGGGGACTGAAAAATTTAAGGTATGATACTCATTTATCAATTTTTTTTTTAAATAATTATCTCTGATATATGTATACTATAGCTGATGCTCTAATACCAAGGAAAAAGTGAATAATTACACCATTCTTTTTATTTATACTTTTTTTTCCCTGCTGAGATTAGTTCAACTTCATTTTCCCATTGCAATCCTCCTTCTTGTTACTGCCTGTGGTGATGATACCCCAGACTACAGATGAGTCTCCATATGGTCTTGTTACTTCACCTGTGCCTCATCTGTATGCATACCTTATAAAAATACGCAACATCTCTGCAGAAGAAAGTTAGTGCAGAGAAGGAAGAGTTTGTGTAGGCAGGATTTCTTCCTAGTGTGTTTAGATAAGCTTCAATTCTGTTGCATATTGACATCATATGCTTTGACTGTTGTTCTGTGACATCTGAAACTAATGCATCCTTCATATGCAATGCTTATCAACTTTTAAGCCATCTTCTTTGCATTCAAAGTTCAGTGAATATTTTGTATTGTTAAAGTGCGCAACATGTTTTGATTTCGGTTCTCAAATCTGATTAATTTCAGCACATTGTTATTTCACTTTCTGCAGTACACTTGGCCAGGGGCTTGAAACCAGTACCTTTGCTTTAGAGATTCTATTTTCCATAGGGATAGGCATTTTTGGCCTCATCCTCTTTGCACTTCTGATTGGAAATATACAGGTGAGGCATAAATTGATCTTATGGATGCTTCATATACGTCCTTTATTTTGGAAATGTTGGTTGAAGATGAGGATGCTCATAGAGAGCCTTTGCTTTCATGATGGGAAGTGTTGGTTATTGTTGATCCGAATCATTATTATGACGTTCCACCAATTAGATTAACCAGAAACTATTTTTATGGAACAGACCATATTTCTGCAAACTTGTTTCCGCTTTCTACTTTGTATGTGGTTTCTAACTTAAAGCCATAGAAAACTGATACGTTTAATAAATTTCACCAGACCTACCTTCAGTCTCTCACGATTCGTCTGGAGGAGATGAGGATTAAAAAGCGTGACTCTGAGCAGTGGATGCACCATCGCTGGCTTCCACAAGATCTTAGGGAAAGAGTTCGACGCTACGATCAATACAAGTGGTTGGAGACTCGAGGTGTAGATGAGGAGAGCATTGTCCGGAGTCTTCCAAAAGATCTCAGAAGGGACATTAAACGGCATCTCTGCTTGAATTTGGTTAGAAGGGTAAGTTTCCACACTTATGTCAATGTTCATTATTATTCATTAATGTTGTTATGTTATTGCAGATATATGTTTACAAAGGCTATGTTTTAACTGATCAACAGTCTTAAGCTATACCCGTTTTTGTCCTTATCAATCTTATGCATGGAATGCACACATACATATCAATGCGCTTTGGTGGACAGCTAATTAGATGGCTCTTACTTCAAAATGGTCAAGTTGAATTAAGGAAGCATGCTACCTTCTTGGCCATGGGGTTTAAGTTCATACAGAATTTTTCTGTTTTTCTTTAAATTTGCAAACTTCCCTTTGTATGATCTTTATAATTCTTCCATGTCGTCTTCTCATATTTGCACTTCTGTATTGTGATGATGGTTAACTTCACACGGTCCTGACTCATTTATATGCAGGTGCCTCTTTTTGCCAATATGGATGAGCGGTTGCTTGATGCCATTTGTGAGCGTCTAAAACCAAGTTTATGCACAGAGAATACCTATATTGTGCGGGAAGGGGACCCAGTTGGTGAGATGTTATTCATCATTCGTGGTCGCCTAGAAAGTGTGACGACAGATGGTGGTCGGAGTGGATTTTTCAACAGTGGTGTGCTAAAAGAAGGAGACTTTTGTGGAGAAGAGCTCCTAACATGGGCATTGGATCCTAAAGCTAGTTCTAACTTACCATCATCTACTCGAACCGTGAAGGCTATAACTGAGGTTGAGGCTTTTGCCTTAGAAGCAGAGGAGTTGAAATTTGTTGCCAGCCAGTTTAGGCATCTTCATAGCAGACAGGTTCAGTACACCTTCCGTTTCTACTCCCAGCAGTGGAGGACTTGGGCAGCCTGCTTCATCCAAGCTGCTTGGCGCCACTACAGAAGAAAATTGGCAGAAAAACTGCGTAAGGAGGAGGAAGAAGGCTTTGACTACAGCGAAGGAGATGATGATAATGATGATGATGATTATCGAGGCGGTTCGATCACAAGCAAGCTTCGTGCCACCTTCTTTGCATCCCGCTTTGCAGCAAAAGCGCTTCGCGGTCATAGGCGTCGCAGTGCAGGTAGCACAGGTAGCACAGGTAGCATGGGTAGCATGGGTAGCATGGGTAGCACGGAGCTGATGAAGCTGCAGAAGCCCCCTGAACCTGACTTCTCAGCTTATGATGATAAGAATTGATGTCCAAAATCCAAGAGCTGTATAAAATGTATGATTTTTTGTGGCAGTTTATTATATGTTCATAGGCTTGATGTGTCATCAAATCAAATGGATGCCAACATTATGTGTCATCAAATAAAAATCAAGAAAAAGAACTTTCTTTCAAAAGTTAAAAACCAACTGTTTCTGCATATGGAGAAAGCACTTTATATGCTCATCTCAATCCATCTCAACTCAAATCTCAGACACGATGGTCTTTCCCAATACAGAAATGGTTAGTTTTCTACTTCAGAAACAAATGACTTATTTTGCATACCGGTTTTCATTTTGGGTCATTTCACCATAAAAATCCTGAAAAAAAAAACATCATGCCTTGATTACATCTGAGTATTATCAGACTCGACTGAGTATCCCAGATCCATTGGAACACTGGCATTCATCTCTTTCAGCTGATCAATTACGCCAAGCAGAAGATACTTCCAACTCAACATCTTCTTCCCACCAAGTAGCACTCTGCAATATTAGATCACATCCCATCCAATTAGATTTTCAAGTTTTGTTCTTCCTTTCATAATATGTTTTTGCATTACGTTACAATCAATATACATTTTGGGCTTTGGATTTAAATTCTCAATGCTTGGGTAGTTTTGATAACATTGCTAAAGGAATTTTTTCTTTCCTAGAAACTTCAAAATCTTGAACATATTCGTATCTTTTATACACAATTTCAGAAAAGCAGATTGTTTAGCATTGCCAAAATTCGGGAGAAACAGAGCCAACATTAGTCTTAAACCACACACCACAGATCCAGCAATGCAAATGGGAGCACATATTCAATATATCACAGATAACCAGTGTTAGCACATTCAATTTCTAGAGCTGTAAATTTCAAGTTCATAGTCTCGAAATGGCTGAATTTGAATGCAAATAAATTTGTTGAAACATATAGATAAGTACATGTACATGCATTCAAATCTTTCTCCATTTGTTGAAACATATAGAACAGCCAAGGCCGGTTGTACGTTGGCATCAATGAAGTCATCTGACGGCTCCTTTTACATGTTTAGGAAGTTGAGAAAATCGTGTCTCATGCGTTCAGATTGCTATGTGTCATCACATCAACAAGCTATATCACTGTGATTGACAAGATGAAATCAAAGAAGAACAATGATAGTAGGGTATAGTTTAGCATCTTTTCTTTGGGATTGGGGCATAAGCATAGCACGATTTTACTATGGTTCGATAGGAAAAGTAATTCCTATCGAACCAAAATTTCCAAGTGGAAAAGCAGTTTGGAATACCAAACAGGAATGAACTCGCATTACTACGTTGTTCTTTCTCAGGCATCCCTATCTTTGCCAAATTTAGGTTCTTTACATCTTCATCAAGCAATATTCCCGAATGTCTTGTTCCATTTATTCATTTTCACAAGGTTCTCAACCTTTTTAAGACATTTTCCATCTTTCTTCTAGATGGCAAGTTATTCATAGTACCAAACTTGCAGTGTGCTCAACATCATAACGGAAACAAGCAAAACCCAAAGACCAAAAATCCAAACAATATCTACTTCGAAACCTTCCACAAATTCTCATCGACTTTTCAACAAATTCAAACAAAAAGGGCAAAAAGACTTGCGGAAAATCAATCTCCAAGCGGGTCTTTCCATCTTCAAGAGCATAAGCAAGCTATTTTGCAGCATCAGTGACAAGAACTTCATAGGACTTGGGCTTGTAGACTGAAACTCCGGACTTGGGATCAAGACTTGAAGCTGAAGAGCCTTTTTCAGCGCATTGGATTCTTTTGTTATTAATCAAGGGGAATTTTGGAAGCGTTTGAAAAGTTGATAAGCTGAAGAGGCAGTAGCAGTTTTGGGTAATGAAGAGAGAATATGGCGGACCCAGGAATATTCACAAGGGGTGGGCTAAATTTTTTGTTTTTTTTTTGGGATCAATTATAAGCCCTATTTTTAAACAAACAAATATTTCTTTTATATAAAAAAGGACCCCAACCATTAGTCTTCAAGTGTAAACAAATGTCGTTTTGAAAAAAATTTCAACTATGCGTATAGCCCTGCGGCTATACTATTTTTTTTATATATAAAAAAGGACTCCAACCATTAGGCGCCACGTGTAAACACATTTGGACTTAAAAAAAATTCAAATCTGAGTTTAGCCGTGCGGCTATACTATTTTTAAATATAATAAAGGGGCCCAACTATTTGGCGCCACTTCTCAACACATTTTAACCACAAAAAAATTCAAATCGGCGTATAGCCGTGCGGCTATACAATTTTTAAATATAAAAAAGAGCCCCAACCATTACGCCCTACCTGTCAACACATGTCTTTTTGAAAAAAATTTCAAATCTGAATATAGCCCCGAGGCTATACAATTTTTTTGATATAAAAAAGGACCCCAACCATTAGGATTAACGTGTCAACACGTTTTGTCTTTAAAACAAAAATTCAAATCTAAGTATAGCCGGGCGGCTATACTATTTTTAAATATAAAAAAGAACTCCAACCATTATGCCACACGTGTCTCCACATGTCTTTTTGAAAAAAATTCAAATCTGAGTATAGCCCTGCGGCTATACTATTTTTTGGATATAAAAAAGGACTCCAACCATTAGGATTCACGTGTCAACACATTTTGTCTTAAAAATAAAATTCAAATCTGAGTATAGCAGGGCGGCTATACTATTTTTAAATATAAAAAAGAACCCCAACCATTATGCCCCACTTGTCAACACATGTCTTTTTGAAAAAAAAATCAAATCTGAGTATAACCGTGTGGCTATACTATTTTTAAATATAAAAAAGAACCCCAACCATTACGCCCCCACATGTCAACAAAGGTCTTTTTGAAAAAAATTTCAACACTGAGTATCACCGTGCGGCTATACTCTTTTGTTTGATATAAAAAAGGATCCCAATCATTAGGATTCACGTGTCAACACATTTTGTCGGGAAAGAAAATTCATATCTGAGTATAGCCGAGCGGCTATACTATTTTTAAATGCAAAAAAGAACCCCAACCATTATGCCCTATGTGTCAACACAAGTATTTTTGAAAAATATTTCAAACTGAGTATAGGCCCGGGGCTATACTATTTTTTTATGTATAAAAAAGGACCCCAACCATTAGGCGACACGTGCCAACAAATTTTGTCTTAAAAAAAATTCAAATATGAGTATACCCGAGCGGCTGTACAATTTTTAAATATAAAAAAGACCCCCAACCATTATGCCCCACGTGTCAACACATGTCTTTTTGAAAATAATTTCAAAACTGAGTATAGCCGTGCGGCTATATATATATTTTTAATGTAAGAAAGGACCCCAACCATTAGTCTTCAAGTGTCAACACATGTGGTTTTGAAAAAAATTTCAACTCTGAGTATAGACCTGCGGCTATATGATTTTTTTTTTATATAAAAAAGGACCACAACCACTAGGCGCCACGTGTAAACACATCTGGTCTTTAAAAAAAATTCAAATCTCAGTGTAGCCGTGCGGCTATACTATTTTTAAATCTAAAAAAGAACCCCAACCATTACGCCCCACGTGTCAACACATGTCTTTTTGACAATAATTTCAAAACTGAGTATCGCTGTACGACTATACTATTTTTAAATATAAAAAACGACCCCAACTATTTGGCGCCATGTATGAACACATTTTGTCTTTAAAAAAATTCAAATATGAGTATATCCGTGCGGCTATACTATTTTTAAATATAAGAAAGACACCCAACCATTATGCCCCACATGTCAACACACGTCATTTTGAAAAAAATTTCAAATCTGAGTATAGACCCGCGGCTATACTATTTTTTTTGAGATCAAAAAGGACCCCAACCATTAGGATTCACGTGTCAACACATTTTGTCTTTAAAAAAAAATTCAAATCTGAGTATAGCCAGCCGGCTATACTATTTTTAAATATAAAAAAGACCACCAACCATTATGCCCTACGTGTCAACACATGTCTTTTTAAAAAAATTTGAAATCTGAGTATAGCCCTGTGGCTATTCTATTTTTTTTTTATATAAAAAGGACCCCAACCACTAGGCGCCAAGTGCGAACACAGTTTGTCTTAAAAAAATTCAAATCTGAGTGTAGCCGTGCGGCTATACTATTTTTAAATATAAAAAAGGGCCCTAACTATTTGGCACCACGCGTCAACACATTTAAACATAAAAAAATTCAAATCTGAGTATAGGAGTGCGGCTATACTATGTAAAACAGGAGCTTAGCTCTTATAAAACCTACGGGGGGGGGGGGGGGGGGGGGGGGGGGGGGGGGTGAAGTAGGCTTTAGAATAAAACTCACCAATTAAAATTTTACTTAGGAACAACTGACATTAAAACACAAATACTGCTTGTGGTGATCAAGTAACCAAAGTAAATACAATAATGTAATTGACACAGTATTTGTTAACCCAGAAACCCATAAGGGAAAAACTGGGGGACCAAGCCAGGAAAAGATTCAATCCACTCAATTGTAAAGTACAAGAAATATAGGGATGTTAGCTCAACTACACACAATAGGCAGCTAACTATCTAACCTTCTAGCAAAGCACAATATTAGCTCATCTACACACAATAGGCAGCTAACTATCTAACCTTCTAGCAAAGCACCATTTCTTCACTTCACAGCAACGGATTCTTTTCTCGACCTTGCAACAGCACCAAGCATAAGTTGCTCCCGATATGATGTTATGAAGTGAGTTGTGATTTCATAAAATTTATCTATATCAATCATACAAATGATTGAACTAGATAAAAGAAACCGTGTACATTTATGAATTAAAACCAAAAGATGTTTGAGCTTTGAAACATGGTTTAATCATAAATACAATAATGAAACTGCAGCAGTCATTTGATCAAAGTGAGAATGAACTTGGAGTAAGCTGTTATGTGTATGCAATCATACTCATAACTCTCAAGCATTCAAGATGACTGAAAATAAGTTTTTGAATGTTTTAAAAACTGATATGATTATCTTTCAAAAACATAAACATGGAAGCATAATAATAGCTGAAGTTCAAAACGTAATGACAAATGCTCAATAATGCTTGCATCTTCATCAAAGCTAAGTTCAGTATTTATAGAGAAATGAAGAGCAAGTTTCAATAAAGAGGAGTTTAAATAACAAGAACCAGGTTCAGTCAGGAACCTGGTTTCGAGAAGAATAATTTCCAGTTTTGAAAAAACAATAGTTCCAATGAGGTGGAACTATCTTAAAACTATTGATTCCATGATGAACAATAGTTTCAAGAAGCATATGTCTGAAGGAGCAGAGAATGAAGATGCAGAGGATAATTGTTTTTTAATCATTTTCAGAAACCAAGTGCAGAGAAGATATTTCTAATAAACTATTAGTTGATTTCTGCGATAAAATGGATTAAAACATATATAAGATGGATTGATACAAAATGAAACAGAAAACGATTTTAAAGTTGTATCAATCCAAGTGTAACAATCCTAGTGAATGTATGCAAAAATGTTCTTACCTGTTCTTCATCAAGGAGATCTTTGGAATCCTATTGACCACTTAATCTAACCTAGAGACTATCTCAAATGTCTAAGGAGATTACAATGGTTTTGTTCCATAAAAAGAGAAGAGCCAAACAAAGCAATAATTACAATCCTTACAATACTATTTTTAAATATAAAAAAGAACCCCAACCATTCTGCCCCACGTGTCAACACATGTCTTTTTCAAAAAAATTTCAAATCTGAGTATAGCCCTGCGGCGATACTATATATTTTTTTTATATATAAAAGGACATGCGTTTTGTCTTTAAAAAAATTCAAATCTGAGTATAGCCGTGCGGCCATACTATTTTTAAATATAAAAAAGAACCCCAACCATTATGTCCTACATGCCAGCACATGTCTTTTTGAAAAAAAATTCAAATCTGAGTATTGGCCTGCTGCTATGCTATTTTTTTGATATAAAAAAAGGACCCCAATCATTAGGCGCCACGTGCCAACACATTTTGTCTTAAAAAAAAATTCAAATCTCAGTATAGCCGAGCGGCTATACCATTTTTAAATATAAAAAAGACCCCCAACCATTATGCCCCACGTGTCCACACATGTCTTTTTGAAACTAATTTCAAAACTGAGTACAGCCGTGCGGTTATCCTTATTTTTTTTCCTGTAAAAAAAATACCATAACCAATAGTCTTCAAGTGTCAACACATGTCGTTTTGAAAATAAATTCAAATCTGAGTATAGCCCTGCGGCTATACTATTTTTTTGACATAAAAAAGGACCCCAACCATTAGGCGCCACATGTCAACACATTTTGTCGTAAAAAAAATTCAAATCTGAGTGTAGCAATTCGGCTATACAATTTTTCAATATAAAAAAGAACCGCAACCATTATTCCCCACGTGTCAAAACATATTGTTTTGAAAAAAAATTTCATCTCTGAGTATAGCCTTGCGGCTATACTATTTTTAAATATAAAAAAGGACCCCAACCATTAGGCACACGTGTCAATTCAAATCTGAGTATAGCCGTGCGGCTATACTAACCCCAACCATTATGCCCCACGTGTCAACACATGTCTTTTCGAAAATAATTTCAAAACTGAGTATCGCCGTGCGGCTATACTATTTTAAATATAAAAAAAGGACCCCAACTATTTGGCGCCACGTGCCAACACATTTTAACATAAAAAAATTCAAATAGCCGTGCGGCTATACTATCTTTAGATATAAAAAAGAACCCCAACCATTATGCCCCACGTGTCAACACATGCCTTTTTAAAAATAATATCATAACTGAGTATTGCCGTGCGGCTATACTATTTTTAAATATAAAAAAGGACCCCAACTATTAGTCTTCAAGTGTCAACACAAGTCGTTTTGAAAAAAATTTCAACTCTGAGAATAGCCCAGCGGCTATACTATTTTTTTTATATGAAAAAGGACCCCAACCATTAGGCGCCACGTGTAAACACATTTTGTCTAAAAAAAATTAAAATATGAGTAAAGCCGTACGGCTATACTATTTTGAAATCTAATAAAGGACCCCAACTATTTGGCGCCACTTGTCAACACACATAAAAAAATTCAACATATAAGTATAGCCGTTCGGCTATACTATTTTGAAATATAAAAAAGAACCCCAACTATTACGCTCTACATGTCAACACATGTCTTTTTGAAAAAAATTTCAAATATAAGTATAGTCCCGAGGCTATACTATTTTTTTGATATAAAAAAGGACCCTAACAATTAGGCGTCACGTGCCAACACATTTTGTCTTTAAAAAAATTCAAATCTGAGTATAGGCCCGGGGCTATACTTTTTTGTTAAAAAAAAGGACCCCAACCATTAGGCGCCACGTGCAACAATACATCACGTGTCCACACGTCTTTTTGAAAAAAATTTCAAATCTGAGTATAGGCCCGGGGCTATACTATTTTTTTGATATAAAAAAGGACCCCAACCATTAGGCGCCACGTGCCAACACATTTTGTCTTTAAAAAAATTCAAATCTGAGTATAGCCGAGCGGCTATACCATTTTTAAATATAAAAAAGACCCAAAACCATTAGTCCCCACGAGTAAACACATGTCTTTTTGAAAAAAAAAATTCAAATCTGAGTGTAGCCCTGCGGCTATACTATTTTTTTGATATAAAAATGGACTCCAACCATTAGGATTCGCGTGTCAACACATGTTGTCTAAGAAAAAAAATTCAAATCTGAGTATAGCCGTGCGGCTATAATATTTTTAAATATAAAAAATAACCCCGACCATTAGTCTTCAAGTTGACACATGTCGTTTTGAAAAAAAATTTCAACTCTGAGCATAGCCCTGCGGCTATACTAATTTTTTTTATATTAGAAAGGACTCCAACCATTAGGGACAACGTGTAAAAACATTTGGTCTTAAAAAAAATTCAAATCTGGGTATAGCCGTGCGGCTATACAATTTTTAAATATAAAAATGAACCCCAACCATTACACCCTACGTGTGAACACGTCTTTTTGAAAAAAAATTACAAATCTGAGTATAGCCCTGCGGCGATACTATTTTTTGTTATAAAAAAGGATTCACGTGTCAACACATTTTATCTTAAAAAAAAATTGAAATCTGAGTATAGCCGTGCGGCTATACTATTTTTAAATATAATAAAGGACCCCTACTATTTGGCGCCACTTGTCAACACATTTTAACATTAAAAAAAAATTCAAATCTGAGTATAGCCGTGCAGCTATACAATTTTTAAATATAAAAGACAACCCCAATTATTACGCCCTACGTGTCAACACATTTTGTCTTTAAAAAAATTCAAATCCAAGTATAGCCGTGCGGCTATACTATTTTCAAATATAAAAAAGACCCCCAACCATTATGCCCCATGTGTCAACACATGTCTTTTTGAAAATAATTTCAAAACTGAGTATCGCCGTGCGGCTATACTATTTTTAAATATAAAAAATGACCCCAACTATTTTGGCGCCACGTGTAAACACATTTGAACAAAAAAAAATTCAAACCTGAGTATAGCCGGAGGCTATACTATTTTTAAATATAGAAAAGAACCCCAATCATTATGCCCCACGTGTCAACACATATCTTTTTGAAAAAAAATTCAAATCTGAGTATAGCCCTCCGGCTATACTATCTTTTTTATATAAAAAAGGGCTCCAACCATTAGGATATCCTAAAAAATATTTCAAATCTGAATATAGCCGTGCGGCTATACTATTTTTAAATATAAAAAAGAACCCCGACCATTAGTCTTCAAGTGTGGACACAAGTCGGTTTGAAAAAAATTTCAATTTTGAATATAGCCCTGCGGCTATACTATTATTTTTATATAAAAAAGAACTCCTACCATTAGGCACTACGTGTAAACACATTTGGTCTATACAATTTTTAAATATAAAAAAGATCCCCAACCATTATGCCCTAAGTGTCAACACATGTCTTTATGAAAAAAATTAGAAATCCGAATATGGCCCCGAGGCTATACTATTTTTTTCATATAAAAAAAGGACCCCAACCGTTATGCCGTACGTGTCGACACATGTCTTTTTGAAAAAAAAATTTCCAATATGAGAATAGCCGGGCGGCTATACTATTTTTTTGATATAAAAGAGGACCCCAACCATTAGGCGCCACGTGTTAACACATTTTGTCGTAAAACAAATTCAAATATGAGTGTAGCTGAGCGGCGATACTATTTTTGAATATAAAAAAGAACCCCAACCATTATGCCCCACGTGCCAACACATGTCTTTTTGAAAATAATTACAAAACTGAATATCGCTGTGCAGCTATACTATTTTTAAATATAAAAAGGGACCCCAACTATTTGGTGCCACGTGTCAACACATTTTAACATAAAAAAAATTCAAATCTAAGTATAGCCAGAGGCTATACTATTTTTAAATATAGAAAAGAACCCCAATCATTATGCCCCACGTGTCAACACATATCTTTTTATTCATTTTCACATATGAGAATAGCCCGGCTGCTATACTATTTATTTGATATAAAAGAGGACCCCAAAAATTTCAAATCTGAGTATAGCCGTGCGGCTATACTATTTCTAAATATAAAAAAGAACCACAACCATTATGCCCGCACATGTCAACACATGTCTTTTTGAAAAAAATTTCAAAACTGAGTATCGCCGTGCAGCTATACTATTTTTAAATATAAAAATGGACCCAACTATTTGGTGCCACGTGTCAACACATTTTAACATAAAAAAAATTCAAATCTGAGTATAGCCATGTGGCTATACTAATTTTAAATATAAAAAAGAACCACAACCATTACGCCCCCACGTGTCAAGACATGTCTTTTTGAAAAAAAAAAATTGAAAGCTGAGTATAGCCGTGCGGCGATACTATTCTTATATATATATATATATATATATGTATATATATATATAAAAGGACGGCTATACTCTTTTATATATATATATATATAAAAGGACCCCAACCGTTAGGATTCACGTGTCAACAGATTTCGTCTTAAAACAAAATTCAAACCCGAGTATAGCCGTGCGGCTATACTATTTTTAAATGTAAAAAAGAACCCCAACCATTATGCCCTACGTGTCAACACAGGTCTTTTTGAAAAAAAAATCCGTCTCTGAGTATAGCCCTGCGGATATTTTAAATGTAAAAAAGAACCCCAACCATTATGCCCTACGTGTCAACACAGGTCTTTTTGAAAAAAAATTCATATTTGAGTATAGCCCTGCGGCTATACTATTTTTGTTGATACAAAAAAGGAATCCAACCATTTGGATTTACGTGTCAACACATTTTGCCTAACACCAAAAATTCAAATCTGAGTATAACCGTGCGGCTATACTATTTTTAAATGTAAAAAAAGAACCACAACCATTATGCCCTATGTGTCAACACAGGACTTTTTGAAAATAATTTCAAATCTGAGTATAAGGCCGGGGCTATACTATTTTTTTTATATAAAAAAGGGCCCCAACCATTAGGTGCCACGTGTTAACATATTTTGTCGTTAAAAAAATTTCAAATCTGAGTATAGCCGACCGGCTGTACCATTGTTAAATATAAAAAAGACCCCCCCAACTATCATGTCCCACGTGTCAACACATGTTTTTTATGTAAAAAAGAACCCCAACCATTAGTCTTCTAGTGTCAACACATGTCGTTTAGAAAAAAAATTTCAACTTTGAGTATAGCCCTACGGCTATACGATTTTTTATTATATAAAAAAGGACCCCAACCACTAGGCGCCACGTGTAAACACATTTGGTCTTTTAAAAAATTCAAATATGAGTATAGCCGTGCGGCTATACTATTTTAAATATAATAAAGCACCCCAACTATTTGGCCCCACTTGTCAACGCAATTTGATATTTAAAAAAATCAAATCTGAGTATAGCCATGCGGCTATACTATTTTTAAATATAATAAACGACCCCAACTATTTGGCGCCACTTGTCAACGCATTTTGACATTTACAAAAATCAAACCTGAGTATAGCCGTGCGGCTATACTATTTTTAAATAGAAAAAAGAACCCCAACCATTATGCCCAACGTGTCAACACATGTCTTTTTGAACAAAATTTCAAATCTGAGTGTAGACCCGGGGCTATACTATTTTTTTGATATAAAAAAGGACCCCAACCATTAGGCGTCACGTTCCAACACATTTTGTTTTTAAAAAACTTCAAATATGAGTATAGCCGTGCGGCTATACTATTTTTAAATATAAAAAAGGACCCCAACCATTATGCCCCACGTGTCAACACATGTCTTTTTGAAAAAAATTTCAAATCTGAGTATATCCATGAGGCAATATTGTTTGTTTTTTAATATAAAAAAGGACCCCAACCATTGGCGCCACGTGTGAACACATTTTAACATTTAAAAAATTCAAATCTGAGTATAGCCGTGCGGCTGCGGCTATACTATTTTTAAATATAAAAAAGAACGCCAACCATTATGCCCCACGTGTCAACACATTTATTTTTGAAAAAAATTTCAAATCTGAGTATATCCCCGAGGCTATACTATTTTTTTGATATAAAAAAGGACCCCAACCATTAGGCGCCACGTGCCAACACATTTTGTCTTTAAAAAAAAAAAATCAAATATGAGTATAGCCGTGCGGCTATACTATTTTAAAATATAAAAAAGACCCCCAACCGTTATGCTCCACGTGTCAACACCTGTCTTTTTGAAAATAATTTCAAAACTGAGTATAGCCGTGTGGCTATACTCTTCTTTTGATATAAAAAAGGACCCCGACCATTAGACCGTCTCCAACCCTTGGTCTCAAACCCAAAATATCCTCCCAAACCTCTCCCAACCCAAGAAAATGAAGGACCCAAAATTTGGGAAAACCCAAATTTGGACCCAAGTATTGCCCATACCCAAATTTATTCATGGCGCCCATTTTCATGTCAAACAGCCCCCATGTAAAGAGATTCCTCCATGGGCCCCACCTTTTTTTTTGGCCTGTTGCCTTCTTGTCTTCCACAAGCGCCCCTTGTCAAAGCCCCATTGAGTTTCTGTTGGATTTGAAATTATTTGCTGTTTGTTTGTTTTTTTATATATACATATTACTTAAATCAACGATGGGGATTAAATCTAATCTATTTTAACGGCAAAACAAAAGATCAAACGACTGAAATTTAAATCCAACAGTCAAAATAATATTTCAAATTAATCTACATCATATCCAACCCCAAAACTCACTCCAAACTATATAAATATCCATCAATTTCTCAAATAATCTACCAAAAACATTTTATCTGTTTCTCAATTTATTTTTCCTTTGTGAATCTCATCAATCTCCTTTCATTCTTGTTGAAGATGTCCACAAAATCTCCTTTCATTCTTCTTTTAGAATTATGTTGTGTGTTTTTTTTTGGAACAAAATTATATTTGTGGAATTTTAATCTTTTTAGGTCAAATTGTTCAAAAAATTTAATTATGAAATTATTTAAAAAGATTGAATGAAGAAAAGTTATCCACAAAAAAAAAACTAGACTTAAACCATTTTTAAACAACTTAATAAAGTTGCGGACCTAAAATTTGAGTCCTTAGGGTTGGGAGAAAAAACAATTTGAGTCCGGACAAAACCTCAACCATTAGGCGCCACATGTCAAAACATTTTGTCTAAAAAAAATTGAAATCTGAGTATAGCCGTGCGACTATACTATTTTTAAACATAAAAAAGACCCCCAACCATTATGCCCCACGTGTCAGCACATGTCTTTTTGAAAATAATTTCGAAACTGAGTAAAGCCGTACAACTATACTCTTTTCTTGATTTAAAAAAGGACCCCAACCATTAGGCGCCACGTGATAACACATTTGGTCTTATAAAAAAATTCAAATCTGAGTATAGCCGTGCGGCTATACTATTTTTAAATATAATAAAGGACCCCAACTATTTGGCGCCACTTGTCAACACAAATTCAAATCTGGGTATAGCCGTCCGGCTATACTACTTTTAAATATAAAAATGCCCCCAAAACCATTATGCCTCACGTGTCAACACATGTCTTTTTGAAAATAATTTCGAAACAGAGTATAGCCGTGCAGCTATACTCTTTTTTGATTTACAAAAGGACCCCAACCATTAGGCGCCACGTGCCAACACATTTTGTCTTATAAAAAAATTCAAAACTGAGTATAGCCGTGCGGCTATACGCTATATATATATATATATATATATATAAAAGGACCCCAACCATTAGGCGCCACGTGCCAACACATTTTGTCTTAAAAAATAATTCAAATCTGAGTATAGCCGTGCAGCTATACTATTTATAAATATAAAAAAGACCCCCAACCATTATGCCCTACATGCCAACACATGTCTTTTTGAAAAAAAATTCAAATCTGAGTATTGGCCCGCTGCTATGCTATTTTTTTCATATAAAAAAAGGACCCCAACTATTTGGTGCCACTTGTCAACACATTTTAAAATATAAAAAATTCAAATATGAGTACAGCCATCCGGCTATACTATTTTTAAATATAAAAAAGAACCCCAACTATTACGCTCTACGTGTCAACACATGTCTTTTTGAAAAAAATTTCAAATCTAAGTATAGGCCCGAGGCTATACAATTTTTTTGATATAAAAAAGGACCCTAACCATTAGGCGCCACGTGCCAACACATTTTATCTTTAAAAAAATTCAAATCTGAGTATAGCCATGCGGCTATACTCTTTTTAAATAGGAAAAGACCACCAACCATTATGCCCCACGTGTCCACACATGTCTTTTTGAAAATAATTTCAAAACTGAGTACAGCCGTGCAGTTATCCTTTTTTTTTTGTAAAAAAAGACCATAACCAATAGTCTTCAAATGTCAACACATGTCGTTTTGAAAAAAAATTCAAATCTGAGTATGGCCCTGCGGCTATACTATTTTTTTGACATATAAAAGGACCCCAACCATTAGGCGCCACATGTCAACACATTTTGTCGTAAAAAAAATTCAAATCTGAGTGTAGCAGTTCGGCTATACAATTTTTCAATATAAAAAAGAACCCCAACCATTATGCCCCACGTGTCAAAACATATTGTTTTGAAAAAAAATTTCATCTCTGAGTATAGCCTTGCGGCTATACTATTTTTAAATATAAAAAAGGACCCCAACCATTAGGCACCACGTGTCAACATTTTTTGTCGTACAAAAAATTCAAATCTGAGTATAGGCGTGCGGCTATACTATTTTTAAATATAAAAAAGAACCCCAACCATGATGCCCCACGTGTCAACACATGTCTTTTCGAAAGTAATTTCAAAATTGAGTATCGCCGTGCGGCTATACTATTTTTATAAATAGAAAAGGACCCCAACTATTTGGCGCCACGTGCCAACACATTTTAAAATAAAAAAATTCAAATCTGACTATAGCCGTGCGGCTATACTATCTTTAGATATAAAAAAGAACCCCAACCATTATGCCCCACGTGTCAACCCATGCCTTTTTAAAAATAATATCATAACTGAGTGTTGCCGTGTGGCTATACTATTTTTAAATATAAAAAAGGACCACAACTATTAGTCTTCAAGTGTCAACACAAGTCCGTTGGAAAAAAATTTCAACTCTGAGTATAGCCCAGCGGCTATACTATTTTTTTTATATGAAAAAAGACCCCAACCATTATGCGCCACGTGTAAACACATTTTGTCTAAAAAAATTTAAAATCTACGTAAAGCCGTGCGGCTATACTATTTTTAAATCTAATAAAGGACCCCAACTATTTGGCGCCACTTGTCAACACATTTTGACATATAAAAAATTCAAATATGAGTATAGCCGTCCGGCTATACTATTTTTAAATATAAAATGGAACCCCAACTATTACGCTCTACGTGTCAACACATGTCTTTTTGAAAAAAATTTCAAATCTAAGTATAGTTCCGAGGCTATACTATTTTTTTGATATAAAAAAGGGCCCTAACCATTAGGCGCCACGTGCCAACACATTTTGTCTTTAAAAAAATTCAAATCTGAGTATAGCCGTGCGGCTATACTATTTTTGAATAGGAAAAGACCACCAACCATTATGCCCCACGTGTCAACACATGTCTTTTTGAAAATAATTACAAAACTGAGTATAGCCGTCCGACCATACTCTTTTTTATATATAAAAAAGGACCCCAACCATTAGTATTCACGTGTCAACACATTCTGTCTTCAAAAAAATTTCAAATCTGAGTATAGCCGTGTGGCTATACTATTTTTAAATGTGAAAAAGACCAATAACCATTATGCCCCACGTGTCAACACATGTCTTTTTGAAAATAATTACAAAACTGAGTATAGCCGTCCGACTATACTCTTTTTTATATATAAAAAAGGACCCCAACCATTAGTATTCACGTGTAAACACATTATGTCTTAAAAAAAATTCAAATCTGAGTATATCCGAGCGGCTATACCATTTTTAAATATAAAAAAGACCCAAAACAATTATTCCCCATGCGTAAACACATGTCTTTTTGAAAAAAAAATTCAAATTTGAGTGTAGCCCAACGGCTATACTATTTTTTTGATATAAAAATGGACTCCAACCATTAGTATTCACGTGTCAACACATGTTGTCTAACAAAAAAAATTCCAATCTGGGTATAGCCTTGCGGCTATACTATTTTTAAATATAAAAAATAACCCCGACCATTAGTCTTCAAGTGTCAACACATGTCGTTTTGAAAAAAAATTTCAACTCTAAGTATAGCCCTGCGGCTATACTAATTTTTTATACATAAAAAAGGACTCCAACCATTAGGGACCACGTGTAAAAACATTTGGTCTTAAAAAAAAATCAAATATGGGTATAGCCGTGCGGCTATACAATTTTTAAATATAAAAAAGAACCCCAACCATTACACCCTACGTGTGAACACGTCTTTTTGAAAAAAAATTACAAATCTGAGTATAGCCCTGCGGCAATACTATTTTTTGTTATAAAAAAGGATTCACGTGTCAACACATTTTATCTTTTAAAAAATATTCAAATCTGAGTATAGCCGTGCGGCTATACTATTTTTAAATATAATAAAGGACCCCAACTATTTGGCGGCACTTGTCAACACATTTTAACATAAAAAAAAAAAATTCAAATCAGAGCATAGCCGCGCAGCTATACAATTTTTAAATATAAAAGAGAACCCCAATTATTACGCCCTACGTGTCAACACATGTCTTTTTCAAAAAACATTACAAATCTGAATATAGCCCGGAGGCTACACAATTTTTTTGATATAAAAAAGGACCCCAACCAGTAGGCGCCACGTGCCAACACATTTTGTCTTTAAAAAAATTCAAATCTGAGTATAGCCGTGCGGCTATACTATTTTCAAATACAGAAAAGACCCCCAACCATTATGCCCCACGTGTCAACACATGTCTTTTTGAAAATAATTTCAAAACTCAGTACCGCTGTGCGGCTATACTATTTTCAAATATAAAAAATGACCCCAACTATTTTGGCACCACGTGTCAACACATTTGAACAAAAAAAAAAAATTCAAACCTGAGTATAGCCGAAGGCTATACTATTTTTAAATATAGAAAAGAACCCCAATCATTATGCCCCACGTGTCAACACATATCTTTTTGAAAAAAAAATTCAAATCTGAGTATAGCCCAACGGCTATACTTTTTTTTTTAATATAAAAAAGGCCTCCAACCATTAGGATATCCTAAAAAATATTTCAAATCTGAGTATAGCCGTGCGGCTATACTATTTTTAAATACAAAAAAGAACCCCGACCATTAGTCTTCAAGTGTGGACACAAGTCGTTTTGAAAAAAATTTCAACTTTGAGTATAGCCCTGCGGCTATACTATTATTTTTATATAAAAAAGAACTCCTACCATTAGGCACTACGTGTAAAGACATTTGGTCTTTAAAAAAATTCAACTCTGAGTATAGCCGTCCGGCTATACAATTTTTAAATATAAAAAAGATCCCCAACCATTATACCCTAAGTGTCAACACATGTCTTTATGAAAAAAATTACAAATCCGAATATGGCCTCGAGGCTATACTATTTTTTTGATATAAAAAAAGGACCACAACCGTTAAGCCGTACGTGTCGAAACATGGCTTCTTGAAAAAAAAATTTCAAATCTGAAAATAGCCCGGCGGCTATACTATTTTTTTTGATATAAAAGAGGACCCCAACCATTAGGCACCACGTGTTAACAAATTTTGTCGTAAAACAAATTCAAATATGAGTGTAGCTGAGCGGCAATACTATTTTTGAATATAAAAAAGAACCCCAACCATTATGCCCCACGTGCCAACACATGTCTTTTTGAAAAAAATTTCAAAACTGAGTATCGCCGTACAGCTATACTATTTTTAAATATCAAAAAGGACCCAACTATTTGGCGCCATGTGTCAACACATTTTAACATAGAAAAATTCGAATATGAGTATAGCCATGTGGCTATACTATTTTTAAATATAAAAAACAACCACAACCATTACGCCCCCACGTGTCAACACATGTCTTTTTGAAAAAAAAATTGAAAGCTGAGTATAGCCGTGCGGCTATACTCTTATATATGTATATATATATATATATATAAGGACGGCTATACTCTTTTTTTATATTATATATATATATATATATAAAAGGATCCCAACCGTTAGGATTCACGTGTCAACAGATTTCGTCTTTAAAAAAAATTCAAATCTGAGTATAGCCGTGCGGCTATACTATTTTTAAATGTAAAAAAGAACCCCAACCATTATGCCCTACGTGTCAACACAGGTCTTTTTGAAAAAAAAAATTTCATCTCTGAGTATAGCCCTGCGGCTATTTTAAATGTAAAAAAGAACCCCAACCATTATACCCTACGTGTCAACACAGGTCTTTTGGAAAAAATATTCAAATCTGAGTATAGCCCTGCGGCTATACTATTTTTTTTTATATAAAAAAGGACTCCAACCATTTGGATTCACGTGTCAACACGTTTTGTCTAACAAAAAAAATTCAAATATGAGTATAACCGTGCGGCTATACTATTGTTAAATGTAAAAAAAGAACCACAACCATTATGCCCTACGTGTCAACACAGGTCTTTTTGAAAATAATTTCAAATCTGAGTATAGGCCCGGGGCTATACTATTTTTTTGTTATAAAAAAGGGCCACAACCATTAGGTGCCACGTGTTAATACATTTTGTCGTAAAAAAAAATTTCAAATCTGAGTATAGCCGACCGGCTGTACCATTTTTAAATATAAAAAAGACCCCCCAACTATTATGGCCCACGAGTCAACACATGTCTTTTTGAAAATAATTTCAAAACTGAGTATAGCCGTGCGGCTATACAATTTTTTTTATATAAAAAAGGACCCCAACCACTAGGCGCCACGTGTAAACACATTTGGTCTTTAAAAAAATTCAAATCTGAGTATAGCCGTGCGGCTATACTATTTTTAAATATAATAAAGGACCTCGACTATTTGGCGCCACTTGTCAACGCATTTTGATATTTAAAAAAAATCAAATCTGAGTATAGCCGTGCTGCTATACTATTTTTAAACAGAAAAAAGAACCCCAACCATTATGCCCAACGTGTCAACACATGTCTTTTTGAAAAAAATTTCAAATCTGAGTGTAGACCCGCGGCTATACTTTTTTTTTTATATAAAAAAGGACCCCAACCATTAGGCGCCACGTGCCAACACATTTTGACTTTAAAAAACTTCAAATCTGACTATAGCCGAGCGGCAATACCATTTTTAAATATAAAAAAGACCCCCAACCATTATGCCCCACGTGTCAACACAAGTCTTTTTTAAAATAATTTCAAAACTAAGTATAGCCGTGCGGCTATACATTTTTTTCTTTGTGTAAAAAAGTACTCCAACCATTATTCTTCAAGTATCAACACATGTTGTTTTGAAAAAAATTTCAACTCTGGGTATATCCCTCCGGCTATACTATTTTTTTTATATAAAAAAGGACCCCAACCATTGGCGCCACGTGTGAACACATTTTAACATTTAAAAAATTCAAATCTGAGTATAGCCGTGCGGCTGCGGCTATACTATTTTTAAAAATAAAAAAGAACCCCAACCATTATGCCCCACGTGTCAACACATTTCATTTTGAAAAAAAATTTCAAATCTTAGTATAGCTCCGAGGCTATACTATTTTTTTGATATAAAAAAGGACCCCAACCATTAGGCGCCACGTGCCAACACATTTTGTCTTTAAAAAAAAAAAAATCAAATCTGAGTATAGCCGTGCAAAGATTCCTCCATGGGCCCCACCTTTTTTTTTTGCCTGTTGCCATCTTGTCTTCCACAAGCGCACCTTGTCAAAGCCCCATTGAGTTGCTGTTGGATTTGAAATTATTTGCTGTTTGTTTGTTTTTTTTTATATATACATATAACTTAAATCAACGATGGGGATTAAATCTAAGCTATTTTAACGGCAAAAAAAAAGATCAAACAGCTGAAATTTGAATCCAACAGTCAAAATAATATTTCAAATTAATCTACATCATATTCAACCCCAAAACTCACTCCAAACTCTATAAATATCCATCAATTTCTCAAATAATCTACCAAAAACATTTTATATATTTCTCAATTTATTTTTCCTTTGTCAATCTCATCAATCTCCTTTCATTCTTGTTGAAGATGTCCACAAAATCTCCTTTCATTCTTCTTTTTGAATTATGTTGTGTGTTTTCTTTTGGAACAAAATTATATTTGTGGAATTTTAATTTTTTTAGGTCAAATTGTTCAAAAAATTTAATTATGAAGTTATTTAAAAAATTGAATGAAGAAAACTTATCCACAAAAAAAAAAAAAATTAGACTTAAACCATTTTTAAACAATTTAATAAAGTTGCGGGCCTAAAATTTGAGTCCTTAGGGTTGGGAGAAAAAACAATTTGAGTCCGGACAAAACCCCAACCATTAGGCGCCACGTGTCAAAACATTTTGTCTTAAAAAAAATTGAAATCTGAGTATAGCCGTGCGGCTATACTATTTTTAAATATCAAAAAGAACCCCCAACCATTATGCCCCACGTGTCAGCACATGTCTTTTTGAAAATAATTTCGAAACTGAGTATAGCCGTACGGCTATACTCTTTTTTTGAATTTAAAAAGGACCCCAAACATTAGGCGCCACGTGACAACACATTTTGTCTTAAAAAAATCAAATCTGAGTATAGCCGTGCAGCTATACTATTTAGAAACATAAAAAAGACCCCCAACCATTATGGCCCACATGTCAACACACGTCGTTCTGAAAATAATTCAAATCTGCGTATAGCCGTGCGGATTCACGTGCCAACACATGTTGTCTTAAAAAAAAAATTCAAATCTGCATATAGCCGTGCGGCTATACTATTTTTAAATATAAAAAAGACCACCAACCATTATGCCCCACGCGTCAACACATGTCTTTTTGAAAATCATTTTGAAACTGAGTATAGCCGCACGGCTATACTCTTTTTTAATATGAAAAAGGACCCCATCCATTAGGCACCACGTGCCAACACATTTTGTCTTATAAAAAAATTCAAATCTGAGTTTAGCCGTGCAGTTATACTATTTATAAATATAAAAAAGACCCCAACCATTATGCCCCACGTGTCAACACATGCCTTTTTGAAAATAATTTCAAAACTGAGTATAGCCATGCGGCTATACGCTTTTTTTATATATATAAAAGGACCCCAACCATTAGGATTCACGTGCCAACAAATGTTGTCTTAAAAAAAACATTCAAATCCGAGTATAGCCGCACGGCTATACTACTTTTAAATATAAAACCCCCTAACCATTATGCCCTACGTGTCAACACAGGTGTTTTTGAAAATAATTTCAACTCTGAGTATAGGACCGGGGCTATACTATTTTTTAGATATAAAAAAGGGCCCCAACCATTAGGTGCCACGTGTTAACACGTTTTGTATTAAAAAAAATTTCAAATCTAAGTATAGCCGACCGACTGTACCATTTTTTGAATATAAAAAAGACCCCCCAACTATTATGTCCCACGTGTCAACACATGTCTTTTTGAAAATAATTTCAAAACTGAGTATAGCCATGTGGCTATACTGGTTTTTTTTTTTCCATGTAAAAAAGAACCCAACCATTAGTGTTCAAGTGTCAACACATATCCTTTTGAAAAAAATTTCAACTCTGAGTATAGCCCTGCCGCTATACGATTTTTTTTATATAAAAAAGGACCCCAACCACTAGGCGCCACGTGTAAACACATTTGGTGTTAAAAAAAATTCAAATATGAGTATAGCCGTGCGGCTATACTATTTTTAAATATAATCAAGGACCCCAACTATTTGGCGCCACTTGTCAACACATTTTAACATATAAAAAATTCAAATCTGAGTATAGCCGCCCGGCTATACTATTTTTAAATATAAAAATGCCCCTCAACCATTATGCCCCACGTGTCAACACATGTCTTTTTGAAAATAATTTCGAAACAGAGTATAGCCGTGCGGCTATACTCTTTTTTGATTTAAAAATGGACCCCAACCATTAGGCGCCACGTGCCAGCACATTTTGTCTTATAAAAAAAATTCAAAACTGAGTATAGCCGTGCAGCTATACTATTTATAAATATAAAAATGACCCCCAACCATTATGCCCCACGTGTCAACACATGTCTTTTTGAAAATAATTTCAAAACTGAGTATAACTGTGCGGCTATACTCTTTTTTTTATATATATGTATAAAAGGACCCCAACCTTTAGGCGCCATGTGCCAACACATTTTGTCGTAAAAAATAATTCAAATCTGAGTATAGCCGCGCAGCTATACTATTTATAAATATAAAAAAGACCCCCAACCATTATGCCCCACGTGTCAACACATGTCTTTTTGAAAATAATTTCAAAACTGCGTATAGCCGTGCGGCTATACGCTTTTTTTTTATATATATATAAAAAAGGGCTCCAACCACTAGGATATCCTAAAAAATATTTCAAATCTGAGTATAGCCGTGCGGCTATACTATCTTTAAATATAAAAAAGAACCCCGACCATTAGTTTTCAAGTGTGGACACAAGTCATTTTGAAAAAAATTTCAACTTTGAGTATAGCCCGGCGGCTATACTATTATTTTTATATAAAAAAGAACTCCTACCATTAGGCACTACGTGTAAACACATTTGGTCTTTAAAAAAATTCAACTCTGAGTATATCCGTGCGGCTATACAATTTTTAAATATAAAAAAGATCCCCAACCATTATGCCCTAAGTGTCAACACATGTCTTTATGAAAAAAATTAAAAATCCGAATATGGCCCCGAGGCTATACTATTTTTTTGATATAAAAAAAGGACCCCAACCGTTATGTCGTACGTGTCGACACATGTCTTTTTGCAAAAAAAAATTCAAATCTGAGAATAGCCCGGCGGCTATACTATTTTTTTGATATAAAAGAGGACCCCAACCATTAGGCGCCACGTGTTAACACATTTTGTCGTAAAACAAATTCATATATGAGTGTAGCTGAGCGGCGATACTATTTTGGAATATAACAAAGAACCCCAACCATTATGCCCCACGTACCAACACATGTCTTTTTGAAAATAATTTCAAAACTGAATATCGCCGTGCAGCTATACTATTTTTAAATATAAAAAGGGACCCCAACTATTTGGCGCCACGTGTCAACACATTTTAACATAAAAAAATTCAAATTTGAGTATAGCCGTGCGGCTATACTATTTTTAAATATAAAAAAGAACCTCACCCATTATGCCCCCACGTGTCAACACATGTCTTTTTGAAAAAAATTTCAAAACTGAGTATCGCTGTACAGCTATACTATTTTAAATATAAAAAAGGACCACTATTTGGCGCCACGTGTCAACACATTTTAACATAAAAAAATTCAAATCTGAGTATAGCCATGTGGCTATACTATTTTAAAATATAAAAAAGAACCACAACCATTACGCCCCCACGTGTCAACACATGTCTTTTTGAAAAAAAATTGAAAGCTGAGTATAGCTGTGCAGCGATACTCTTTTATATATATATATATAAGGACGGCTATACTCTTATATATATATATATATATAAAAGGACCCCAACCGTTAGGATTCACGTGTCAACAGATTTCGTCTTAAAAAAAAATTCTGAGCATAGCCCTGCCTCTATACGATTTTTTTTATATAAAAAAGGACCCCAACCACTAGGCGCCACGTGTAAACACATTTGGTCTAAAAAAAAATTCAAATCTGAGTATAGCCGTGCCGCTATACTATTTTTAAATATAATAAAGGACCCCAACTATTTGGCGCCAGTTGTCAACACATTTTAACATATAAAAAATTCAAATATGAGTATAGCCGCCCGGCTATACTATTTTTAAATATAAAAATGCCCCCCAACCATTATGCCCCACGTGTCAACACATGTCTTTGAAAATAATTTCGAAACTGAGAATAGCCATGCGGCTATACTCTTTTGATTTAAAAAAGGACCCCAACCATTAGGCGCCACGTGCCAACACATTTTGTCTTATAAAAAAAATTCAAAACTGAGTATACCCGTGCAGCTATACTATTTATAAATATAAAAATGATCCCCAACCATTATGCCCCACGTGTCAACACATGTCTTTTTGAAAATAATTTCAAAACTGAGTATAGATGTACGGCTATACTCTTTATATATATATAAAAGGACCCCAACCATTAGGTGCCACGTGCCAACACATTTTGTCTTAAAAAATCATTCAAATCTGAGTATAGCCGTGCAGCTATACTATTTATAAATATAAAAAAGACCCCCAACCATTATGCCCCATGTGTCAACACATGTCTTTTTGAAAATAATTTCAAAACTAAGTATAGCCGTGCGGCTATAAGCTTTTTTTTTATATATATAAAAAAGGACCTCAACCATTAGGATTCACGTGCCAACACATGTTGTCTTAAAAAAAAGGACCCCAACCGTTAGGATTCACGTGTCAACACATGTCTTTTTGAAAATAATTTCAAAACTGAGTATAGCCGTGCGGCGATACGCTTTTTTGGATTTAAAAAAGGACCCCAACCATTAGGATTCACGTGTCAACACATTTTGTCTATAAAAAAAATTCAAATCTGAGTATAGCCGTGCGGCTATACTATTTTTTAATGTAAAAAAGAACCTCAACCATTATACCCTACATGTCAACACATTTTTTGAAAAAAAATTCAAATCTGAGTATAGGCCCGGGGCTATACTACTTTTTTTTATATAAAAAAGGACCCCAACCGTTAGGCGGCACCTGGCAACACATTTTGTCTAAAAAAACATTCAAATCTGAGTATAGCTGAGCGGCTATACCATTTTTAAATATAAAACAGACCCCCAACCATTATGCCCCACGTGTCCACACATGTCTTTTTGAAAATAATTTCAAATCTGAGTATAGCCGTGTGGCTATACTTTTTTTTTTTTAATGTAAAAAAGGAACCCAACCATTAGTCTTCAAGTGTCAACACATTTTGTCTTTAAAAACAAATTCAAATCTGAGTATAGCCGTCCGGCTATACTATTTTTAAATATAAAAAAGACCCCCAACCATTTTGCCCCACATGTCAACACATGTCTTTTAAAAAAAAAATTAAAAACGTGGAGTATCGCCGGGCAGCTATACTATTTTTAAAGTAGATATTAATCTTCCACTTTTTGATATTTTAATATAATTTTTATACCATATGTTACTCTTATTCAATAATATGTGAGAATTATTTGTACAATACGTGATTTTGTGCGTGTTACTGAAAATTTTGTAAAAAATACGCCTATAAAACATTCGAGACACGCACATACATGTACAATACGACTATTGTACGTTTGATTTTTAAAGAAAACATAAGACGTGTATAGGACACGAATGTATGAAAAATACGTACCTACATGTGTGTGTGTGTGTGTGTGTGTGTGTGTGTGTGTGTGTGCATGAATACATACATCAAAGACCATAGGCGCTCGTCTATACTACTTATTAAATTCAATTTAAAAAAGAGAAAACCAGTAACGCCTCAAGCCTATACAATCTTTTTTTATATAAAAAAACTGAGTATAGCCGTGCGGCTATACTATTTTTAAAAATACAAAAGAACCGCAACCATTATGCCCCACATGTCAACACATGTCGTTTTGAAAAAAAAAATTCAACTATGCGTATAGCCCGGTGGCTATAATATGTTTTTTATATAAAAAAGGACCCCAACCATTAGGCGCCACGTGTCAACACATTTTGTCTTCCAAAAAAATTCAAATATGAGTATAGCCGTGCGGCTATACTATTTTTAAATATAAAAAAGACCCCCAACCATTATGCCCCACGTGTCAACACATGTCATTTTGGAAAAAAATTTGAAATCTGAGTATAGCCCTGCGGCTATACTAATTTTTGGATATAAAAAAGGACCCCAACCACTAGCCGCCTTGTGCGAACACATTTTGTCTTAAAAAAAATTCAAATCTGAGTATAGGCGTGCGGCTATACTATTTTTAAATATAAAAAAGGACCTCAACCATTAGGCGCCACGTGTCAACACATTTTGTCGTAAAAAAAAATTCAAATCTGAGTATCGCCGTGAGGCTATACTATTTTTAAATATAAAAAAGACCCCCAACCATTATGCCCCATGCGTCAACACATGTCTTTTTGAAAATAATTTCAAAACTGAGTATAGTCGGCTATACCCTTTTTTGGATATAAAAAAGGCATCTTTTTATTTTAACTTTGAAAAAGTATGGATATTTGACCAAAGTGAAGATTACTGCTTGGTGGGACTGATATTTGATGCGCGCCTTTTAAAACACTGTATAAACCCTATGCTATTTCTAATTTTTCTTCAATCCAAATCAATGGTATGCTGTTTTTAACTTTATATGTGCGTCTTTGTGGTACAGGACTTGGATAACAGTTTGTTGTGACTACAATGTGGTGGTGATTATGGATGAAGCTGACTCAACGCCAGCGGTGGTGAGTTCTGAAAATTTGCTTGCTTGATGTTCATGAGATATTGGTTCTGAAATATGTTTGATGTTAATGAGATATTGGTTCTGACATTTTTGTGTGGTTATAGATAGACTTGCTGCTGTTTCGGTGGGACTGATATTTGATGCTTCATTTTGTATTTGGTTGATTAAATATTGATGGAAATAAAAATTTAACATCTTGAAGTATTGGGGTTGGGGCATTCCCAGCTATTTGGTTTGCCTTGGCTGAAATAGATTTCTTAAGAAAATGAAACAACATAGCTTATAAGATGTTTTGAAATATAACTGATTGAGGAGTGTTTTGATCTGTGTATTTGAGTTGATTGAGGTGCTATAACTTGTTTTGATCTGTTTAAATGATTTGAGACAAAAACTACAAACACTTTTTTTTTTTGGGTGAAATTAACTATCGAGTTGGAGTATGATTATGGTTGTTTGGTGAGTGATTTTTAACTGATATAAGTGTGTTTTTTTTTTTCAGCTCCCCTAACTGATACAATCATACAAGTGAATCTGTTTGGTATTTAAAATCTAATTTGGTGTTTTACTTGTATTTTTTGTCATGGGTTGTAAAATATAATTTGGTGCTTTACTTGTATTTTTTGTCATGGCCTGGGATGTAACTTGTAAGAAACAACTAATTTGATAGTTGGATGATCTTGTGATTGTGATTTAGTTTTGAAACTTTAAAAAAAGCAGGTTATAGTTTAGGTGAATTTACATGATTTGGGTAAGGAAAAATGAAATGGGCTTTAATGGATGGCATGTTTGAAAAATTGGCATTGTGAAAAAAAACTAACAAAATTGGGCTTTTGAATAAATAAATTAATTAGGTTTTGGCAATTTGACCCCAAAAAAAGTAGAGTTTGGCCCAAAAAAAGTGAGTTGGGCTTAAAAAACTAGTATTGGGCTAAAGCCCAAAACCGACCAAAAAGTCAGAACCGAACCGGAGCCTATCGGGTCGGTCCATTTTCGGCTTTGAGTTTGGACCCAACCCAACTTGAGAATCGATACTTTACTTGGTTCAGCCCACAGGTCACTCAAAATTAGACCCGATCCGAACCGTGTCCAGGCCTAGTGAATCACATCTCTTCCTTGTTCCTGGTCCTCCAACTACAGTAGGTATTTTTGGTGATATTCAAATTTTAATTTATTTAATTTATATGGACAGTATTCCCCTCAATTTAACAATAAAATTGACAAACTTTGACGGTATGACTGTTTTGATACCAAATGAAGAGTTAAATGACCATTGAAATGAAAAATTAAGTTGGTGGACCAAAATGATACTGGGGCAATAGTTGGGGGACCATTTCGGTCAATAACCTATCAAACATTAAGAATTAAAATTATTAATTAAATGAGGATAATATGGTAAATTCACACTTTTTCATATTTTTAAAAATCAAATTATGGATCCTATTTTTATAGAATACAACTACACATTATCTTTTTTAATTCCAAAATAAGATAATGGGTCCTATTTTTATGGAACACAACTACCCGTTATCTTTTTTAATTTTAAAATAACAAATCTAAAAAAAACCAATTGGCACACGCTCACAAGTGTGCCAATGGGTAGTAGTTTAGTAATTGTTGTAGTTTAAGAACAATAACTTAATTCAAACACTTTTTTTTGTGAGAATGTGAAGGTAAAAAGTCTCACATTGAAAAGTTGAGAAACCTAGCAAGGGCTTATGAGGAGTTGATCTACTCCCCTCATTGCCAATTGGTTTTGGAGTGGAACCTCAGAGTAGGTTAGCCCACATGTGAAAACCCAACGACCACACTTGCTCCACGTCACCCAATATGTGTTGTCCACGTGCTAGGCTTGAAAATTCACCACACGTGCGGGGGTGTGTGAGAATATGAAGATAAAAGTCCCACATTGGAAAGTTGAGAAACCTAACAAGAACTTATAAGGAGTTGAGATACTCCCCCCATTGAAAATTGGTTTTTGAGTGGACCTTAGGGCCCGTTCGTTTACGTTTTAGAGGGCCATTTTCATTTTTCAAAAACAAAAACAAAGCAAAAACGTGTTCGGTGGGGAAAAACAGAAAACATTGAAAATGTTTTCATAAAATGAAACCAACTTCACGTTTACTTCCGCAAAACAGAAAAAAGATGTTTTTGTTCTCCCAGAAAACAAACGCTCAAAATTCTTCTCTGCTCAAAATTCTTCTCTATTTTTGTTCTCCCCGATAACACTTAACATTAATACAAACAGAAAACAAACCAAATCTGAAAGGCCGAACCTTGAAAGCCTTTGAGACACCTCTTGACCTTGCGAGCACAGCGTTCACAATGCATATAAACTTGGAGCACAATTTCTTGAGGTGGCGGTGGCGGTGGCGGTGGAGGAGCAGCATCAGCCTCTTTGCCCTCCTCAGCCTTCTTCTCTTCCTTCTTTTCCTCAGCTTCAGGCTTTTTCTCTTCTTTCTTCTCTTCCTTCTTCTCCTCTGCCTCTGGCTTCTTCACCTCCTCTGGCTTTTTCTCCTCCATTTTCTTCTCCTCCTAAACAAACACCAACCTAGATACACAAATAAGCCCAAATAAACAAAAGATGCAAACTTTGAATGAAACAATCATATGATAATTTTTTAGTTTTAATGAGGAAGAAAGAAGGAAAGATGAAGAAAAAGAGAGAAAAGAAACAGCCATCGAAGGAAAAGAAGAAGAAAAGAGGAGGAAAGAGAGAAAAGGAGAAAAAAAAAGAAAGGAGATAAAGATAGTTTTTTAGTTTTAATTTTTTTTATTGTTTATGATAAAAAAAAAGAAAAGAAAAGAATTGAAATTATCAAAAATATACCTAAAAAACAATTGTACTACCAGACACGTTTTCATTGTTTTTGTTTTCTAAGGATATTTTCTAATTAATCTACCAGACGCATTTTCATTTCCTGTAAATGCAAATTTGTTTTCGTGTTTTCATTCTCTGAAAATATTCTCAGAAAACACTCTCCGAAAACGTTACCAGACAGGCCCTTAACTTCCTTTATTTTTCACATAATTATCAGCTGAGTGAATTGGGATTCTTATAAGGGTAAAAACACCACAGACACTAGTGTGCTAATTCTATATAAAAAGTTTTGATAATTAAGTTCTTGTCCTTAAATATCAATAATTAGTGAACTACATGATTCATATTGTAGCAATTGAAATTGGAGTGACCAAAGTGGAACTTAATCAAACTACAAAGACCAAAATCATAATTTGAGTCGTTACATTATGACTTTGTATTTGAAATACAAATATTTGAATTGTTTTCCAGTTGTTGTTGGTTTTAGTCGTCTATTGTTTAGGAGAGGCTTTCTGCATCCATTATATATCACTTTTTTCATGTTTTTTGTGATTTTTTTTCTTCCTCTTTTTTCACTTGAACTACAAGCCCTTTGTGTTTCCTCAGCATTTTTAGTTACAACACACATCTCATAGCTACACAAGATATCTAATTATATTTCTGTCCAAAAAAAAAAAATTATATATAATCATATTCATTTTCCAAATCCAATTATGCCCTCAATTATAAGTGAAACCTTGAATGCCATAAACATTTTTAGTTTTATTTTATTCTTGTCCTAATATTTTAGGGCACTTGGAAAGTTTGTATAAGTGTGAGAAAAATTTGCCTTTAGGCTTCCTTTGTTGGACTTCATTTAGTTTCGCCTATGTCTAAGTTGCTAGTTATTTCTTTGTTTGGTCTTCTCTTTGGAGTTGGGGTCTTGCTTCTTTTTCTCTTTTTGCTTTCAACATTTTTTTTTTTTCATTTTTTTTTACAAACAACTCAAGTTTTATAATATTGTTTTGATTGTAGTGCCCAATTTGGTTTGATTGTAATTTTGAGATTTTATAAACTCGCCTCAACTGAACAAGACCAACCACTTGTATATTTATTTTCATATTAGATGTATAGTATTCTCATTGGCTAATAACCAACCAGATAAGGATTTTTAATTTGAATTTTGGTGGAATTTTGAAGTTATTGATTTTTGGGTTGTAATTATTAATCAAGGAATTTTGAAGTGGTTCGCTTTTCATAATGGTGACTCTGTTGGTTTGAAGGATTGCCTCATATTAATCAAGGTATATTGTTTGAGAATTATATATATATATTTTTTATGAAACAATAAATAGATTTTATTTCAACAATAAAGTTAAAAGTAAAAAACGTATTTGCAAAATATTTTTTTGCCTACAAATTTTCAAAATTCTTCAATTTTGTCTTTTTATGGCAGCTGGCTAGGATAGTTAGCTGTCGTTGTCAAAGTAAAAATAAATAAAATAAATAAATTTGTAACTTCACGCGTATTGGCGCACTTAAAACCCGACCGTTGGAGAAAGAAACTTCATTTCCTCAAACCCTAATCCCAAATCGTTCATCTTCCTGTTCTCCGAATCAAGAATTCAAGTGTAGCCGCTCATTCTCAGTTGCAATTCCAATTAACCCAAGAAATTTTTTGTATTTTCTGTGAAGAAATCATGAAACGGAAGGCAGAGCAAGAATTAGAAGAAAGAGGGAAAAAGCAGAGGATGTGGTGGGGTGATGGAAATCAGTGGGAGAGAGGGGAGATGATTGGAGAAGGAAGCTATGGGTCTGTTTTTCTTGCTTTTTGGAAAAAACCCCTTTGTGAGCTTAATCTAAATGATACGCCTCCAGCTCCAGTCATGGCAGTCAAATCTGCTAAGCTCTCTGATTCAGAATCCATTCAGCATGAGGCAGGCATTCTCTCTGATTTTATAGGGTCCCCTTTTGTGATTCAGTACTTGGGTGAAGAAATCACAACCATTGATGACACAGGTGAAGAAATATTCAACTTGGCTTTGGAATTTGCTGCTGGAGGAACCCTTGATGGTCTGATTCAGAGCTATAGAGGTCATGGGCTGCCTGAGTCTGATGTGAGAAGCTACACAAGGTGCATACTTGAAGGGCTTATACATATTCACAATTGTGATTATGTTCACTGTGATTTGAAGCCGGAGAACATCCTTCTTGTTCCTAGTGATACTAGCACCAGTGGTAGTTCTAGTTTTGTGGCCAAGATTGCTGATTTTGGATTGACTAAGAGCACCAAAGATGATATGGATGGATGGAGAGGCACTCCTAGGTATACAGACCCAGATGCTTTGATTGATAATGTGCAGAAGCAGTGCTCTGATATTTGGTCTCTTGGTGCTATTGTGCTTGAGATGTTAACAGGCAAGCCCCCCTGGGATGTGGAGCCTGATTCGACACTTGATGATTTCCTGGACATGGTTGCTGGGGAAATAACTCCCAAAATCCCTACTGAAATCTCTGGTTTGGCAAGGGATTTTCTTATGAAGTGTATTGCAGTCAACTCATGGGAAAGGTTTACCGCTCAAAAGCTCCTACTTCATCCATTTGTACAGGAGCCACAACTATCTGAACCAAGTCATGCCAAGGTGAAGGTGCTTAGCTCATCTTTGGGCTCCAAAGATGGTGCCTCTTGCTTCAAACCAATTGAAGATTACCGCACAAATTCTGCCCCTGTTCCCAGAATTCAGCCCTCACCGGGTTTTGAGATACCAGCTGGACTATAGAAGTTGAGGTTCTATTTCATGATACAAACCTTATGATTCTTTATTCTAGTATTTTTTTTATTTGTAAAGTCGATCACTTGAAATTATTCATTTCAAGGTCATAACCACGAAATTGTACAAAATGATTCAAACATATATACGAGTTGTTCTTTACTTCTGCCAATCCTGATTTCTTTTCACTTGTATTAGTCCTTATTTTTGTTGCCTGTTTAGAATGACTGAGATTTATCCAAAAGATAGATTGAGTAATATTTGTAACAGCGGAGATCTGATCCAAGCACAAAGAACTTTTTTGAGTGGCAAAACTGCTTTAGTTGTACCAGTTTTATTTTCTGATCATTCTGGTTAAACCAGTTTTTTGTTTGTTCTAGAACCACAAAGATGCCTACCTTTGTTTGTTCTAGTTGTTTACTTATGCTAGTCCTGATTTCTTTTTACTTTTATGAGTCCTGATTTTTGTGTAGTTTTATTTTCTTTAGTAGTGTGTGCAGGTTCGTAGTTGTGAGATTATTATAATTCTGCTTCTAGGATATTAATCAGTTGAATGATGCAAGTTTATAACTATTATAGCCCTGAGTTCTTTTTATTAGTCCTGTTTTTCCTAATTCCGGAAAAGGAATGGTGTCAGATTGGCTACTTGTACAGTCCCTTGAAATTCCATTGCACACACCGCAAGTGGCAAGTTTATAATTAAGCTACCAGCTAGGATTTAAATCTGATACCGTGTTGGAACCATTCGAATCTTCTGGACTCTCAATGTATACAGGTGTGACAAAAATTTGGAGCAACTCAGGATCTCCTTGGTTTGATAGTTTTGAAATGGGGCAGAATAGTATCTTGGCTTACAGATGTAGTTGGTCCATCATTTTATCATTTGTGTGTTTGTTAGGTCCTTGTTTTGCTAGTTTTGGCTTACAGATGGGTGTTCCCTTCATTTTATTATATACATTCTGGCTTTGTATTTTAGTCTTCCTATTGTTCAGGAGAGACTTTTTGCAGAATCCATTCAATGCCATTTTCCTGTTTTTAGTGATTTCTTTCTTCCTCCTCTTATAATTTACCATTTCAATGACTTTACTTATGCATAATCCATGTCTAGTTTTTGTTTACTTTAACTAGTCCTAATATTGCAGAAACTGAGGTCTTAAACCATTTGTTCAACAATGCCTAGAATTTAAATACTCATCATCCACTAGTTTGAAATTAAGTCATTTGTTAATCAATTAGAGTTGCTTCCTTAGAATCACTGAGATTTATCCAAAAGGTAGATTACATTGTCTACATCTGTCTTTTTTTGGTCGAATCATCTATATCTTTGTCTAAGTATGACTAAACAAACATACTTAGAACTAACTAAAACATTGACAAGTAAAAGGGCTATCTGCTTTCCATCGAGGAAGAAGACATGGATGGTGTTTTCTTCTTTTTATTTTGTTTTCCTTTGTCATCTCTATGCATTCTACATTTTGGTCGATCTTCATGCTTCAGCCATTCAACTTTTTCCTTAATGAAATTTCCTACCAGACAATTCCCAAGAAGAATAGGAAGGTTGGCTGCAATGCAGAATTGAGTTAGCTCTAGCATTTTCAATATCGATCCATCTTTGTCCAATATATATGTATTGTCACGTACTAAAAACAGGCTAACCATCATGACTTTAGGTATGGGGTGATATCCTGATGAATTCAAATATCTGACTTTTAGTTCGATACCTTGTTTGCTTAGCTCGGCCCCTGACTACAAAAGCATATGCTACACTGTGTGATGTGCTGGAACTTTTTGTTTCACTTTTAATTATCATAAATTCACTTGCCTTTGTTCAAAGCATAAGAAAAGTTGTATAGTTAGGAATGTGGAGTTTAGACTGGGGTAATTTGGCCTGTATAGAGTTGGCGTTTTAAAAATTACAAAGATGATAAATGTCTTCGAGATTATATGAGACTAATTTGTGGGTTCTTTTATTAGTGGAAGGGAGGTCGTTGTCCCTGTATATCCGGGTAAAAGCAATGTGGTATGTGTAGCATTTGATCAAAATTGATAAACATTGTTGGCTAAATTCCTAACAACTTAACCTCGTTAGCTGGGGCTTCCTGGTACTTGTTAGCGGTAGAGTGCTATGACACATGCTGGCGGGGAGGCTTGTACTGAAAGTAAAAAATGTGCGATAAACTACTTGTACTGTGGCATTTCTGAAAATGTCCCAGGATACAAAGAATGGTCAGATATCAGAGTGGATGTTCTTATTAAGAGCTGCACCGCTGAAGGTGACAATCCACCATTTAATTTTGGAATCTTTACAGAGGCTATAAGTTCAAAGGGTCATTGCATCCACAAAATTTTTCTCCAAATTTTTGTTCTGTTTGAGGTATTATACTCTGATATATGTATGCTATAGCTGATGTTCTAATTCCAGGAAAAAGTGAGTAATTACACCATTCTTTTTTTTTTTTTCCTGCTGAGATTAGTTCAACTTCATTTTCCCATTGCAAGCCTCCTTGCTGTACTGCCTGTGGTGATGATACCACAGACTACAGATGAGTCTCCATATGGTATGCATAAGGTTACAGGCGACCACAGACTACAGAAGGTTACAGGCTAGCTAGTCTAGGCTGTCTATTATGTCCAGCTTATACGTACATTAATTGGTGTAGTCTCTCTTGTTCTTTAAATTTTGTTCATGCAATGGTAACTTGTATAAGAATGATCTCAGAATTAGTAGCAAGAGCACCCTGAGCATGTTGATGGATATAGGGCCCTCGTGGTTCAAATCCTAGTAGCTTATAAGCTCAAAACATAATGAGGCGGAGAGAGGCTGAAACAAGCTTCATTAATGGTAAAGTAATGAACCAACTGTATCTCTAGTAAATTGAACAAGTAGAAGAAGAGGAAGAAATAAATCACAATTATCTGGAAAAAGAAAAATGAATTCGAATCTGCAAAAACAAGAAAGCCTCTCCTATAAACATAAAAGACCAAGGCCAACAACAGATATAAAGCAAGTCAAAAACTAATCCAGAATGTAACAAGCACCAGCTATGGGAAAATCCCATGCATAGCTGCAAGTACCAACCAAAACAGCTGTTTTAATAAGAAGTAGCAAATCAAATGAAGTGTACATTCATCAGGGAGAGTGAATCTACATTCATGAGGTCCTGCGGCATAGTTCTGTCATTATAAACTTGAAACTTTGAAATTGTTAACTGCAATTAAGGGACTTTAAAAATAGAAAATTAGTTAAGCGAGCAATCTTCCACCATCCCAGAATTAGGCCAAGCAATGAAAGGACAGATAGTCCCAAAGTTACTGCAAATCTTTGTGAATCTATTTATCTCCAGTGCAGAAGCTGAGTCTAGATTATTGAAATAAGTCATTAGTCATCTGATCTAAATTCTAGTAGCTTAATTAGGATTAGGTCGCAACTACGGGCGTGCGCACCTTGTTAGAGCTAATAAAGCACAAAGAAATCAGGGCAACCAAAAGTAAACACAACTCAGTACGAACAAAAGTAAACAAAAAACCAGGAAGATATTTTGAATCACTTTGAACAATTCTGTGTTGATAAATTTGAAACGAATAGTTTCAAGTAAGGGACTTTACAATTCAAAAGAATACAACAACAAAGAACCTAACACATTTGTACTGAGTTTATCACATCAAACAAGAGCAGCAAGTATCTCAAAACCAGGTGGTGGCGGAATTCTGCGAATAATGGCAGAGCTTGCGTGACAATCTGCACTTGGTTTGGAGCCATCTGCATAGCCTGAAGATGAGCAAACCACCTTCCCCTTTGTATGACGAGCTGCTTTCAATGGCTTTGGCCGTACAACGAATGGATGAAGCAAGAGCTTTTCAGCAGTCAGCCTTTCGCAAGACCTCATGGCAAGGCAACTCTTAAGAAAATCCCTGGCCACACCAGAGACTTCAGCAGGAATTTTGGGAGTACATACGTGATCAAACATATAGTGGAAATCTTCAAGTTCACAACCAGGCTTTAAATCTGAGAAGGACTTGCCGGTTAGCATCTCAAGTACGATACAACCAAGAGACCATATATCAGAAGGCGGCTCCTGCTCACTATCATTCAAGGCTTCTGGGGACAGATACGTAGGAGTGCCTCTCCATTGACCGTAATTCTCCTTGGTTTTCTTAGCCAATCCAAAATCTGAAATCTTGGCCACAAAACTACCAGTGCTAGTTGCAGGATTTGGTACAAGCAGAATGTTTTCCGGCTTCAAATCACAGTGAACGTAATCAAACTTGTGAATATGCTTAATCCCTTCAAGTATCGACCTCGTATACCTTCTAACTTCAGCTTCAGGCAATCCATGACCGTTGGATTTCTCAATCAGATCACCGAGAGTTCCTCCAGAGGCAAATTCCAGCAACAAGTTATAGACCATGTGATCACCACCCTCTTCACTGGTTGTGATTTCTTCACCAAAGCTCTCAATGACAAAAGGGCAACCCTTAATATCCAACAGAACCTCTGCCTCATGCTGGATTGACTCCGAATCAGAGACCTCGGCCGATTTCACCGCCATCAATCCCGGAAAGTTTAGCATGCTACCAAACTCACCCCTTCTTGGGTTTTTGGGAGTGGCAAGAAAAACAGAACCAGAGCTTCCTTCTCCAACCATCTCCCCTCTCAGCCAGTGCTCTCCATGACTCCAAATCCTCTGTTTTTTCTCTTCTTCAAATTCTTCAAATTCTTCTTGTTCGGACTTTCTTTTCATGGTTTCTTTTCCTTCGCAGAAACTTAGGAAATTTTAATTTGTTTGGTGAATTGTAAGGGTATTCGTTTGGAGAATCAGCAGTGTTTATATAGGAGAGGGCACATGAACGTGTTGGTTTAGGGTTTGAGGAGAAGTAGGAATCCTAGTGTGTTCTGGATTTTCTTTCCAACGGTCAAGTTTTATTTGATTGGTTTGAATTGAGACGTGAACGCCAAGCTAACTCAACCCACTACGAAGTTAGCTCTTTTGACAGCTGCGAAATCACTAATTGCAGCCAGGTAAGAAAGAGAACGGAAAAATTGGAAACTTTTTAACCAAGGAAAGAGTAAAAGCCGGTGGATACTTATCCACTAATACAAGTACGGAAAACCAGACAAAAAATGTTTCTAACTAATTAAATTATTATTTTTCATAACTAATTGATTAATGTTACAAACCAAACAATTACTTTTTGGTGTTTTATCATATAAGGACAAATAGAAGAACATCAAGACAAAATTGTCCAGTCCCTCAAACAACTCTCCAATGACTGTCTAACAGTGACATAAGAGTTCTTTCATGTAATTGTTGGACGGTAATTGGACCGATTTGTCCAATTTTGGGGAGCTGAAATATTTTAACATTTTGATTATATGAAAATTTTATTTTATTTTATCATTTTCTGTTACTTTTTAGTTTCTGGAAATTTCATTGATTAATAAGAAAACCTGTTATTTTTCTGTAAATTGCGGCTAGTTCCATTTAAAGCATGTTGCCGAGATTTTCTTTTAAAAAATAATCATAATTGGAATAGGTAATCAGATTGATTTTGTTGTCTATTGTGTAATTGAAGTGGACAAAGCTTCAATTAATAGTTTAGATAATTCAACCCACATAAGTCTTAAGTTCAAATTCTCTTCTCCAAAGTCATCCGACTAAGATATTTGATGAACTTTAGGGCTTGTTTGGTACGTCGGATTGTACTGATTAATTTTTGTTGGATAGTATTAATTTATTTATAAGGTGTTTGGTGTTGTTTCAGATAAATATTCTGACTAAGTTATATTGTGTTTGGTGCTTCGTCGGATAACTTTGGATCATACAAATTTTTTTAAATGCTTTGATAATTTAAGTGAAAAATGAAATTTCATGTGACATTTTTTTTTTTTTTGCAAGATTCATATGACAAGATTTTTTTTCTTTTGTTTTTGCCAAAATCTATAAGATAAGATTACACGAACTAACCCATCATCATAATTGTAAAACAAGGACTCATACATGATTCATATATCAAAATTGGTATATAATACACAAGAAAATTACTGGTTTATAAAATTCAAAGGTCAGCACCCAGCTTTCGTAGTTGTGTTCATGTATAATATAAAACGAATCCATAAAATTGTAATTGTTGAGGTATGGTCACTTTTAAATGACACATTGTTTAGGTATGGCTTTTCCATTGCGCATGAGTCTCCATATGATACCACAGACTCCAGTGCTTGTTACTTCACCTGTGCCTCATCTGTATGCATACCTTATAAAAATACGCAACATCTCTGCGGAAGAAAGTTAGTGCAGAGAAGGAAGAGTTTGTGTAGGCAGGATTTCTTCCTAGTGTGTTTAGATAAGCTTCAATTCTGTTGCATATTGACATCATATGCTTTGACTGTTGTTCTGTGATATCTGAAACTAATGCATCCTTCAAAATTGTCAACTTTTAAGGCATCATCTTTGCATTCAAAGTTCAGTGACTATTTTGTATTGCTAAAGTATGCAAAATGTTTTTATTTGGGTTCTCAAATCTGATTTAACTTTCAGCACATTGTTATTTCACTTCCAGCAGTACACTTGGCCAGGGGCTTGAAACCAGTACCTTTGCTTTAGAGATTCTATTTTCCATAGGGATAGGAATTTTTGGGCTCATCCTCTTTGCCCTTCTGATTGAAATATACAGGTGAGGCATAAATTAATGTTGTGGATGCTTCATATTCGTCTATTTTGGAGACGTTGGTTGAAGATGAGGACGCTCATAGAGAGCCTGTGCTTTCATGATGGGGACCCAGTTGGTGAGATGTTATTCATCATTCGTGGTCGCCTAGAAAGTGTGACAACAGATGGTGGTACGAACGGATTTTTCAACAGCGGTGTGCTAAAAGGAGACTTCTGTGGAGAAGAGCTCCTAACATTGGCATTGGATCCTAAAGCTAATTCTAACTTACCATCATCTACTCGAACCGTGAAGGCTATAACTGAGGTTGAGGCTTTTGCTTTAGAAGCAGAGGAGTTGAAATTTGTTGCCAGCCAGTTTAGGCACCTTCATAGCAGACAGGTTCAGTACACCTTCCGTTTCTACTCCCAGCAGTGGAGGACTTGGGCAGCCTGCTTTATCCAAGCTGCTTGGCACAATTACAGGAGAAAATTTGCAGAAAAACAGCATGAGAAGGAAGAAGGCTTTGGCTACAGCGAAGGAGATAATGATGATGATGATTATTGAGGCGGTTCTATTACAAGCAAACTTCGTGCTACCTTCTATGCATCCCACTTTGCAGCAAAAGCGATTCGCAGTCATAGGCATCACAGTGCAGGTAGCACGGGTAGCATGGGTAGCACGGAGCTGATGAAGCTGCAGAAGCCTCCTGAACCTGATTTCTCAGCTTATGATGATAAGAATTGATGTCCAAAATCCAAGAGCTGTATAAAATGTATACCACTAGGCAGACACACAAACAATTGTCATAGCAAGATTTTGGTGGCAGTTTTTATTATATGATTATAGGCCTTATGTGTCATTAAATCAAATGGATGCCAACATTATGTAGCTGTATGAAATGGTAGCCAGTCTTGTATGATATTAATCATCAAAGGGAAGAATGTCTTGTTAGAGAGAAGCTGATGTCCTCAGCAATTGCAACTTTTCTTCCCAGGGCACGGCCAAATGCTGCGCGTCCACAGAACTCGCATAACAAAGTTCGGCTATTTTTCAAACCCTCCAAAACTAGATTAGCAATCCAAATGCCAATTTTCTTTTAAATGTGAAAATCACAGTTCGATTGAAGGTCCGCTTCATGGCTCCCTCAATTTTCTCATTTGAAGTGGTTGGCTATGGCACGTGGGCTACCTCAACTTTGTAGAGATAGAATTTATTTTACTTACATTTTCTACGTACTAAACAAACTTTATAAATACAATATATGAATAAAATTGATGAAATAAATAAAATAAATAGGGGGCAAAAACATGGGTTTAATGCTCCAATGACCCAAAATAAAAATCAAGAAAAATTACTCCTTTCAAAAGTTAGAAAAACCAACTGTTTCTGCATATGGGGAAAGCGCTTTATATGCTCACCTCAATCCATCTCAACTCATATCTCGGACACGATGGTCTTTCCCAATACAGAAATGGTTAATTTTCTACTTCAAAAACAAATGAGTTATTTTGCGTACTGGTTTTCATTTTGGGTCATTTCACCATAAAAATCCCGAAAAAAAACATCATGCCTTGATTACATCTAAGCATTATCCAACTCAACTGAGTATCCCGGATCCATTGGAAAACTGGCATTCATCTCTTTCAGCTGCTCAATTACGCCAAGCAGAAGATACTTCCAACTCAACATCTTCTTCCCACCAAGTAGCACTCTGCAATATTAGATCACATCCCATCCAATTAGATTTTCAAGTTATTGTTCTTCCTTTCATAATATGTTTTTGCATTTGAATGTTTAAATGATTTGTGAGGGAAACTGGTAACTTCTGAAATTGGTTAAATAAAGAGAGAGAAATGACCATAGACAAGGTGAAAGGTGCTCCATGACAGTCAATTTTCTAGTCCATTTCATCAAGTCGACCAGTTCAATAACATTTCAGTTAGTCATATTCAACAGCTGGTAAGACATTGTTTGAAATTTTTGCAGTCAGAAATTCCAAACCAGAACCAGCAACCTAGGTTTCTGTATGAAACGGTGTTGTGAGGAAAGTAGACAATAGCAGTAGACAGAACAGCAACTGGAACATGGTGCACTCCACTTACCAACAATGCATTACAATCAAGATACACTATTTACAATGTGTCCCATGGTATGCTCTATGAAGCAAGAATGTGTAACAACCACAGAACTATTCTGTTACATCGATGTAGAACAATTTTGTTCTTTTTCATGGAAACACCACTTTGGGCTTTGGATTTAAATTCTCAATGCTTGGGTAGTTTTGAGTTTGTAACATTGCTAAAGGAAATTTTTTTTTCCCTAGAAACTTCATAATCTTAAACATATTCGTATCTTTTATACAAAATTTCAGAAAAGCAGATTGCAGAAGTAATGCATTGCCAAAATCTATTGTGGAGAGCATAAGTTTACTATGATCCCAGATTGCAGCAGCAAATTTCAGTAACTGTGCCGTACAATATGGTGCATAACAATGCACCTAAGAAAAATTTCAAAGGTTTCAATAAACAAGGGAGATTGTCATCCAAAACACCGTTCCAACTGAGTGCCTTGACTTGATTTAGATGAATCAAATTTTAGGAATCCGTATAAATGATTTGGCCCTTATTGGATCAAGGGGAATTATTACTTAATTTCACAAATTGAGCTTTCCTTTAAATCTTCCGTTTTCTAATGGAAAAGGACAACCTTTAGAAAGCCACAGATTGCAGAACCACTAAGAAACATGACAGGGTGTGTGTATGCATGCGAGTGTGTGAGTGAATGTGAGAAAGAGAGAGAGAGAGAGAGAATGAACGTTGGGGGTTGGTTATTTAAATTCCAAAAGTTTAATTGCCATGAAAACATAGGGAAAACTAAGGTTGGGGATTGCCAATTTAAATTTATAATATTATTATAGTAAGAAATTAGTGAGACAAAAAATAGGAAAAACTATCTATAGATAAAGGAAAACGTTTAAGATAAGGAGAGCTAACCCTGTAGCCTCTACGAAGAAATTGCAGTGAGCTTCCTTGTTCCTCTTGCAGTCCCAGGACCCTCAGCAGTTCTTCTTTTGTCTAAACACCACACAAATAATCAGCCTGAAAGCATACCAAAGTATTCCTAGCAACTAACAGAAAGTAACTAATAACTGGAGCTTGAGAAAGATATATACTTCACCCAGAGTGAAGCGTGTTGCACTCTCCGCTACGCAAGCAAAAGAACCATCGGCTTGTTTAAGCATTACCTGCCAAGGCCCTGCACAAATTTGAGAAAAGATGAGACACTGCCACATGCTGAATGAAGCACACACACATACTGAAGAAAACAGTGGATGCATTGGAAAAATAAAGTGCAACAAAATCATGGTTAACAACCACAAACAAGCTGATTGTACAGCAATACCTTCCTGGGGTTACAAAAGCGAGTCCATAATGAAAACATAAAATCAATTCCAGCTAATGCACAGAAGATAACATAAATCCATGCCAACTGATTAGGAGATAATTAACAAGAGTAGTAGAAAAATGACAAAGGCTCAAAGAGACACTGAAAGCAGTCGCATGGTAAAACTTTGTAAATGTCCAGTGAGAATCAGATCTATCAATTGTACAACACATAGCATGTTATCAACATTTTCATGTTTTCCAAAAAGTAAAAGAAGGAAACAATTGAACTATATGGTGAATTTACTAACTTCTAAAATTTATAAAATCAATAAAAATGGGAACTTTTTTTTTTTTCCATCTCCCAGGAACAAAATTTTGTTGATAAATAAAATGATATGGGACGAAAGAGATGTCAATCAACACCCTAAGTACAAATTTAAACTACAATAAAATCAAGGCTCCTCCAAATCAAGAAGAATAACACTAAAAGGAATATCTTTAAAGTGTTTAGACAAAGATGCCCAAAGAGAAGCTAACAGTAGAACTTTAGTTACTTCCCGAACACATTAATTTTTCTAATATTTCTTCCAAACAAACTCTATTTTGCAGAATAGATATTCAAACGTAAAGAAAACAAAGATAACCAATTCACTCTGCAAGCTGTACAAATGGTCCCAAAATAATCAAACTCTAAACTGTCCAAAGAAAACAAGTAAATAT